>JAAGVU020000019.1:19062544-19086269 GCA_011763525.2 Mormyrus iriodes
CCGCTCATTTTCAATTAATTGTTATTTGTAGCTCTTTCCAGTCACAGAGCAGTTTATTTTGAGACTTGTTTCAGTGAAAGAAGATCCTGTAACTGAGTGCAGCTTGGGGGAAATTGTAAAGTTTCAATTCATAGCAACACTTTCTATTATTATGAAAGTAAAATTTTCCATTGAAGAAAAGCAGATTTTTGTTAGTATATGTCAATTATAGTTCTTAGAAACAAAATCAGAAATCAGCAAAAATTGGTATCAGCCAGTCACACTTGCAAAAAAATCGGGAATCGTCAAAAAAATTGCAATCGGTGCATGTCCAGTCTAAAGAAAACAACAGTTCGGTAAGTTTAATTTGCATAATTCTTGCATATTACAGAAAATTATAAAAATGATCCTCCAGGTGAAGTTGTGTCCTCCTTTTTAGTGGCATCTTGTACTATAGGGTGTGGGAAGGAGACGGACTGAGAAAGGGTGACGCGAGATGAGACGCCTGACGCCGAGACGCCGCGCTGCCGTTTCCACGACCGTACAGCGTACGATACCGACTGGCCGGAGAACTGGTCGTAAGTGCGGGGGATCGTTAAACAGGTAGGTCGTTAAGTGAGGAGTGCCTGTACACATCACATGAATATGATACAACCGTTTCTTGCCGGCTTGACAAATGTGATTCTGGCAAGTATAGTATAGATATACTTTACAAGATGAAATATTAGATAAGAAAAAGATCAACCAAATACAACTTATTTTGATCATTCTGCTTATTGTCTTGCTAATTCATAATGCTGTTTAGGTTAGTGGACTGATTCTGTGTCAGCAAACTGCACTGAAAAAGTCCATGACCGCACTCTGGAATTCCCTTCAGAGACGCCCCTGGTTCCTGTTTCCACAGCTCCACACCAACTGGAGAGGCACAGAGAGGCAGGAGATCATCAAGACAGACCGGGGCCGGCTCCACGGGGAAGGAATCCCCCAACGAAGGAGGACGAGGATGCCAGAAAGGAGGAGGTGATGAGGCAGGAGCTGCTGCTCGAAGTTTACAGGTCCCACAGATGACGTAACTGCACGTCCAGGACAGTTTGCGTGCTTCAGCCCAAAAGCAGAACTTCATTGCAATAAATTTAAATATTTAAGTTGTTTAAGACATTGTTACATTTAAATCTTTCTCGTTCTTTTTCCTTTTTAAATGAGGGAATCTGTCCAACAGCCAAAAACGTTTCCAGCTACCCGGCCACCCTTTAAGCCCCGATTAAAGACCCCATTAGAGCTGTCAAATTTGTCATCCGTTTCCATTTCGGTGCTTAATTAGAGCAACACACGAAGGACGGTGCTGGAGGTCGGGGGGGGGGGGGGGGGGTTCCACGCCCACTGGGGGTGTCGCTCGTTTCACATTAAGCCCCGCCCCCCAGCCCACAGTGCTCCTCTTCTTCCCTCAAAGCCAGTGCTGGCAGGGAAATGAGAGATGAGACGTGGGGACAGGCGGAGGAGAGACGGCAGGGTGGTGTGGCAGTGCTTTCTCATCTGTGGGCACAGTTGTGGTTCTGTTCCTTTCGCTCGATCAGACAGACGCGCACACACACAGACGCACGCACTCTGCGGCCGAGCTCCCCCCCCATCCAACCCAGGAGTATTACCACAGGTCCCAGATCCTGCCTCACAGACCCAGCCCCCCCCCACTGTTTCCCCGGCTCAGCATGCTGGCAGTCCCACACAGGACCCCGGCCAGGGCTTAATGAGAACAGTGTGTGGGGCCGGTGACGCCAGGGGGCCCTCTGCTTCCAGAAAAGGGGGGCCAGCGCAAACTTTTGGACGCATCCTCGGGGCCCGATGGCCTGTGGCTACCCTCTACCTGAACCCCTGTCACCTGAGAAAGCTGAAGCCAGTATTGTTTCACGCTCACACACGGCCAACGTTAGACGTGATGTGATCACTGGCGTCTGTATTTCTGATGGTTTGGGGCCCGACAGAGAGCGAGGAGAGAGTGTGAGAGAGGGAGGGAAGGAGACATGGCGAAAGCAGAAGACAAAAGATCTTCGCAGCCATTCTCTGGGGTTTCTGCCTGTGTCTGTGTGTCGGGTGGGGGTCTGGACTCGCACTGAATAGTAAGAGTCTTTGAGAGAAACCACTAGGGACACAAACTCTGTGAAAAGTAAAGCAGCTGACATTTTCATACAGAATTCCATGCAATACTTTCCCTGACATCTAACTTTCTTTACACTGTTACTGTTTATTGTTGTATATTATTCACTGTTACTGTCTAATGTCAAAACGTCTTATCATATGTGTATATTGTGCTACTTTACACCAGAAATTTCTGTCGTGATTAGTAAAGTATCCATACATCCATCCATCACGCTGCCAGCACCCAGTTTCCACATCGATAACCCACAGCGACACCCTAGCCCCAGCATGAGTCTTGAACCTATGTCATGTGACCTTGCAAAGCCAGGCCTGTGCGTTGGGGCTAATGCCAGAGAAAAGTCAAACTGGGGTTAACATTGCAGGGACTCAGTACTTACTCAACCAATACGCTGATGGCCAATGCAAATATTTACTTTTTTGTGGCATTTAAGTGAGGAATTTTCTGGGGAAGCAATGCACAGAGTCATAAAAAGTTCTCGATCTTCCCTAACAAGCGCAATTTTCCTCAGTAGCACTTCCAAACATGTATTAAGCCACCACTGTTTACACTCCACATGCCCAAATACAGAGAAACTGAATAATTTTGTGCTTTACTGAATTTAGAAATATGTCATAAAGCACGAATATCACTCTGAAGTGGTATAGGGGTTGTACGAAACAGGAATAATTAAAGCCATTAACTTGAAATACAAAATAAATCGAAGAAAGATGTTTCTTTGTGTACTATTGCGCCGAACACAATTCAATGCTTACAGCGCCGGGATTGCAATTCAACTGGGCTACAACTCCAATCAGTGGTAAATATTCCACGCAACTTGGAATAGATTAATTCTCTATAGGCCTGTGGATGTCTCCATTGTTTGCTCCCATCCAAAAACACAAGAGTCACTATATTTGGCAAATCCAAATATGTCAACCTCGCTGCAATACTTCAAACTGCCGAAATTTAATTCCTTAAAGAGTCCTCTCAGTTAACACATAGTTGACTCATCCACAAACACATAACATGAGTCAATTTCAGTCAATCCAGCCGCAAATTAGTTAAAAAGAATCATAAAAATTAACATGAAAATTAATCCAAAACAGTGTAACAAAGCACAGCCACTTTTTTGATGTACAGGTCCTGTGACGGAGCTATGAAGTCAGCAGAGGCCTTCCTTGGTAATCGTAAGACATTTCTGTTACTGTGAAAACCATAAGGCAGGACCACAAGGTGCTTTTGTGGAGAGTAGGAAGGTTCAAGAAAAAGCTACACGCATTCACTTCCTACAGTAATAGAGCATTTATCCACGGTGCCCACACACAATGGTTTCCACACCCTTGGACGGAGGCGCATTGCAGTAGCAGATAAGGAACCATGAAGCTGTCAAATACACATCCTACCTTAAATGAACATCATTAAAAACTCAGTTTTAGCATGTCACACAGAATTCTCCTAATGTAAATTTTTTTTCTACATATTGTTTCAAAGCATCTGTGAAGTGGTCTGACCTTTATAGAGGACAAGGACTCCAGTCAGACATGCAACAGAAGATGTCCTTCGTCCATAAAAACCGTGAGGTTACAAACCGTCACAGGCCTCTCAGGAAGCCATATTCAGCAGAGATCTGGTAGCACATGCATGACACTTCCATCGAAGTGTATTTATATATGTGTGTGTGGGAGGATTGTAGGGGTATGCAAGTAATAGCCCCCGGCGCTCATGTGTTCCACTCATACATCAGCAGATGGGTGCGAGTCCCAAACTGAATCAGGAAAGAGGAGCTGGCTATTTCCCCCTCAGCTTGCGAGATCCTCTAGAGGACAGGAACGTGGTCTGTTGGTTCAGGTAGAATTTTCAAACAGGAAAGTAGCAGATTGATAACGAACTGACAATATGCTGAGTCACTCTTGCGCAGGGTTACCAGAGGGAGTTAGGAAATACAGCTCCCCTACACTTCACTACCTGTTTCATGTAACATCGTCGATGAGACATTAAGCCAATGGGAATGAACAGATGGATGGAGGCTCTGTTCTGAATGGAGTAAAAGTGCCACTGAAACACTTTCCATTCACACAGATGACCGACGGCTTGTGGGATTTGTGTGGGTTGGCTATTGTGGACAATGTGCTTGTGATCATCAGGTCACCGGTTCAAATCCTGGAGTCGGCAGAGTGATGTCACTGTTGGGTCCTTGAGCAAGACCCTTAACCCCCAATTCCTCTTTGGAGCTTTCCCAAAAAAATGTACGTGGCTTTGGATAAATGTGCCTGCTAAATAAACGAAATGACTCATTACTGGCCTTCAGCTAGTTGCTCCAGCACACAAGAACAATATGAAAGGAGTGGCCGCAACCCCAACCATGCGACCGCCACTCTACCCCGGGAAGTCCGTTCACCTGTATCCTGCCATTCCTCTGGTGGGAGGCACAGTCCAACATTCACTCTTCCTCTGTTCTGACACCCTTCCGTCCCATAAAATTAATTTCACAGCAAACTAGCTGCCCTGACCTTTACTTATCATCATTATTACGGTACAATATTAGAATATTATATGGCTAATAGTAACATGCTCCATTTTACTTCATACTATTACATATTTCTTACATACACACACACTAAGCTGGAGCTTTGTCCAATGAGACACACAAGTTTACTTCACCAAAAAAAAAAAGAATAATCTTTGCTGTTCTATTGCATTGTAATTGCCTACTTTGTACTTTATTGGACTACTTGGTGCAAAGCATGCTTGAACTGCACAGGGGAAAAGGGTAATTAGGAGCTCGAGGTCTCAGATGTAAAGCAGAGAGCTGTAGTTGCCTGGGTTAGTTGCTTATTGACTGGGCTACTCCCCAGAGAATGCGATTTGAGCCCCATTGTGAAACACGCCGTGGACCTTTTTTAAATCAGGGTCACTTACATCCAAGAAACGTGTTTAAATTAGCCCCGGAGCAAAATAAAAATGGCCGTCTACCTGGCAAAAGGGCAGTTTAACAGCCACCAGAATAAGAGTGTCAAGCAGCACACAACAAGGTCAGTCAAACATTACTGAGAGTACAACCAAATGGCGGTGGGTAAATGTGAATTATTATTAGGTTAAATGTATCGAGTATCTCTGATGGACTCAATTTCTGTCAATGGTGTACTGCTGCTTAGTGCCTTGTATTGCAAGATCTCTTCTTCAGGGACCACGTCCAGCATTAGCCACGGAAAGATGGATGGATGGATGGATATCATCGAAAGAGTGGTAATAAAACGCATGTACATAATGTTCATCCAATGGGAGCAAATAGGACGTAGTTTGCTCCCCGCAATGCCACAGAAGTAGGGGAGGGTTTGTCATTGTCGGGGCCCCACTCAAAAAGTCACTTTTGGGGGACTTTTTGTGGCATAAAGGGGGCCCCCAAACCTCGGGGCCCCAAACAAATCGGTGGTTTGAGTGCCGAAGAAATGCTATGAGGTGCCTGTTTTTCTGGGGCTGATTAACTCCTGAAAAGCCTGACAGCACACACTGTCCAGCAGTGTCCTGACATTACCATTAATAATAACAACAACAACAATAATAATAATTATAATAATTATTATCAGTATTAATATTATGTTACTATTATTACTACTAGTAATATTTGTAATTAATATGGCAATAGTAATAAAAAGCAGTCTCACGATATAGTGTCTTTCTCCGAGCCCAGGGCGTCACAGCCGCGCTCTCCCTTCCCGTTACCTGCGCCTCCTCAGTAAATACCGCATTTCC
Organism: Mormyrus iriodes; assembly: GCA_011763525.2. Classification (NCBI taxonomy): domain Eukaryota; kingdom Metazoa; phylum Chordata; class Actinopteri; order Osteoglossiformes; family Mormyridae; genus Mormyrus; species Mormyrus iriodes. Next base: position 19,068,411 of record JAAGVU020000019.1, read on the forward strand.
ATATACAGACACAGATCACGGTAACGCTGTAAGGAAACTCGCTGCAATTATAGAAGCAACTTTCCAGAGAGAGTAAACTGAATTTCCCCACCCCCTCACCGCATCCCTCACAATACCCCGCTAAATGTCAGCGCAAATAACATCCACTAACGCGCCTGGGCATTTCTTCCGTTACATGTAATGTTTATGTGCTTTTATTGAGTTACTGTGCCTCTCATATCCCCGAATGATTTGAGTTATGTTTTAAAAGCATATTGTATCTGATTATTCTGACTGTCACTTTGGCGTTTTTTGGGGCTGGCGTGCCGGCAGTCTCCGGCTCTCCCCCGCAGCCGGCCTGCGGGAGTCCCCGGCGGTCGCGTTGTTCGGCTTACCCTCCAGCGTCACCTCTTTGCCGGCCTTCTTAAGCGCTTGCACCGCCGAGTCGTGCGTGGCGTCGCGGAGGTCGGTCCCGTTGACGGACAGGATCGCGTCGCCCACACGGAGAGCCTGGCTCTGGTCCGCTGCGAGTCCCGGGAAGATCTTGGAGATCAGGATGGGCATTCGGTTCTCCCTGCCCCCCTTGATGCTGATACCCAGCCCCCCCGACTCCTGCTTGATAACCCGAACTTTCCGCACTCCCTCCGACGGGCTGTTGTCGAAGTTGGCTGCGGGATCACCGTGCTTAGAACTTACGCTGGATCCGGGGCTGCCGTAGCTGGATCCCGGGCTGCCGAAATCAGAATTAGTTCCGTTATCGTTGGCCGACCTGGCCGAACCGGGACTGGCGAAGCCGTGGCTGCCATCGGACTGACCCCTGCCGATCCCCCCTCGCACCGGGCTGCCGCTCCGTCGCGGCGCGCCGTGGTTCTGTGTCCGGCTGCGGTTCAGATTATCCGGAGATGCTCCTGACTGGTTCCCGTTGGACACCGCGCTCCGCAGGCCCGGCGAGGAGTGATCGGCGCCATTCCCCGGTCCAGTTATCTCCGCCTCCGCCGTAAGAGTTAAAGTCTCTTGGGTCAGCTCGGCGGAAACACGGATCCAGCGCTCCCGAAACAGGAGGTCTAGCTGTCCATTTTTGTCCGCTCGGGTCCAGATGGCCATGCTAGTAACTCCTCTCCAGGCTTCACACTAAATTCATATTGAACTTTTCCGCTCTTCCTCCCCCCCCAGTCCCGAGGCGAGCAGAAGCGCCGCGACCCGCTCCGACACACCCACCCGGGATCCGAATTCCGCACCGACCACTTGACGAGAAGCGGAACCTTCCTAAAGAAGGAGCGAACACCCCCCCCCACCCCCCGAAAAAGCCTCCGCTTTATATATTCATGAAGCGTGGCCAGGCCGATCCGCCGACGGCTGAAACTAAGAGAGAAGTCTGGACGCAGAGGCGGGATCGGAGGCGTCGCCGCTGAGAGGCGGACCGAGTCAGACGCGTGTGGGGGAGGCGCAGCGGCGCGGCCCGGCCCGGCGCGACACTGCGGGCTCTCCCTCCGCCGGCCTGGGCTGAGCGGCTGCCACCTTCCGGACTTTATTCCAAGTCTGTTATCGGTAATTTTGCGTACATTCGGCGTCATTTTAGTAAAGTATTCCTACATAAAAACCAGGAGCGTAGTTAGAGATGAATGGATAGGGGGGGCTGAATCTTTATTAGGGGGGGCGATGGTAAACCATTCATGACTTAAGTCAATAAATTAACATTTATTTGGGAGAGCTAAAAAACATTTTAGGGGGGGCTAAAGACTCCCTTAAATAGGCCTAAGGACGCCCCTGATAAATACTTAGTGTAACTCGTATATGAAAATTGTCGCGCAGCCGCTGGTATTATGAAACGATATGACTCAGATAATGATGTACTGAAACGCGACGTTATTCATATGGCTTGTGCCACTTCAGAACATCCGACTTTACTTAAAAGTTTCTCTAAGTGGGTCAACAGGCCATCCCTGCAATGAGTTAATGAATATTTCTGACCCTTTTCATTACTATTCATTGTGCTGCTATTTAAGAGATATAGTTATCCAGTGCTTTTTGTTAGCAGCTATATATTTTGAGCTATTAAAGCTGGACAAAGCAGCATAATTTATAGGAGCATGTGGAGCAGACTTGATCAAAAATACAAAACGCAAGGTCCTTCCTGCACTTGAAACCATCTTGTCTTAAACAGACCCCCACCCTGAGTGGATGAGACCATCTTCTTCCTGGACGCGTCATATCTTCAGTTTCCTGTGTGCATGCATCTAATCTGGGTCAGCAGATCCCAGCAATGCCACAAAGCTCACCACACACTGTTTTTTTTTTTTAACTGCAGTCAAGATTTATTGGCTGATGATAATGACATGAGACCACCAGATTTAGGATGGGGAGGGAGGGCAACGGCAAGCGGCACCCTATTCTGTTCAGGCACGGCTCAGGGGGCTGGCGGGATAGGTCTGTGACAGAGGGAGGCTCCGTGACACCCTGAAACTGACAGTCTTCATGCCACCTTCATGTTTAAGAGAATGGTATCATTCGCCCTGCTGGGAGGAAATTATGCTGGGGAGAAGTAAGTATATAATTCCTTCTTGAATATTCTCAGCTGTACACAGAAGCTTCTGGCCAGTGTCACAACCCCTTTTAATAGCTGATGTACTCCCTTTCTGTCACAGCAGTTCCTTACATGCTTTACCTGTATTCTGTATCATTGGACAATTCAAGGTGGGGGGGGTCGATATTGTAGTGGCAGCCTCTATGCAGTAGAACCACTCTATGTCCTTACTCCCCCCAATGCTGCCCCCCTTCCCTCCCTCCTGTGCCACCCTCAAGCTGACTCCAGCCCCCACTTCCTGTTTGTTGTACACCCCTGTGGTTTCCATGGCAGCAGCGAATAGCAGCGTGACTCTGCCACACGGCCCGCCTGCACATAAGCGCTGGGACGGTGGGGCAACGTGCGAGTGGTGGCGTTGCCCGTTCGTCCGTCTTGTTGTCGGTTCAAAAAAAGCTACATTCGGCGTGAAAGCGATGCAGGTGCAGAGAGAAAATTCAGTGTGAAGAGACTCTGGGCCCCTGTTTTCTCTGTCTTTGTAGTCCCCCTTGCATAGTCTGCGGTCTGCGCTCGGCGGTGGGGGTGGGGAGGGAGGTTTCCCAGGGTGTTCAAGATATCAAACAGCCAGACAATGTAAACTGAGCTCTTTCTAACATGAGGGCACAGAAAATCTGCAGGGGAAGTTAGAGCTATTGAAATATAAAAATGCTTTCAGAGGTGTACTGAGATGTTCTTTTTTATGCTATGGTGATATCGTATAACATTATGTTTAGCACAAACATATACAATTAAGTCATCCTTTAAAAGAAAATATAAAGAGTTCAATTTAAAATGTAAACAAAACCAGTAGCCGCTGAAGCTTTCGTACGTTTGTGCCCTGACATCCTGTTAATCTCTAGCCTAAACGATGTGTAGTGTACAGACACTGCCTATCGCCATGGCAGCCATACTACTGGCCTTCCATCCAGGCCACACCCACCATACCGCCTCTGGACAGGAACACACAGAGATTCTGTTCTAAGAGGAGAATGTCCACAACATGACCAAAGGCCCCGACATCTTCACCCTGCACACTCCTCACCCTTAGATATAGAGAATGGGCATGGGTAGGGGTGAGGGCGGGGGCAGCAGTCCAGCCAGGTGCAAATGGGCATGGCGCAGGTGAGGTTGCAGCAGTCGGGCAGGAGGGGACACAAGTCGAGGCTGGGGTGCCGGGCAAGGGTGCAGGGGGTGATGGACTAGTCAGTCTTCCCTTCACTTGCAACACCTTGTAGTGCCTTGTGGGTGCGAGAGGGGGCGCTGCACTGGCACACCCCTCTCCCTTTTGGGTGTGTTGTTCAGGATGTCCAGGCTGCGGCGGCTCGATGAGATGACATCTGCCACAAATTTGGTGCAGTCGGAGCAGACATCGCGCAGGCTGCAGCCATGGGCATAAAGGTGAGGGAACTCCACTTCCACGGAGTGACGGGACAGGCTGCGCAGGGACCTGGTGGGGAGGGGGGAGCATGAGGGTCACATCAGGCCTCTGGGGTCACAGCAATCAAACCCCAACAGGGGTGACTTTAAGGGGTGCAATAAATCATGCAGAGGGTCCAACCTTATCATTAGCCAATGTTATGTTATGAATCTGTGAGTTACAGGGAAGGGGGCACTACGAGGGCCAATCAGCTTTCACTTGGGGCCTGTGGCCACGCCTCTGGACACGCCCCTGAACCCCAGAGGCTTGAGTCCTCAGCATGGTCTGACTGACCCACTTTGATTAGAGGATCCGAGACACATCATGTGAACTTTGTCACCAGTAATCCTACCTGTGCCCTGAGCTCCACTGTCACACACAAACTCGACATCTGACATATAGAATGACTCCCTGATTCATTATTAGCTACATTATGCAACTCAGAAATGAAACTGCAGTGATCTCAACCTTTCTAAAAATACAGCCCAAAGTGTCTCTTTTGAAATAGAGCAGATACTTTTTTTTTTTTTTAATTTAGCGTCTAATGCTTACATTATCAGGCAACAAAATTTTTATTGTGCCAGCCCTGAGGGGTATTTCCAGCCTTGGCAAGTTTTAAACTGCAAACGCTCATGCCACGAAGACGCGGTACGTAGTGTGGTTGAGGAGCCCTGGCCTGTGCGTGAGGCTTAATAATTGCTACCTACTCTGCACCCCCACGCTTCTCCACCGCTGACACAACTGGCACCCCCAAAGTAAACAGCCTTGCTGTCCGTTTCTATTTGTCAGTGTTATCCTGTACAACCCACTGTGAAGTCGTGTTTATTTCTGAGCTGTTACTATGGAATTCCATGCAGTATTTTCCCTGACATTCTTTGCATTGTTATTGTTTATTGTTGTCTGTCATGTATTGTTACTGCATATTAATGACTAAATGTCCTTTTAACTCAGTAAATGTGTGTTGTGTTACAGTAAACCTACAATTACCTCCGGGATCAATATATGTATGTATGTATTTGTCTCTGTCTATGTACACTGTCAGAAAAAGGGTACCAATTTGTACCTTTGCTTGTCACATGGGCTGTACCCTCAAGGGTCTGCTAATTGTACCCTAGCTGTAGCTAAATATACCTTTTAAGGTACAAAAATGGACAATGAGGAACATCCCCAAGGTACAAACAACATTAATGCACCCCAATGGTACAAAAATGTTTCTCATAGTCCATTTCTGTATGTTAAAAGGTACACTTACCCCTAACGGTACAGCCCTAGTGATAACAAAGGTACAAATTGGTACCCTTTTTCTGACTGACTGACTGACTGACAGACAGACAGACACGACTTCACAGTGGGTTGTACAGGATAACACTGACAAATAGAAACGGACAGCAAGGCTGTTTACTTTGGGGGTGCCAGTTGTGTCAGCGGTGGAGAAGCGTGGGGGTGCAGAGTAGATCGATCTATCTATCTGTCTGTCTAATCTTCCTTCCTTCCTTGTCTTATCAACGGTTGTTCTGTTCAAGTACAGTGGGCTGCTTTTCAGTGGGTTGCACTGATTTAACAAGTGAGAAGTGTTATATAGCCTTGTTAACCTGCTGGGTTAGGGCCTAACAGGATCGGGGCTATACGGGCCTGACTGCAGCCTCAGCCTGTTCACTTGGTTTCTTTGTGTAGTAAATTATTCGCTGCCAGGCTCTGGCAAGAGGAGCCGAGCAGATCTCACTGCCCACAGACCGCTGGCATCTGAGGGCTCACCGAAGCCATCCCACCCCCAGAGAACAATGGCGACTTTGTTTGGCCACGACAGGACACAATCTGCAGAGAAGGACGCTCCCATCCCCAGTCAGAGCCATAGAATTTACACACAGTGCAAGCCATTCACAATGTAACGTACTAACGTGTGTGTGATGGCTCCTTCATTGAATATGTCACCTGGCAACCTCATAAACAGCACATGTATCTATGCAAATCCTCAGGAATGCAAAACGCTATGGTGTGCACTTCTCAGGGGCTATAAAACATGCAGAAACGGTAGAATATCCCTCTAACCTCGAACCTCTTCCATTTTTAATCAAACTGTCGCTCAGTGGGTAGCGCCCTGGTCTTACGCCTCTAAGCCCGGGGGTTTGATTCCGGCCCACAGCTTCTAAAATGTGGAGCTTGCATGTTCTCCCCGCACCACAGGCTCACTAAACGTTTTTCCCCATAGTTGACATGCAGGTAGCTGCATCACTGTTCCTAAATTGCAGATAGTGTATGATTTATTGTGACAGACTGGTATTCTATTCACTGTGCCCTATCTATCCTGGGACAGGCTCCAGGATCACCACAACCCTGTACTGGATAAGTGGGTACAAAAGATGGATGGATGGATTTATAGTTTGCTGTGTTCTAAATACCAACTGACCAGCACACTGCGGCTTGGGGAACAACACTCATTGGTTGGCATGTTACTGAATCACAGAGCAAGTATTAAAGGGACGTGCCGGCTATGCTATGCTACGTCTGTGACTGCCATTACTACGGTAAATAACTATAATAACCATAATTAAAACAGCGATGAGTAAAACTGTTATGCCAGTGTACATTGGTTAGTAACTCTTTGCCTGGACTCAAAAAAAGATGCAAGAATGTCACATTAAAATGAAGAGACTGGTAAACACTGTAGTCAAACCTTTTGGGACATTTTTGGGCAGGAACCTGTTCTGTCCTGCCAGTTCATGTTACCAACAGTCTTTTCAGACCTTCCCATGCGGGGACGCTGAGCTAATGATTCGTATGGAGAACAGGACTCACTTGAAGACCTCGCTCTTTCGGGATTGGCCGCTCGGGGTGCTCTCGAAGCCCACTGTGTAGACTGGGATGTGCGCCATTTTCTTCGAGGGAATCTTCATCTGCACAAAATGGCAGGGAGGGTTAGGGCAAAGACCACAGGAGGACAGAGAGAATCTGCAAGAGCCCCAAAAGGACCAGAAACCCACATGAGCCAGAAACCACGAACCAACATGGCTGAGAGACACAGACACACACCAACATATGGTCATGAGTACGCTTAGCCAAAATTCACATTCTTTCTCTAACAGTGGTGTTTTATTTCATACCGATGTGAAATAAAACATGATTCCAAATGTGTCAAAGACGTTACATACATAATAGTCAGTTTAACATTCAAGTAAAAGATCTGTAAGCAGGAAGAAGGAAGGACGGTACCTTGGCACTGCAGGACCCACAGACTGACCTGAAAAGAGAGCGGATATTAAACCTGTGCAGCCCGGGTCCTGATCATTTAGCTGACCTACTTTGCCCGAATAAAAAAACTGGAGCAGAAAGTCCGACGGTTTCTGAAAAATTATCTGAATCATGTAATAGTAGTCTCCCTGTAACATGAACTAATGTATCAGCATTACACACCAGGGGACTACATTAGTATTGCATGACAGAAGATTATAGGTCATGGGTTTTAACCTGAAGGTTGTAGGATCAAGTCCCAGTCAAGTCTTTGCTGCAATACTCCTGAGTAAAAGACCCAGCGATGTAAAGGTGGGAATCTCCCACACGTTCCTGCTCTAGCCTACATATGCAAACAGGTCTTACAGACACCCTCTGATTCACCGTGAGCGTGTCTGTGCACATCACGATGTTTCCACAACTCACCTCTTACACAGGAGGCAGGTGGATGGCCAGGAAAAGAGAGGGAACTTCACTTTACAGCAGCAGCAGACCTGTGATGCACACACGCAGACACACACACACACGTTTGCGGTTTTGTATGCAAATATACAGAATATGCACATAGGAAAGCAGACAGTAGAGAGACGGAGAAGGAGGTAGAGAAAGGGAGGGCGGAAGGGCGGCGGAAGAGAGTGGAATCCTGCTAATTTTGAGCTTGTAATATTCTCTTACGTTGAATAATGTTTATAGTAAAGGATAGTTCAGGATTTTACATATTCGGGAGATGAGATCACACCAAATGTCATAAAGCTTCCCCCAAAAACCGATACAAATGAACCGAAGAGACTCTAAATTAGAAGGTTAGAGAAAGCGAGCATAAAAGGGGATAAAGAAAACCATTAAAAATAAAGGAAAAACTATGGAGGTCATCCAGTGAACTTTAATGATAGCTGGGCCCATATGCTGTAGCGGGAAAGCGCTCTCTCACGGGGGATAGCGGTGAACGGGTGCACACTTACTGCCCTAAGCTGGCAAGGCACACAGCTTAGAGTGATGAGCAAACATAATTGTTAAAAACTGCAGAATCTGTTGAAGGAGGCACATAGTTATAGGGAATCGACTATTCTCACTATTAATGATGCTTCTGGGGAGCGAAACTCCTTGCACGAAGTGAAACAACAGCAGCTTAAGAAGCTCATTAACCCGTTCAGCTCCCAGCTAATCCACTCAAGGAAATCGACGAGTTTAAAATGCATGAAGCGCTTTGACAGGAAGGGGATGGGTGCAAGCAAAGGAGAAGGGAGGGGGTTCATGCAAGATATAAGACGCGATAAGATAACACATTTTATTGATCCCAGAGGGAAATTTCTGTGCGTACAGGAAACAAACAAACATATGATGCAAAACAGACAGAGGGCAAGACTATGCATAGTGCAAACAAATGAAAAAGTACACAAATAAAATATTCAGACAAACGAAATATTATGGCAATAAATACAGATATAAATATGAATAAAGAAAATAATAATAACAAAAACTATTATTATTGCTGTTATCATTATCATCATCAAATAAAAATAATAATTAGTGGATGGTGTATTTCAAAAAAACAGGTAGCCCTGGACTTCAACTACAGCAAAGATGGGATTCTTTCTGGACAAGTTATGGCTGGGGTGAGGTGTGGCAAACTGGGAGGAGAAAGTGATGAAGGAGCAGAGATGCAGCAGCTTACAGAAGCTGAGACCGCATACAGAGAGAAGACACTTCAGAAAGCGGCCGTCCTGCGGGAGATGGGAGAAGTGGTGACACTCTGTGAAAGTGAATCACTCGCAGGACCCCCTGAAAGGTCGTTCGACACGGTGATCAAAACCTCTCAGCGCTCTTCGGAGCCAAAGCCAGACAAAAAGGCACAGAAAGAGCCTTTCTAACAGATCTGAAGGGGGAATAAGGCTCTTCTCAGGTCACAAACACAAACAGACAAAGCAGTCCAGGCAATCACCCAGGTTAAACCTGAGCTTCACGGTGAGGTTAGGATTCATGCTGATACCAGCGATCCCAGGAAACTGCAAGGAAAGGGACCTGACAGCTGAGCAACAGAAATGCTTTTTCCCGAAAGCAGTTTCCAAAAGTTACCATTTTTACTATCTTGCCAAGGAGAGACTACTACCAAATGACTATTTAAAGGCTCAGTGGGCTAAGCCCCTGAGCCTGTCATTGGAAGGTCGCCGGTTTAAGCCCTGGCAAAACAGTCACATCTGTGGGCCCTTGAGTAAGGCCCTTGACCCCAATCTCCATGGGAGTCGCTGCAGGTAACCGCCCTTCACTGCCAAGCTTGCTCTCAACCACATATGCATCCCTGTGTCATGGAGTGCATGATGGGTTAGGCAAAACCCCCCCGAGGGATCAATAATGTATTATTATTATCATTTATATTATTATTAAATGTAAGATTGCCAGGATATGCATTTGATGTCTACCAGACTCATCACTACAGGCCACATGTAACCTATGCTTATGCTCAGCAAAACCCTGGCGTCCCGCTGGAGATCCTCAGCAAGGCATCCAGCTGGACCTCACCCTGGCGTCCCGCTGGAGATCCTCAGCAAGGCATCCAGCTGGACCTCACCCTGGTGTACCGCTGGAGATCCTCAGCAAGGCATCCAGCTGGACCTCACCCTGGTGTACCGCTGGAGATCCTCAGCAAGGCATCCAGCTGGACCTCACCTTACCTTTTCCAGCACCATGGCCCATGAGAGGCCACACCACCAGCGCATTTGTCATAGCATTAGGCCATCAAAGCCTTAAAGTCTTCACAGGCCTGACCCTGCCCAACACCCCCATCCGAAGGGGCCAGCCAATCCAACACAAACTGGTGGAGGAGTTTTCAAGCCCAGAATTATACTTATTGAACAAGTTACTCATAGTTCAGCTGCGATCATGCAATGCTAATTAATGAGGCTAGTTCGGCTGACTTTTCATGGTAATTGCATTGAATAACTAAAATTCCCAGGCAGGACCCACTTCTCACTCCGGAACCACTTCAAGGGAAGACAGTTTCAGTATTCGGAGAAGCCTTTCTGCACACCACTGTCATGCTGACAGTGTTAGTATTCCAGTGAACATCAACAAGTCTGTCCATTCTCCTCTGAACTCTCTCATCAACAAGGTGTTTTTGGTCACAGAAATGCCATTGACTAGATCAAATTTGTTCGCACTATTGCCTGTAAGCTCTAGACACTGTCGTGTGTTGGAATCCACAGAGCACAGGTTTGGGTATGGACAGCAGAGATGAGTTCCTACCATCATTGTGGGAGTACCATGTGTGTTTATGGGCAGGGGGTTTTGAGGCTGATTTGATCCCTACCAAACCTATGCCCTTGTGAAGGAGACAGATTTTGATTTGCTAGAACAACCAATCTCAAGGTAGAACATTTAAGGTCTGAATTCTTCATTGCTTTGAACTAAGAGCAAAGCCCTAGAGTTCTGGAAACTATATAGAAATAATGATTCCTCCACAGATATATCTACCCACCGTCCTTGGGGACACAAAGAAATTCTCATTCCCAACTGATGACAAGTGAATGTGAAAGTGATTCTGGAGGTATAATGCGGTATAAATCAGAGCCAACCAGCTTTATATAATCAGTCATCATTAACAGAAATATGCCTCAGAGTGGGAAAGACAGTTTCTTAACTGGCCTGTACGTCTCTTCCAATGAACCTCGATATTATTATGACAGAGATCTCAGCAATGAAATACGTCAGTTCCAGGCCCTGGGAAATGTTCTGATCTGTGGGTATCTAAACAATGACACTGGCTCAGTGTCAGACCTTATCAATGAATACGGATTCTAAATGTATATTTGGACAAATATATATTTGCCTGAAGAACCATTCTGGCCAGTTGTGAACACTGCTACAATCTCTCAGTACTTGAGTTTTTACTGTTCTGAGAGTATGGCAGGGATCTGGAAAAGGTCCTGTATAACACTGTAAATGCAACAATATTGAATGCATAAGATGGAAAGGTGGAGGCTATGGAATTCCCAGGGTGGGGTGACGGCAACAGTCACCCAATCATTTCCAATCACCATATTAGATGCATGAGTTCTATTGGTTGTTTTGCCCTTGTAATATTGGCTCCACCCCCATTTCTGGCATCTCACCCCATTGCAGTTTTTTTTTTCCGCAACCATATGCCTGTTTTGCTTTCTTATGTGTTTCTCCTTATGGGATATGTTCACGAAACGAAAAACAATCCGGAACAATCCACTTCATCCTCACTTTGTATACTTGCGTGGAGAGATACAGTCTGAATCAAAAATCAGTAAATGAGCAAGCAGCCCTCTTAGATCTGTCTAAATGACAAAGATATTAAATTCCTCTTATAAGCAGATGACCTAATTCTGCCGTCATCCGCTGAGCCTGGAAATACCAAATGGGTACAGTCAAAACTGGACTTAAAAATTTGGTGTTCCAAAAGCAAAGCCTAAATACTAAGGAAACAATTTAGCAGAGGAAACATTGTCCTAGATCAGTGCCCAGCATGCACTGGAAATCAGGTTTAACTTGGTAGGGAATCAACTGAGAGAGGGAGTGGGAGAGAGAGAGAGAGAGAGAGAGAGAGAGAGCAATTGAGAGACTGCCACTGGTCACCCCGAAAAGGACATGTGGTCATTGCAAGACAGGAAATTAAAAAACAATGAATAATTGAAGGAGAAGCATGAATCGGCCATTTATTTATGTTGCGACTCCACAAAGCCTGCCAACGCCTGAGGGGCACAGAGACCAAAGACAATGGATTTCTTTTTTATTTTACTTTTATGCATAAAAGGTCTGTTCATTACACTTATACACAATATATTCCATGTGTTATGTTGGCCTGACTGATTGTTTCTTTAGTATATTTATGGTGTGTCAGTGGGTAACACTGTGTCCTTTCACGGACAGTGTTGTGAGTTTTATTCCTGACAGGGTGTGCGTGGAGTCTAGAGTGTGAATGGGGTGGTTGGTGTCCCATCCGAGGTGCATCGAGCTTGTCCTGCACATCCTGGAATAGGCTTCGAGGCTCACCATGATCTCACACTAAATAACAATCAGTTGTAGGAAACTGATGTTTTGACAAGCAGTATTTCACACCACAAAGCACGGAGCGGACACAGATTTAAAAGGAAGTAAGGTCACCGACAGTACCTTGCCCTTACGCAGGCTGTTGTACAGATCTTTATTTGGCAGGAACTTCTCCATTTCTGCCTTCACCAGCACACGGCGCACATTAATGACTTCATCTACGGTCAAGGCCAAGCTCTCCACTGGGTGACTGAACTCCTCCTTCAAAGAGAAGCAGGGAGAAAAGTTCCAGAATTCATCAACCCCACCAAAGGCACTTTGCCGCAGCTATAACACTAGGGTACCGAGGTGAGGAAGCAGCCACTGGCAGCCTCACCATCCACTGGTGCTTCTGGCCCTCCTGTGTGGGCGACAAGCTCTCAGCTACTTCCATCCTTTCGTCCACGGAGCTCAGGGAGGTGTGAGCAGGAGAGAAGCGCCCAGGGGAGGGGGCCAGCCAGCCTTGTATGGGATACGAAGCTGTGGAGAGAGGAGATGGGCATCAGCAGACGATTGCTGACCGTCCTTCACTTCACGTGGTCGACGCTGCTGGTAAACCACATGTGAGGGGGTCAGAACTACACCTTTCTCCTCCATCTTAGGACCATGGAGCCTCCATGGCACTTCCACCACCACGTGTCTCAAGAGGCTGAGAAAGATCAAGGCCAAATTAGGTTTCTTCTGCCAGGAATAAACTTGCTCTTTTAATAATTCATTTTAAATGAAAAGGCAGGAGTACATCCCAAGGTGAAGTCACTGGTGATGAATGCAAAGCAGACCCCCTTGCAGTAATTTTTGGGGCCGTTCCGGAGCCCACACAGACACTGTGCTGTTACAGAGCTTTCCCACAATCCACAGATACTCAAGTTACTTAAAAATCTACACTGCAGTCTGTTCAGTGTCTGAATGACCTTCAGCTCACTCTTCATACATTTCGCCATATTTGTCTCTGCTGTCCATTAAATGTCTACACTTAGAATTGAAAGAGATAACTACAGATGTCTAAAAAACTCAGATATGTTCAGGTGCAAGTCGACTGCTATATTTTTAGCAGTGGGCTTGAATTTAATTCGACGGTTAGAGGCTGTCTCCATAATTCATGAGCTTGCGCAGTGAAAATGTGACAGAAAAGCTGGTAGAAACAAAAACATTTCGACTCTCTAGCTGACAGACTAACTGGGGAATTCTCGGGTTACACATTGACAACAGCTGCACCATCTTAGCTGCTTTCAGAATGTCCTTTCTCAGCTGAGGCCACTGGCATTCACCTCTGCCTCACAGTAAAATACGGAGTTGTGAAATACCACAGTGGCCCAGAGCTCTAAGACAAGCAAAAAATCAGTATTTAATATTTTTTACGAACAAATGTATATGCACTGAGTACCATTTAATTGTATGTACAGTTACAGTCCTAAATTTCACCAAAAACCAAAGCAATATTCTGTGGTACTATCTTTGCACCAATAAAATATTATGTAAATAGTACATGATATCTCTATATATTTCTAACTAAAGCAAATATCTATTCAGTTGAGGAGAGTGCATTGATTAGATGAGGTAAGGTGTATACAGACACAGCCATACAAAGTTCATATATTCCTATCCTTGTGGGGACTCTCCATTCATTTCTATGGGCATAACCCTAATCCCAACTATGACAACCCTAACCCTACCCAGCTCTAACATTATCCACAAGTAACCAAACAAAATACTTGACATATTTAGATTGATTCATATTTTTTGATTGCAGTCACAGATTTTTAAAAAATGGTCCCCAAAACATCAAAATGACATGTTTTATCACATTGTGGGTATATTTGGTCCCCACAAGGCAATATATACATAATGCGCACACACACATACAAAGACAGATACACAAAAACAGTCATTCTGAATCACAGCCTCCCTGCCGTCCCTCCTCAGCACACTCTAAAATCATACAACAAAGATAACAGGATCATGTGACCGCCAGATAGCTATAATTAGGGGAGAATACAGCCTTGTGCTTAATGATAACTGACCACGATGCAGTGGGGGTGCTCCTCCCCCACCCAGCGTGCACGCCCTCGGCCGCTCCCCTCTGCGCAGTGCAGCCCCTCCCAGGTGGGTGGAGTCAGACAGTGAGGGCAGCAGCTCCCCCCGGAGGCCAGCCAGGTCGTGTTCTGAGAAAGAGCGGTCACGCTTCAGCGGTGTGGGCGAGCTCTCGGTGCGGCGGAGGTCCCCGCTACCTGGGGACTCTTCCTCCTGCAGGAATAGGGGAGAGGTGTGGGTGAGGATGAAGAGGGCCAAGGAATACGACACCTGTGTCCCGAAATGATAGAACTGTTTCCATGACGATGTGTCCACAGTTACCATCGCATCATCAGTGCCACACTGGAAAAGTTATTGCCAAGGAAACCAGTTTTTTTGCTATTGTCTGGACATTTGGCCGGCCTGTAGTGATGATATTATTTAGTTTTAAAACAGAATAACAGAACTGAAGGTTTTTACACATTTACATTTCACTGGCTTGCTGTGAAAGGCCAGGCGTGAATTTTACCAGCACAAAACTTCCCACGTGTTGTCCATCGCACGCTGCCGTTTGAGGAATCTACCGTAATCTTAACTAATGTGTAAGATAGAGTACAGTACAGATTACAATACAGACACAGCATGCAGCTCAACAGGAAGCTTTTATAATCTTCTACAGGAGATTTTAAATTTTTATGTATGGAATTTAACTTAAGAGTTTTTTAAGGTTTCAATCCCCTCATCAAACTGTCACATTTCATTAATTGAACTGCAGTACCTTACCTTTGCTTTTGATCTCAAGATTTGACGTGCCCAGTATTCCAAAAATGTGTGTGTGTTTGTTTAAGTGGGGCAATTATGTTGGGAAGGGCACTTTATAAAAATATTTCAATCTGTCAACCTTTTGGTCTGAAGGTGTCTTTGCATCTCGTCGCCCTGAACCCTCTCCCACCTCGAAAAGGTTCATCTCCTCCATCTCAGCCAGGGTGGGGGCCTTTAGCAACACGCGGGGCCGGGGAAGAGGGCGCCCCCCCACCTCCGATACTGACAGGTCAATGCAGGAGGTGGACTTGACGTCATGCGGGCAGGGGTGGAGCAGGCAGGGCAGAGAGCCGAATGCTGCGGGTCAGAGCAGAACAGAAGACAGTGGCGGGGAGTGTCAGCGACAGTGTGTGACGGTGCAGGAGAGCAGCGCGCTCTGGGCAGGAAGGCATATACACACACACAGACCTGTACTCATACCTTTATGGGGACTTTCCATTCATTTCTATGGGTAAAACCCTTATTCCAACAATGACAACCTTAACCCTACCCAGCCCTAATCTGAACCATAAGTAACCAAACAAAATACAAGACTTTTAGGAATTTTTAGCTTTTTGATTGCAGTCACAGATTTTTATAAAATTGAGTTTCCCCTTGTGGGGACCAAAAAAGTGACTGAAAAAAACACACACTTATACAGACACAGACACACACATACTGTCATATGCGCAGAAAAAGAAACACACACAGATACACACATAGTCACACACAACACACACACAACACACACAAAAACACAGACACTCATACCCACTCATTCACATACCTACACACACGCACACACACATTCTGTAAAATTTAGAGTCAGCACACAGCCAGTCTACATGTTTTTGGACTACAGAAGTTTACATCATACATTCTCACGTCTGAGAGGCTCGGAGAGTCATGGGTGGGAACCCCCATCCTATTGTTTACTCCACTAGTTCAGGCAGGATTAAAGCAGGCAGTGATTGGCTGCCCCTGGTGGGTTAAATGTTCTCATTACTGTCCTGGGTAAGGAAGTGCTTCATGATCAGAGGTGCTGTAGTCTGTGCGGTCTTTGCCATTATAGTGATCTTGGCTGTGATTGGACGGCGGGGGGACATACGCCTTTTGGAAGTAGGCAGGTCCACAGGCTTGAGTTTGCGCTCCTGTTTGATCTCAGCAAGGATCTGTTCATGCAAGGACTGCTGCTCCTGTGGAGGGGGGGGCAGACTCCGCTCTGATACCTTCAGGAGTAAGGGTGGGGGGTGGGGCACACGGACACACTGAAGACCAACCCTTTTTGACATTAGCAATCATTAGTCATTATATTTTAATACGAGGCTGTTTAAGGGTGCATGCGTGTGTGTGGGGCCATGCCTACCGGTTTTAGCGGGGGTCGAGACCTGATGAAGTCCAGAATGAGCTCATGGGCATCTCTCTTCACTCGTGTGGGGATGTCTCCATCCACCTGGAAGAGGGAAGCAGAGAGGTGGGTCAGATCTTATCCCCCCCAAGCCCACACCCTCACACACCACAGGGGCTAGCTGAACCAGTGCACCAATTTTATGAAATATTTAATATCATCCAATCAGGGGCCAGTTTATTAGGTACACCTGCTTCTTAATGCAAACAACCTCCTCTAAACAGAAAAACACATGGAAACTGAGTATACACAGCATGCAGACATGGTCCAGTTACTGACTGTCTAACCATCATAATACCTAAGATCTGTGATTTACTCAAATGTGAATGTGCTCTGACTGTTGTTGCCAGGGGTGGTGTTTCCAACATCTCAGAAACAAGGCAGCAATGTCTAGAGTTTACAGAGAATGATGCAATACATGAAAACCTCCAGCTAGTGACAGTTTTGTGGGAGAAAACACCTTGTCAATGACAGAGGAGAATGGCCAGACTCGTTAAAACTAACAGGAAGGCCACAAATGCAAAAATAACAGCTCAGAACAACAGTGGTGTACAGAAAGGCTTCTCTGAATTCAAAACTCATCAGAACCCTTCTGTAGGAAATAGTGGGTTCTACCTGGTAGTAGCTAGGTGTACATAATAATATGGCTATTGAGTGTAAATGAACTGGACTTTCATTCATTTGGGGTACATGAACATCACTAGAGACAAACGGCCCTTTCCATCAGAAATAGGCAGCTGGACAAAGACATGAACATCTATCTCCATGGGAGCCATACTTCAGGTCCAGGGAGGCGCCCTTCACCTCTAGCTAACTGCAGCTCACCATGACCTTCCGCAGCTGGTACTTGCGGGCACGGATGTCCTGCATCAGCATCTCGAAAGGCGTGAGGCGGAACTCAGTGGGCAACGGATCAAACTGCTGCTCCTGGACCTTCTTCAGCTTGACGCCTTGCCGAAGCTCCTTCATTAGCTGCACCCAGAGGCGAGCCTGCAGGCCACGCACACAGACATCTGCTCAGGTTTCCATTACATCTGGACAGGCACCACTGCGTCAGCCAGTCTCCATCAAAATTTCCCAGCATGCCCAGTCTCCTACCCAGTCCCTGTGTTTGAGGGCATCAAGCTCTGCTGCTGACTGGTCCTCCTCTGGCTCCTCAGATCGAATCTTCCGCAGCATCTGTACAGAAATATTAGTTATTGAAAATAATCCTTATTAACAATAAGTAAAGACTAATGAACAATGATCACCTACTTATAATATTAAAAAGTATTTTGAATAGCGATATACAGTGATCCCTCGCTATATCGCGCTTCGACATTCGCGACTTCACTGTATCGCGGATTTTATATGCAAGCATATCTAAATATATATCGCGGATTTTTCGCTGGTTCGCGGATTTCT
>JAAGVU020000019.1:19086369-19106767 GCA_011763525.2 Mormyrus iriodes
TAACCATATAAACATATGGTTTTTACTTCGCGGATTTTCACCTTTCGCGGGGGGTTCTGGAACGCAACCCCCACGATCGAGGAGGGATCACTGTACAACTAAAACTAACTCATTGCCTGACATTATGCACTAGTTTGGCACTGGTTAACAAAAAATATAATAGTTTAGGAGAATTTGAGATGGTAGCATGTCCAAAAGAACCATTATAGACTAGACTGGCATCAGGGCCAGCACAGAACCAATGTAGTCACTGAATCACAGATAAAGGAAAAGGGGCTGATGTTTCAAAGGAGTCACAGATGGAATCTATCAAACAGGAGAAGATAACAGGTCTAGGAACTGGTGTAGAGCTGGGTTCTAGTTTTAACAGGAAGCATTGTTAAGAGGGAAACTTAGAACAAATCAATACAAAGGCCTGTTTCCCTGGATGTTTAGTTCCCTCACCTCTTCAACCACCACATCTACATACTTTGTGCTTCCAAACCTTACGTTTCAACTTTTATTTATTACTGAAAAAGGTGATACCTGTTATAACCTGAGAAATGCACACCATGCAGTGACCATTTAGGATGACCTTTGTAGAACAAGGCATTGTGGGTAAAAGTGCAATGTAATCCCACGTGTACACATACCATGTCATACCACACTGATCCACCCAGTCTCCGTCACTCTGCACTTCTTGCTCAAACCAACACATCCTCCACATTTCCAGCCTGGACACTGACAGCTATTGTAATGAGCTTATTAATTCCGTCACCGCTTGCGAAAATGATAAGTTGGGCATATATTCAAGATCTGAGATCTATGATTACTTATAAATTTCAGGAAAGCGCTCAAAACATGAGGTGAGCGTGGGTTGCAGTTTGGACGAGCGACCGTCAGTTCATCAAAATGTTGTGGTGATTTTTCCACAGGGGGGGCACATGGGCTGACGTGTAATTCCTCAGCCTATAACAAGCTGCGTGGGCAGGTAGCACCAGGAAAAGATGGCCACAATAGGCTGACAGACTGACCTTCATCTCCCTGGCCCCCTCTCACGTGTCTCTACCCATAAAGACAGAGTTTCAGATTGCCTGCCGCTCCCTCCTGGCCCACATTCCACCTGGGAAAGCTTCTCACTGCCCCCATCCCCACCTTCCTGCTGCCCCCCCCCCCTGCCATGAGAAAGCATGAGAATGCCCCTCCCACACCCTTGCTGTCCAGCATGGGAAAGCCAGAGCTAAACAGAAATATTTTACCGACCTGTCTGTGGTCAGATCTTGGAATGATACACACTGCACTATGTATATAAGCCTGGTGTTACGTATACAAACCCTTACATATGTATAAAAACCCATGTGTCCAGTCCTCCTGTCTTGCACCGTCCTGTGTTTTGCACTCTAAGTCCTGTGAAAACCCTCCCCATGTCACCTGTTGTATGTATGTCACACTGTGGTCCAGGGGGAACATTATTATGCCTGTTATATGGATGGCATCACAATAAAGCCCACTTAGCTTGACCTAACTCACATCTCTGGTAGGATGAGAGACCCAAGGCTGGAGGGCGTGGCCACCTATAAGCCACTGTGGTAGGATTACATTATGCAGAAGCTGGATAAGCTGGGTGAGGTGATGTGCAAGGTCGTCGTGAAGGAGCATCTGTAGCTGAGCGAGCGTGCGAGTGAAGGGCGCCAGAGAGTGAAAGTGTTCCAGTCCTCAGCTTGTCATCTCACACGCGGTGATAAAAGTACTGAGTGGGGGTGGGGCCTGTCCCTCCCGCTCATTCAACCACCTCACAGCTTTTATGTGTTTGATGCTTTAGCCAGCTGTCGCGTAAACATCCCGATCAGGACCCAGCCATACTGCTGGGGAAGCTTTTTAAAAAAATGACCATGCATTTTTTTTTCGTCCCTCCTAATTTCCCCTCCCTTTCGGTCCCACCATTGTGTTATTTATCCACCTAGGTATATTTTCTGAAGATATTTTTCATTTTAGATGCCTTCCCGTGGGCTCGACGAGGGGATCCTTTTTGAGACCTGAACTGAGGCCACTCCATGACATTAACCGATACGCCCCCTTCTGCTCATATTTCATAATCGCTATTTATGATCCTAAGCACTCCAGCCGGGACACTCAACATCATTTGTTTGTGCGAATCTGAACAGATGCTTGTGACACTTTGGTGAAAACACCCCCCCCTCCCCATTCTCCACCGGGGCCCACGCCAACCTCTTTGGCATCCCGGATCCTGGTCAAGAAGGTCTGCAACTCCAGGGTTTCCACAAAGAGGGCGCGGCACACTGCCTGGTAATGCTCCGGCGCCTGGCTGGGGTTGGCCAGCCGAGAGGCACACAGCACCATCACCTGGCGAAAGGAGCACACCGCACGAAGTGTCCCGTCCTCCTCTTCTTCCTCCTCCTCTTCGTCCTCTTGGCCGCTGTAACCCTCGTCCGCTGCGCCACCGCCCATTGACTCACCGCCCTCATCCCCCCCAACCATGCGCTCGATGAGCCGTTCTAGCTGTGGGCTCAGCTCCCGCTCCTCGCTCTCATCCAATCCCCAGTCCAGGGCCCGGTAAATGCCCACTCCCAGGGACTGAACCATCTGCAAGGGGGAGATGGGGGGCACAGAAGTTGACTTCACCAAAAAGTATCCACTCCTGTCCCCCAAAGGCAATGGAGACTAACAGATTTTTCACTCTCAGGCCTGGATGAGGGCCATTCCACTGGAGTGTTTACTCACCTGGCGCTGTGGGATAGGCTTGAGGGGAGGTTTGCTACCATCTGGGGGGGTTAGAGAAAAGGGCATAACTATAACAATAACATCATCACCCCCATCTGCCTGAGCACTGATATCCAGGATACTGACGGACGGCACAGAAACTCTTCACCTGTGGATCTGTGATTGACAAATGATTTCTGCAAAGGTCTGTTATATAGTCTGTAGGACCCATCTCACTACTCTCACTTCAGTCAAACAGCATTTAATGTCCCAAATTAAAAAAAATCAGTAAATTTAATTTAGATGCTTTTTATTCAAAGCACACATTTTCAGAAAGCAAGGTCAGACAGTGTCCCAGGAGCAATTAAGGTTTTAGGGCCGTATACAAGAGCCTAAAAGTGAAGTTAGAATGTCAGTCCTGGGATTTGACCTGGCAACCTTCCATCTGCAAGCACAACATCAAAACCAGCTAAGTAAAGTAGTAACCATTTGCAGAAAATGAATGGTGGAAAATCTATCCATCCATCCATCCATCCATCCATCCATTTTCTGTACCCGCTTGTCCAATTCAGGGTTGGGGGGAGGGGCGGAGCCTATCAGTGCAAGGAAAGGAACAACCCAGGTTGTGGTGCCAACCAAAAGCAGGACACACTCACACACCATTCACTTACACATACACACCTATGGGCAATTTGGCAACTCCAATTCATCTTAGCTTGTTTCGACTGTGGGGGGAAACCGGAGTATCCGGAGGAATCTCCACAACGACACAGGGAGAACATGCAAACTCCACACACATGTAGTCAGGGTGGTGGCTTGAACCCTTTGGGGTATTCCACAAAGCAAGAGTTTTTTCATTAGCCAGTTAACTTTAGCTGTATGCAAGGATTGTCCAATAGGAATGTCACTTACCTCTCCTCCTATTGGACAGTTTTCACATTTGGCCCAAGTTATCCATCTAACTGGGAAATCCTGCTTAGTGGAATAGGGGGAGTGGGAGTTTTTCCCTGCCACTGTTGGCTCTGACTTGCTCACTGGGGGCTTCGGGCAGGGATAATGTAAATCGTTTTGAGACAATGTAATGTTGTGAAAATGCGCTATACAAATAAAATTGAATTGAATTGAATTGAACTGAATTGAACTGAATTGAATACCCCCCTGGTCCCAGAGGTGTGAGGCAACAGTGCTAACCACTGTGCCGCCGCACTGCCCAAGAGCGGAAAAATAATCAGAAAACAGTCTCTTACACGACTCTAAAGACAAAACTGAGGTAAACATTAGGAGAGGCACAGGAACACCTTTTGTTCTCTAGAGCTCCAGTTTTGTTTCAAATTAATGCTAAATCAATGCCCTCTCAGAACCCACTCTGCTGATACCTGTATTTTCTTGTGAATTCAGGAATTACTGCATTTCTGGGCCAGTATCAGTTTACATGAAACTGCACCGATCAGAGATTAGTATCTGTGCGCTGAATGGCACGGGTTTCCGTTACAGCGCTATTTGTCTTTGTTGCTGAGACCACAAAAGCAGAAGCCCCAGGATGAACCACAACCTGGGAGACATCAACCAAGAAAGAGTGAGCACTGATTACTACTCTTTCACCATAGTGTTCTCGCCTTTGTTCAACTCAACATAAAAGAGACAAAATAAAAAGATGTTCCTTCTAAAAACAGAAAACTACCATACTAATATTTGGTAGCGATAGATGAACACGATGCAGGCAAGCCAAAAACAGCGATCAGAAACCTGTGTAGAGATACTCTTATATGTTTATAAACATTAGCAGGATGATGCACCATCGACCATTTGATGCAGCAGTTGGAGAACTTCCAAAAATATTCTTCAGTGGCGCCAAGAGTGAGAATAAGCTGATCTGACTGTTTTTTTTTAAGTTTACAGAAAAGAGAAAAAGTACATATTGATTTTGGAGAATGTATAAACAAGCTTAGCATATAATTCCCAAATGATTGTAAAAGTCTACAGAAGGATCTACTTCACCCATTCTCACATCTAAATATACCTACTCACAGAGAAGGTAATCTGTAGCCTGTGGTCAAAGATTAATGTTTGAAGCCGCTACCAAACCACAATGTGCCACAACAAGGGAGGTGTTGTCCTTTAAAACAAATGACCTTCCTTTTTTGTTCAACTGGAATTCCACAAACTGAAGTTGAGACATATTGTGCATGTAAAGCAATTTCTTTCTTTTTTTGCAGGGTAGATGCGTTATTCTAAGGCCATCTGTCTGTTTATTTGTATATGTCAGTCCATTTTATTACTTGGTGTTTGGCTGGGGGATATTACTTTTGTTATGAAAAGCACTTTGTGTTGCATTGTGTTTGTATGAAAAGTGCTATATAAATAAAGGCTGATTGATTGATTGATTGATAGATTGATTGACGTGATGGGCCTCTAAAATCACAAATAAGGTATGTGCAGGTCATGTGACAGACATGCATTTCTCATTCGCTACTGTGCAGTTGCAGGTACTCTCTTCAAACCTTATTTTGCTGAAGCGTTCTCCGTCTCCGGAACACACTTCAGTAATAAAAACTCCTATCACGTTAAAGGTTGCGTGTCCTTAGAACTAGAACTTTCAACTTGACCGACATTACACATGGGCATCTACTTATTTCCTTGTAAATTGGCCTTTCACTGACTCCAAAGTCCTAAATTCTACTTTGACCTTAACACACACCAATAAAAATACTTTTAAAGCGTGACACACAACATAATCTTTGAAAAGACAAATCAAAAACAACTTCTGCATATCCCGCTAGTGTGAATGAATGGTGATGTTTGTGTGCATGTGAGTAGGGTTATATAAAGCATGCTGTATTACGACTAAAGCAGATGTGTTTATATGTGTGTGTGGGTCATGTATATATTACATTGTGGGGACCAAATGTCTCCACAATGTGATAAAAGCCTGTTATTTTTACATTGTGGGGAGCATTTCTGCGGCCCGCAGAAGGAGAAAGTCAATTTTATAAAAATCTGAGACTGCAATCAAAAAAATAAAAAATACCTGAAGACTTGTATTTTGTTTACTTATGATTAAGTTTACGGCTGGATAGGGGTTAAGGTTGTCATTGTTGGGATTACAGTTATGCCCATAGATATTAATGGAGGGTGCCCACAAAGATATAGACACCTAAGCTGTGTGTATGTGTGTGTGCACATGCGTGTGCTATACACTGGTGCTTTACTGGTGAACTTGCTTGGCTCAGTTCTTCTCGAAGCTAAATGTGGTGCACCGAGAGCAAGGTCACCCCAACACAGCGGTCTCTCACGTGCGTGACATCACAGACAGACTGGACAGAAAGAGCGAGCCAACTCGCACCAGGCTGACACGGCCAAAACATCAAAATAACCCATTACGCCTCTGAAATCAGATACGCTGAGCATGAAGCGCAGGGGTTCCGCGTTTGTGACAAGGAGCTGCATGTCTAACGTGTTTTGGATCATCCCTGTTTTTATTATTTATTCTGTTCTCATTGTACTATTATTGCTACTATACTAATTATTTCTAACACATTATAAAATACATAATTATCTGCTTTGCTTAGTCCTGCATAATGGCATGAGTGTTACTGTAAGTGCCTGCCTTAATATGTTGGTAAAAATGAACGAAAAAAAGGAATATTATACCACTTTGGAAAAAATAATGGTATTTCGTAAAAATAATAAGAATGGCAGTTATTAATAATTATAATAGAGAAAGGAGGGTAAAAGTTAAGCTTAAAGTGTTTCAGAAGTGTGACATTGGCCTACTCTGCCCGACACTAATTCCATAAAGAAAAGGCTGAATTTCACACTTCCTGGGAATCGCTGCCAGAGAAGATCCGCATGAGCTTACCCTGTGAACCCCTCCAACCTTTCCCCGGGTCCGCAGTCCGCCGCGCAGGTGGGGTACATTACACTGCGGAGTTCAGGGACGATGCCCCTCTCAGATATCTCACGGAAAACTAAAGCGCTGCTTCATAACACAGACGTTGGGCCAGAAAAGTAAATGTACTGCGTTACCCCATTGCCCAGCTGCCAGCGACTGCGCCGCATGAATAATTGATAATTTACCGGCATATTCCGATCCTGTGTGCCTACGGGGATCCAATTCTGTGTATAATAATTACGATCATTATAAAAACAATTCTCTATTCAGCACTTACCAAGCGTATTTCATCGTATTGTAAGCCACATAAATGTTTGTTATTAATATATTGCTTAGGCTATAATGTGACATTGTTAGTTATTAACAGATGTTTATTTAAGTTTATATTACGCCAGTTGTAAAAATGACTGTTATGAGATAGGAAGTTTCTGAGATAAATCCATGAACAATCAAGCCGTCCCTTACCATGGCTGGGATCCACTCGCAGGGACACGGTTCCGTCTCGGTGCAGGAGAATCGAGGATGGATCCTTGACCCGGGCTGGTCCTCGGAAGCTGGCGGCAGGGAACGGTTTGCTGAGCCGACTGCAGCATTGGTAACAGACCGCCCAAGCTTGCTCTTCATTGATGGGCTGCTCGTAGGATTTCAGCACTTCTTCCAGAGACAGTTCCCGCGGGTCGGACAAATCGCGAACCTCTGGCCGGTCCTGCGGGGCCGACACTCTGGAGTCACCGTCCCCGGTGCCGATATTTGCTGATCTGGCCATGGCTGCGGCATCAGCGTCTCCTCCATCCTTCAAGCCGCCCGCAGCAACAGCAGCAGCAGGGCCATGATGTGCGCTCACTTTCCGGCCGGCTCGCCTTTTTCACAGTGCACTGGCGCACCTGTCACGGATACCACTTTCCATAAGGGAGGATGAATGCGATCTTTGATCCGCAAGAATGTCAATCAGAAGCCGTGGGAAGGAGGGCGGAGGCAGCGGACGTTTCCTCCAAGACAAAGACGCTGTCTGCCGGTGCAAGAATAACAACTTAATACAAAGGCTCCTGCGGCCAGAGGCGATGGAGGGGGAAAAGAACGGAGTCATGGAAAGACGAGATGGGATCTGTGTGAAAGGGGAGACAAGCACCGGGTGTATGCGTGTGTATGTGCATTTTTTTTGCGTGGAGCTGTCTGCGTTCACCCAGCAGCGCATCCCCTGATATCCGCCTGCAGCATCCACGCCCACATACTGAAAACGAAAACTGAAACAGTTCAGATATATAACCTTAAATTCAACTCCGTTAATCATGCACAGGATTTTATGCATTTAGGCAGATCTTGATTTGTTACGCTGATGACAAAGGGAATCTGGTGATGTTGGGGGAGGGGGTTGTTGATACACAAACTCTCAGCGCAAATTAGCTTTTAACTATTCTGCATGTCCGATAATTCCTCCCTGATTATTCAGCCCATCTCTGTTTGAAGGTTTGTTCTTTAGGCCCCTGAGGACACTGTTCACCTTTAAAAACACTGTCCTTGGTGTATGCACGGCTGTGGAGATGCGGTTGCCGGACATGCGTAATGAACAAAAAACGCTGAAATTGTTTTACATTGATACAAGGAATTCAAATGTCGCAATTTTGATTTTTCAATGAAAAGCTGTGTTCTTCATAAGAATTTTTGGTTATCACTTTAATGTGGAGCTTACTAAAGACTTGGCAGTTAGTACAGGGTCTAGAACAGGTGTAAGTAATTTCCAGGCATCATCTAGTATGATGTATATACCTAACAATTACTTAGCCATCATTAGCCATTTAATGTATTTTTTCTAAGTTTATTATACTATACTAACATTTTCAGTGTAAGAATATGGATCATCCCTTACTCATAAAAAGGGTCCAGACCAAGAGGTTCACGAGAGGTTTTGAGCCCAATAAATATATATCATATTGGGCCCCCAACCCATACCAATCCAATTGTTTCAAATTTTTATGGCCCCTGTCGCTCTGGGGCCCTTGGAATTATCCTAACTTTTCCCCGCTGTATGACACTCCTGGTCTAGACTGATAAACCTTGTGGAGCAGAAGTTATACCATCTGATATACAGAATAACTGGAAAAACACAAACAGCGTCATAAAAAATCATTATGTAGAAACACTGTAGGACATTGCCCTGTTTCTGGCTATAATACCTATACTATAACCAAATATTAATCATATATTTGAAAGGAGCCAGCTGAGGTGCCTCGGACATGTCCAATCGGGAGGAGATCCAGGACACGCTGGAAGGATTGCATCTCTCGGTTGGCTTGGGAATGCCTTGGTATCCCCTAGAGGAGCTGGCTGGGGAGAAGGAGGTCTGGGAATCCCTGCTTAGACTTCTGCCCCTCTGACCCGAACTCAGATAAGTGGCAGAAAATGGCTGGAATGATAATGAAAAATTCCAAAGTACAACTATTCTGCCCGTCCCATTTAGATCGTATGTACATTTTTTTTACAGGTCTTGCATAATGTCCTTTACTTTGGTAGCTGAGCCTTTATAACCTTTTACAATCCTATAAATCCTGAACAAACCCAAGATATATTCATTTCATAATCTTGGATGAATGTCCTCACTATTTCTGACAAGCAGGAAAGCCGCATTCTTGTGCGATGAAGTTGAGTATATGAACACAAGCTTTGCAACACAGTAGGCTCGATGATCTGAACCAGCAGAGCATACATCTCGTCTACAAAATTCCAATATTTGCCTAGGTAATAAAAAACAAAGTCATACTGGACACCAAGAAATATACAAAAAAGGTTCTTCTGGTTCATGGAGGTATCATAACTGCGATATGCTAATCAGTTCCTTCAGAACTGGCTAATCTGTTTGCATTTTCAGAAATTTTCATTACGTTCTTGGTAGATGGCTTGAACAGAGCGGAACAGAAAATGACAGATTTTTACAAAAATGTGTAAATCAAAATATTTATTGCAAATTGTCCTTATTAAATCACTTCTAACATTAGGGCACACACTGAGAGAATCGTACCACTGTGATTTGAGAATAATAAAACTTGAAGTGAAAGAGTATTATAATTTAACATTAGTAATAGTTCTGAGTCCTAAAAAGCAATGATTGTTAGATTGAATAGCAAATCACGTTTAGATCATACATGAATATAAACATGAAGAAAGCTGAATGACTGAAAAGTAAATAATATGGCCAGTGAGCTCAATGCTAATTTTTCACAGTAGTTGCACTATAAATGAAAAACATGAAAATGTATTTATGCAAACAATCTTCTGTCCATAACTGACAATAAGGTATTGATCAAATTTAGATGGAAAAGCCAATTCAAGATCAATGCAGACCATATATTACCAGGTTTATCCTGTGTATAATTACACAAAATCAGTGTATTTTGTTTCATTTACATCCACACCTGACGGTGGTGTCAAGCTCCATACTTCCTTGTTATATTTTATATGGGCTCCACCCCTTTTCTGCTATATGTTCGTGCATTTTGCACGCAAGTCCTCACCATATTTAATACATACTCTGGCGAGGTAGATGCTTGTATCCCCCCCTTTGTAATTGTAACATTGTCCATTGAGTTATTTGTCATTCCCTTACACCAGGGGTGTCAAACTCCTGTCCTGGAGGGCCAGAGCCCTGCACATTTTTGGTTTTTCCCTTATTTAACACACCTGATTCAACTCCTGGCAACTCCTTACGCTAATTACTACTCAGCTCTTGAGCCGAATCATTTTTGGTGGAACAGGGAAAGAATTAAACTACACAGGGCTCTGGCCCTCCTGGACTGGAGTTTGACAGCCCTGCCTTACAATCTAATGCTAGTCATACCAATGTCGTCTCAACACACCGGTTCTATACCGTGGTCCATTTATTTATTTTTAAATGTTTATTTACGGTTAATGTTATTATTACGTTTATTTTACGTTGTTAGCTTGATGTGTGGTGTTGTGCTAATAACCCCATGTGTCTCCTTAATGTGTACACACGCAGCCCGTGTTCTTCTTTTACCAAGGAATTTTCGTTTCTGCTGCTGTTAGGTTTTGGCAATAAAAGGAGAGAATCTCCACTGATGCCTGAAGGTCAGAATGGGCTTAACTCAAAAAACAAAAGAAAAAACCCCACGATGCAGTGTACTGACCGACTATACATACTTCCTATATAATGCACTGCACTCTTTTTCTACAGTAAGGGTAACATTTAACACGTTTCTTAATGCTTAGTGCAATAACAAAAGAACTCTGAGTTTTCACAAGGGAGGCCAAAGTAGCATGGCTTTCCGATGATACCCCAAGAAAAGTAGTAATAAGCATTACAAGCATGTATGCATTCTTTATTAATCACTTCAGAATATAAAGATGCACCATATGCCACATTTTTAATAACTTCATGTCGTGTAGGATGCAGTCACTTCTGTATAAATACACATCTGCACATTTTACCCTTTTCACTGGTGTATTACTGAAATATCACACTCCACATGTTTTATGCGAGACATTCCAGGATGCTTCACTTCCTCCTTCCTTAATCCAGGTATCATTTAAATATTAAACAGAATTTTTAAAAAGCTAAAGCAACATATTCCTTCATCCCCGTAGAAAACTGTCAAACTGACAAGCGATGCAGACAAAGTAAGCCACAATCATAGACATTTCTAGGTTTCTTATAGTCTACCTCTAGGGCAAAAAAAAAAAAAACTCAGACAAAATGAGTGCATTGCGAGAGTTTTTTGCATCCTTTACAAATCTATAAAACATGAGTAACAGTACATGTATTCAATGTGTATTGTGTAAACTGCAACTATGTACAGATGTACGTACAAGTACACGAGTCTCCACCAGAGGGCATCACCTTGCCAAATGGTGTAAGCAGGAAATCAGCAAGTAAGTGGTTCAACAGGGGCCGTGCAGGGAATGCATATTCATTATGCATTTTACCCACTCTTACTTGTAAGCCAAAGTGCTAGAGGTCCGCCTGGAGCATACACCCTCACTCCTTGCCTGGCAGAGTTGTTTTTGACGGGAGCCAGCTAAAGCGGTAGTTCTTACGCAACGTCACCAGATCCAGGTCAAGGCGCTTCTGCTCCTTCTCACTATCCACGAGTTGGTAGCCCAGCAGAGACATGGCGCCCTTGCACATCTCTTGGATGAGGTTCACCTTACTGTGAGGTAGTATGGTGCGCCAGGCCTGGGACACGTCCTCCGCGTTGCGTGACGTGATCTTGAAGGCGTCTTTTTTCGTGCCCATGCCCTTGCCGTGGGTCACCTTGTAGATCCAGTTCCGGAGCTGTGGGGTCATCTCCAGGTCGACGAAGCTGTACATGCTCTCGATCTCTGTCAACGGGTCGCGCACCATGTCCTCATAGCGGACCATCTTATAGCGTCCGCGCAGGAAATCAGGCGGTTTCAGCATGGCGGTCTCATAGATGCGCACGTGACTGCGGCAAACCTCTTGCATGACGCGGTGGTCCATGTCGGCAACCTGCGTGTCACCTTTCTCCAGCACCAGTGCATTGTCCTTCAGCAATGCCCTGATGGCCTGTTCGCGGGACTTGACCACGGCGCGCGGGTCTCGGATCAGGTGTATGATGCGCAGGTCAATAGTGGGATCACGCAGCAGTGGGTATAGAGACTCCAGCTCGAAGAACCGCACCTCCTTCAGCACCACATGGCTGTAGCTTTGGCAGGCCTCTTCGGCCTTCTGCAGGCCACGTGTGTCACAGCGGCGCCTGCAATCAGTCTCGTTGCTGAAAGAGTTCCGTGGCGTGAGGGGGCAGGCAGGTGGTGAGCAGAGAGCACGGCTTTGGCTCCACATGAAGAGGCTGGAGACATTGCGCTGGTGCGGTGTGTAGGCCTCAAACACAGACAGGTCACACTGGAAGACACTGCGCATGAGGTCACGCAGTGCCATGCGCAAGGCCCGCGCCCCTGGCTGCCGCAGCGTTGTCCACACGTGCCACCCCGGCTCCATCAGGTAGAAGACGCTGGGGTGCTGGCTGAACACCTGCCCCAGGAAGGAGGAGCCAGAGCGCCAGGAGGACAGCAGGAGCACGTGCACTTTGCCCTGCGAGGGTGTCGACACCGACGGTGGGAAGCGTCCGTACCAGCCGAAGAGCAGCACCACGGCGAGACCCTGCAGTAGCACCAGGGTCAGCAGCGCCGACGGGACCAGCTTACAGCGCAGCATCGCTGGAAGGTCACCGCACCGGTCTAGCGTTGGCAAGGCGACAGGGCAAAGAGGGAGAAGCCAAGTCAAGTCAAGTGGGCTTTATACTCATACCATCCACACACAGGTACACAATGGCAGGACATAGCTGCTAAAGACTTTATGCCCCCAACCCAGACTAATCCAATTATAATCCAAATTATGCAAATTTTTTAGGTCCCCTGTCACTCCGGGGTCCTTGGAGTCATTGTAAATCCCACCCTCTAACAAACAGTGCTCCAGCCCACAGGACCACGGTGCAATATACATTCCACAAGTAAAAGGGGGAGGATTTTCATAGTACTTAAAGTGTGAAAACACAGGACAGTGTGAAACAGGAGGACTAGACACAAGGGTTTATATTCATGTGTGTGAGAAAACAGTAAATAAGACACTATAAAGAGGTGGAATAAATATGGCAGATTATTATTATCTATTTAGTCAAAGTGACCAGTGCCAGTTGGGATGGGGGAGGTAAGTGAAACAAGGCATTATGGGAAATGGAAAAAAAAAACAAAAGGAACCATCTTATAAAACATATCATACTAAATGGTACATCTGTGTAAAAGCTAAATATGTAGAATTACATATTTATCCATGTAATTCCATGTAACGTAACCATGTCGTTTTAAAGAAAAGCTAGAAACGAAGTGGCCTGAATTGTCCTCAGCATCCACAGAAGGACTTGGCTTTCCGATCTAGTACATGAACAAAGAAGGATTATCTAGGACAGGGCCCTTCAAATCTGAACCTGGAATCCTAATCCAGCCCTTGTTTTCAGTTCTCCCAGGTAGTTAATGTAATAATTATTGATTCTGATTGGCTACAGAGGCTTCACATGTGGCTCACAGGAAAAGGAAGGTTGGAAAAAATCAGCAGGGCTCTGACTTTGAGGAGTGTGATTTGAATAACCCTGATCTAGTATATTAACTAGGGCTGTCAATAGATTAAAATATTTCATCATGATTAAAATCGCAGGACTGTCCATAGTTAATCACAAACTTATCCATTCAAAATTCATCCTCCATAATGTTAAATTAGCCTGCAAGCTGTAGCCACCCATTTAGTTACTGCGGCTGCAAGCTAACTGCTTGTAGGTTTATCCATGGCTTTCCTTCGCACACTGTCAAGCGCGGTTTGCTGTAAACGAGACAGTTAGGGACTAACGAAGGTGCCTGCATTAGCTGTGTGTTTGGCTAATAAATGGTATTTTTAACTACAGCGGTCACAACGAGTCCAACGTTTCATACTGATGTTCAAAAACTTTTACTCTTCTGTCACTGTATCTTAGAACACTGTGAAAACTGCAAAAATTAAAGTAAAAAAATACTAAATCAGCCATATATAATTAACATTTGCCTAAACTTTGCATCACTATAATGTGACTCACAGCATCAGCTACGGTATTTAAGACTAGATGTACTTTGGTGGCAACTCAATTCACATCGACAGTAACTGCAAATAACTGCTCTTGTCGATGGACCCATCTCACAGGGTTTTAAAGCTAACTTTGCCATTCAAAATACCTTTTTATGTGTCCGTTGTTTTTTCGCTAGCTGTCATGACTCATCCCGCGTTAATGGCGTCAAAAGAATCATGTTACAACGAATTCCCGTTGACGTGCTATTATCGCGATAATTTTGACAGCCCTAATATTAACATTTACTTCACTTGGTAGATGCCAAAGGGACTAACAAGTGAGGCAAATAGCACATAAACATACGGCTGCCAAGGAGTTACCAGGCTGAGCTTCCAATGTACAAGGGTAAGCAGTATTGGAGCAGGAATGACATAAAATCTTCCAAACAAAACAAGAACCTAAGACACATATTCAATGAGGAGAAAGTGAAACATTAAGAGCTTTCAGGGAACACTGAGTAATATTAGGCCAGCAGAGGAGTTCCTGGAACAGGTGGGTCTTGAAGTATTTCTTGAAAAAGGAAAGGGAATGGAGCAAAAGAATCAACTGCACATAATTTAATGCAAAAATAAATTTCAACAAATTAATGCTTATGACTCCTTAGTAAGGGTATCACAATGGCTCAATGGGTAGCTCTACTGACACACAGCTCCTGGGCTGTGGGTGGCCCCCATGTGCTACCTGGGAGAGGCTCCAGGCCACCCTATCACCCTGTACATGATAAGCACCTAAGGCAGTGTTTGCCTGGTCCTCCGGGACTCACAGGCAGTCCAACATGGACTGTCTGAGTATCCCTGAGAATCAGCATACCTTAGGTCAGTGTTTCCCATATTTTCTCATCTATTTTTGTTATGATTTCTGTGTTGGTTATTGTGTGTGTATGTGTGTGTTTGCAATGGTCATGTATATTCGAAAAGACTGCACTCTCCAGTGGAAAATCTTTTAAGTTTACCTTCCTGTCAACATAATAAATGAGCATCAATCACAACAAAGAAATCACAGAAAGTCAGGGAAGGAGCCTCTTTGTTCTGCCTTGAGTTCCCTTTCCTATTCGAGTTCATTCAGTGTGGTTGTATCATTTAGCCATTAACCATATTGCTTCTATTCAATTTCCTTTCAGTCCAGCTTGAGGGGCAAATTGCTAGCATGTACACGCATCCAGGGCCAAAAAAGGTCACCCAGGGTCGGGGGGACACAGCAAAGATTCTAAAAAAGTAATTTATGACCTGCAGCAACCCCAAAGCTGCAGAAGGTTTGGCCAAATAAACTGCACCCTTTTGCAACTTTTCTTTTTGTTTTCGTCATTCCTGGGTGAAGGTCATGCCCAGTAGCTTTGCTGTTAATTAACGAACACTAAAATGATTGTTATTTTCTGGACCCAATTGTCTGTACAGCACAGGGCACAGTATTAATAATGTTTCTGGTTAAACCCAAGAATGTTTTACTGGCATTACCACTGCATAAATAATTATATATACAGGATATATAAACTTTTAAGCTGTTTTGTGTCTTTTAATTTAGGACAATAATGGTACACCATAATACTATATGGACTACTGTTGCCTCCCAAAGTTTCTCCCATAAATCCGCATAATCGATTAAACCATATTAACATATTGTACCTACACAGACCTAACAACCTTTTTAAAATGCCAATTTTTTCCACATAAAAACAAACAAATATGCAAAATTCATTTCTATAAAAACAGGGATCAAAAATGAGTATTTGTATAATTTAATGATAGCCTAGCGTTCCTTATAATACATTTATAAGGACCCTGCAGTAGCACCAGGGTCAGCAGCGCCGACGGGACCAGCTTACAGCGCAGCATCGCCGGAAGGTCACCGCATCTGACTAGCGTTGGCAAGGCGACAGGGCAAAGATGGCCTATAATATATTTATGATCTCGTACACCTATTTGGATTTAATACCATGTTATTTAATGCCACTCATTTCAAGAGACATGCGTGTGACAAATATGTTTTTTTTTTAACACTTTTTGATATTATTGGCATGTTTTGTGCCAGCTAGTTCTCGGAACAAACTGAAAGTCATCATGAGCTCCACCCAGTCCTCTGACATTTTAGGAAGCAGAAACTAGACCACAGTGAACCTTCCAACATGAACGTGACCCGAAGAGCACTTCAAATACCACAGAAAAGTGGTTAATCGGCTGACATGCTACAAAGGCCATCGCCTTCTCCAGACTCTGACCTCAGGGGGAAAACTACATTAAGTGGATGACGACAACAACACACCAAAATATGAATATTCTGGATAGACTCCCCACATAAGATTTAAAGGATCACGCTGTGTATATTCTGAAACCACATAAAACACTACAGAGAAATGAATGTGTCCTGATATCCTTGCCGCTTTGCTTTCAACGTGACAATTCTATTCTACACTCTGATTATCTCTCACTTTCCTTGTCAAAGAATAGAAAACAATAGTTCAAGTACATAATTCCCCAAGAAAGAAATCTTAAAGTCAACCATGGCAGACAGCCTTTTACACTGTACCCATATATCTTATTACCCTCTGAGGGAATCTGCTGTGTTTATAATAGACTGAGGCCAACAGATGGGTTAGAGGAGAAAGCGGGTTTGAGAAAACAGCAGTCCTGGTATCTACAGAAAATACAGCACTGTGTTTCCTCTTAAAGATAAAAAGGTTATTAAAAGCCCAGTGTAAAATCCCATAGGATAGAGAGAAAAGTAAATAAGACAGATGGTACCGAAAAACCAGACTCGTCTTGCACTCTGTCATTGAGATACCCTACCAACTGCTGTGGACCCACAAATTCAGTACAGAAAATCCATTGTTGCATGATCATACTATTTATTTTCTCTGTAAAAGGTTCACTGAAAAATAAGCTCAGCGCATTGAATCGGTTTTTCCTCAGACCGTGAAAGAGCATCATTATATCACATTTGCGAAATTGCCCTATTGCCTCCATAATTTATCCAGGAAAATTGCGTCGACTTCTAACATAAAATTAACACATCGTGCTTCAGAAACCTAAAATACGAAACGCTTTCCTATACATTTAACTGCAAATAAAGTGCAAAACATTCATTTCTGTAAACCTGATTATTATACATGGATATGCTTTCAGTTAATAACATAACTAGCAGCATTTATAGCACCTGTTTTTAAACAGGAGTTTGTGTGTTGGATTTCATGCCGTAATGGTAGGCTTATATAAACAACAGCGAATGACATCTATTACAAATATAAAAATTTGAAACAACCTGCATTTTTAAGAACTGGACGCAAAGTTAAAATCTACAAAACGAATAAGAATGTAACCCTATCAGTGATTCTGGAGAAATATTATAGTTGCAAAACATTTTCTCCGAAATACTGAATGTTTATTAATTAAGCTGAAGGACTTCCATCAGCAAAAATTGGCCTTCATTTTTTTTAAGGGTATTTGTTACTTTCTATTCATTTTTAATTGGTAACTTAATAACTGCTTCCCGGTAAGCTAATTGAAACGCTTTAATATGATGAGGATGAAAGATGGTGTGGATTGCGAACTGGAGCCGATTTAAAATACGTATGCTGCACCACAGCAAAAAAAGAATATATACAAAATCTTAAAATTCTGAATTGCCCGTGTAGAGATCAACAACGATGCGAGCAGAAAGCAAGTTAATTGTATTAGCGCCAGTACTTTTGGTCGACATTACGGGATGCCGTAGATAGCGCCAGTAAACTCTACTCACATTCGTAATTCGTAACTTTTTCCGACGGACAGCTGTCCCTGACAGTTATACTGACGGCGTGATAGTTTTTAACCGAGCGCCTCTACATTAGCAACAGCAAAGCACATAAAACTCGACGCTGACAAAAGTAGCTGAAAGGGGAGCCCCATGTCACGGGAGCGGCCGCTGATGTATAAATAAGCGCACCCGTTTTCTTAACATAAAACGCAACGTGATGCATGTATAAACAATATGATTATTTTTAATTTTTTTTTAAATTAAAAAAAAAAAGCATAAATACATACCTCCGTGTATGGGGTTCCGGGAAGACTCGAAAAACGTTATCAGCTGAAGAAATCCGTCTAGTCCTTTTCTGTGGAGGCCACTGAAGATCATCAATGGGCGCTGGTCATTTGCACCAGTGTTTCAGGTCTCAGAATGTCAGTACAAAGAATAGCATTCAGACGTGGCCATGAACTGCTGGGCGGGTGGAGGAGGGCAAGGCGGTAGACGCTGGGAAACGGCTTGATCCTGGAATCACAAGATGGCAAAGTGTTACATATTACACACCCCGGAGATCAATTTAATCCACTTTGCAGGTTTTAGTCGCATTAATATATTTTTTTTTACACTGTAGCAAAGTACTGGGGATAACTGTTCAGCGTTATTTAAAAACACCGAATAAGTAGGCTAGGACAGGATTTTACAGCAGAAAAGTTAAGTAACTAGGCAACTAATGCTGTAACAAAGAGTTAGTAGATAGCAGATCCTTCACGAGTCCGCGGTGCCGCTCCAGGCTGTGTCCGCACCTCACTTTAAACACTTCGCTTCTGCTGTTTCGCAGCTACTAGACCCATGCATTCGTGATTTTTTTTTCGTCAATTACTCCCTTTCCATTGTAACATCTTCGGCAGTCTAACGGCTCACGGAGCTTACCAAATATGTGCTGTTATTCATCCATCAACAAGCAGTACAATTTCCAGTTAACTCAAGTCGCGATTTTGGTGTTTTCTAACCAGCAACATCCCCATGTATAGCACAAAGCTCTTTGCACCTCCCCATCTTCCTGTTTCCAACAGCGATCCCCCTATTTGACAGCCACTATATGAACTGGCCATTATTAGCCAATTGTTTTCTAGTTTCAACTTGGGTTATTATTGGTCGCGAACTCAAAACATGCAACAGCATTCTGAAAATTCTTTTCAAATTATTAAATTTCTGACGAAACATTGTGACAACACAATCTGATTCCTAATTTGAAGTTTCTGGATGCTGGATAGAAATGACACGAACATATCCATTCTCCCAGGTGTTTATTCTCTCTGTATTGCCACACTCAGACAACCCAGGAGAGTTTCGAATCAGTATAGAACATTCCGGCACTGCAGGAGTTCTGCCCTTTTTTCCGACCCGTCAAAAATTGCTTCCAAGCGCTACAGCGCATGCGTAAACAAACTATCACATGTCTACAATGTCTGAAAACTTTTACTACCCTTGTGTGACAAGGTGGTTTATTTTAAATGTTATTAATGTATCCCGTGATGTCCTAGGCGAGATTCTTCTGCGTTCCAACCGACCCTGCCCCCAAACACAAAATAAATATACTAACACATATTCCACCTATACAACACAGGTTTTCTTTTAAACCCCGTTTATTTATTCACAACACCACCAAAATATAAACACAGTTAATAAATACAATTAAATAAGACCAAACAGCAAAATCTGTTGAATCACAGCATTTTTCCATTTTTATTAAAAATATTATGCATATTAAAAATGGAGGGAGTGTCCTCACCTCGGACTTGCAATGAAGAACGTTAAGTAGTGAAGTCTGATGACTAAAATTATTGAAAAGGTGCCATTCTTTGATAGTGCTTAAAACATTTTTATCTTTATGCTCCACGTATTTTTTCATATACATCAACTTATATATACTGTCGCACTGGCAGGACCGTCGGCAGCATGGCAGGCTGGATTGGTGCTAGATGTATCAATAGTTCCCTGTAGTCGCCATGCATTGTGATGTCATTGTGCTCTACTGTAATGTCATGTGAAGTGTTAAATGTGTGTGTGTGTGTGTGTGTGTGTATGTGTGTGTGTGTGTGTGTGTGCCCACCGTGCGCGTTAGGAGTAAGCGAGGCGACGGGCACGGTGGGCAGTGTGAGTGCATTGTCAGTGTGAATGATACAGGTGCACGGTGGGCAGTGTGAGTGCGTTGTCAGTGTGAATGGTACAGGTGCACGGTGGGTAGTCTGGGTGTGTTGTCAGTGTGAATGGTACAGGTGCACGGTGGGCAGTGTGAGTGCATTGTCAGTATGAATGGTACAGGTGCACGGTGGGTAGTCGGGGTGTGTTGGCAGTGTGAATGGTACAGGTGCACGGTGGGCAGTGTGAGTGCATTGTCAGTGTGAATGGTACAGGTGCACGGTGGGCAGTGTGAGTGCGTTGTCAGTGTGAATGGTACAGG
>JAAGVU020000019.1:19106867-19132732 GCA_011763525.2 Mormyrus iriodes
GTTGATTAGATAATTGCATTAATGAGAAATTGAACAGGTGTTCCTAATAATCCTTTAGGTGAGTGTATATATATATACACATACACACATGCACGCGCACACACACACATATATATGTGCACTGCACTGTGTATAGTGTATAATATAGTGTGATAATGCATCACTGTGTATAAAGTACCTGTACATACGTTCTTGTACATTTTTTATTAATTTTTTTAGCTACATTATCACACATTGGTAAATTACTACACAATTGATTTAATGCTTTTTACTGCTTCTCTTTAAATGGGTATTGTTATATTTTTGTAACTTGCTTTCTCCCCTCTTCTTAACTCCAGTTTTTGAGCTTGGAAAGGTGTAACAGACACTAAGTAAAGAGACTAAATTTTAAAGAATCAGAGCACCCCATACTAGGCTATGAAGTCATAGTGCTAAGTCTTAAGACAGCTCACTGCAAGAAATGGGTAAACAGCGGCACTTGGGGCTGTTAACTAGAAGGACAGCTTCAGGGTGAGGTACACAGAAGACAGACTCAGGTGCAGAAGGCTGGAAAACTGGAGGAATATGAAGAAACAAATCTAGAATTATGACAGAAAATCTGAAAAAAGCACAAGTTAATCAGCACATCAGTGGTCGAGCACCAGCTATCAGGACCATGAATCCAGGAGCAAGACACCAGCTATCAGGACCATGAATCCAGGAGCAAGACACCAGCTATCAGGACCATGAATCCAGGAGAAAGACACCAGCTATCAGGACCATGAATCCAGGAGCAAGACACCAGCTATCAGGACCATGAATCCAGGAGAAAGACACCAGCTAACCGGGACCAAAAACTGAAAAAAGATGGTCATGAACAATTATGGACTCAGACACAAGATACTGGCATCCAGACCAACTGAACCAATGACCATGCTGCTAACCTTGACAACACCCAACAACTATGCGAAATTCTGAACCAACTAATGCACTAAGTCTTACATTCTAAGAGAAATGAGAATGATGACTAAACATTAATTAAATTAAATAAGATACAAATAATTAATTAAATCAGTTTGTTGGCTAATAGTAACTGGCTCAGAGGAAGAGCAGGATCAGTTATTTGATTACCAGTCAGGGACAGGTGTAACACTCTCTTGCCCTCTTTGGCAGTTGGGAGACCTTGATTGCCTGGGGGTGACATTCTGCTCTACCAGTCAGGACATACATGTCATCAAAATAAATTCAATATGATTTAAGGAAAATATGACTATAATATGAAAAACAAGTCACAGTTTTGTAAGTTTCCTTGTGTCAAATATCAGAATGAGAATCTTTATCGCCAACCGACAAAAGCCTGAACTGAAGTCTCATGGCACTAGGGAAGAAGGTGTTCTTGAAATGTGATGTTTCTGTGATGACCCAAGGGCAGCAGTTAAAAAAGATAATGTGCAGGATATGAGAGGTCCTACATCATGCTTTTGGTACCTTAAGTGGTGCAGCGAATGTAGAGGTGCTCAACTGATGGAAGGGAAGCCCCAGAGATCTTTGAGGTCCTTGTGACAATTCATTGTAGTTTCATTTTTGGGACAGAATTCATCTCCCCATACCAAATGATGATGGAACATGTCAGGATGCTCTCTGTGATGGAAGAGTAGAATTGTACAAGAAGGCAACAGTTAACTCCGATACTTTAATATCCAATGCTGAACTTGTAAATAATTTTAGCAGTGGTGGATGAAGTACACTAACCGTGTAGTTGAGTTAAGGTAAAGATACCCAAGGTAAAATATTACTCCAGGAACAGTAGAAGTCCTCCCTTTAAACTTTTACTTGAGTAAAAGAACAAAAGTGTTTGCCTTCAAATGTACTTAAGTATCCAAAGTAAATGTACCATGATTTATTATGAGTCTAATGTCCAGTTATCATTTTTGTAAGAGGATTTTTGCTTAATCAACTCGTTTTAGGTGAAAACACTCTAATGTCACTCTTGGCACACAAGTCCTTTAATAGAATGCCATTAATTAGTCTGACACTGATGACTTAAAATGGTCATAAGCACAAAACATTGAAGGCAAACAATTTCCACTAGGCAGAATCAAGTGGCTATGAAATAAGATTTGAAAACGTTTTGGTTTAAGGTTTATTTGTAACTTGGTTACAAGTTGAAGTTTAATAAAAACTTGGATTAAACACAGGTTCACAAATGAGTTTTCCTTTACTATATTGCATCTGTACGTCTGTGTATAAACTGGCCAAATCAGATTTTCTATAATAGTAACTAATGTTTGTATAAATTCAAAAGAAAGACACATGCCAGTCACAACTGCATATGTGTACATATTTCTAAATTTTAGTCATGTATTTCCCCTCAAAGTCAGGAACAAAATGGTATATCAGTTCACTAATGCTTTGATGTGTGATTGTCAGTCAGTGTTTGTGCATCATCCCTACCCTGCTTTACATGAAACCTGGTGATTCTCTGGTTAAAAAAAAAAAATCAACTAAGTTTACCTAAGCATAATGCAGAAACGTCAAAACAAATTATATCCTAACCTGTCATCACCAGTGACGTGCGAAACAGGTCAAAACAAGTTCAAAACAAAGCAAGGGGCTGCACCCTTGTTAGCTTGCTATGCGCTCTTCAGTTTTGACTTGTTACGTTATAATCCACTCATAAGTAAAAAGGAACGACAGATTTTGCATAATGAAGTGGAGTAAAAAGTAAGATATTTGACTGTGAAATGTAGCGGAGTTAAAGCAAAAGTCTGCCAAAATAGAAATACTTTAGTAAAGTACAGATACACAAAAAAGCTACTTAAGTACAGATTGTGGCTCAGTGGGTTAATCTTCTGTGCCTCTGATTGGAAGGTCGCTGGTTTGAGGCCGGCCTTGGTACATCTGTGGGATCTTGAGCAAGTCCCTTAGTTCCCTGGGTGCTGCTCTGGGTGGCTGCCCTTCACAGCCAGCTTGCTCTTATCTACAGAGAGCAAGTTGGGGGTGGCGTAAACAGAATTTTCCCATCGGGATTTACTGATTATTTTTATTAACAAATAGCATTTATTTGTTACTGTCCACCACTGAATTTCAGTATAATTTCAGACACAAAGCATGAGAAAAACACAACTGATTGTTGAAAGGATGTCTTTCGTGTGTCATAATAGTGATAATTGTACAATGAAGATTCATAGCGTTAAAATATCGACATTTCCCAGGTGTCACCTACTACGTTATTTTAGTGTGCCTGCTCTGGATGTTGTTGATGTTTATTAACATAATGGGCAAAAAATCAACCCGTCTCTGCAGTTAAAAACACTATTGCCAACTTTGGCAGCTGGCTGGCGTGAGACTTTCAATTCAAGACAAGTCCTTCACACACGCATGTGCATTTACATGTATGTAACAGTTTACGTAAGAGTGTGCAAACTACCCCAATGCTTTTGATAGAGCTAATTTTAGGTTTATAATGGAGTAATAGATATGAACTTGTGTAATCCACAACTTGGAGGGTCATACCTAGGCCAGCTAATGTGGATGTAAACAGTCAGTACATGCAGTCAGTCTGGGGCAGGCTCTGAGTAGTGGGTACACTTCCCAATACCTTGGTATTTTGTAAAGGGAAACATAGCGAAAGGGAAACATAATGACTTGCGTATCCCTGGTGACATCCCTGCCGAAAAAATGACCAGCACAAAAACACAATATATGCCGGTATTGTCAGCAAGACAAGCATTTATTACGTTGGTTGTGGTTACCAACATGATCAGCATAATGCATGCTAGTCATGCTGGCAATATCAGCATATGCTGTGGTTTGGTGCTGGTATGTTGGTAACTTTTTCAGCAGGGATATTACGCCACAAAGGTTACCCGTTGGACAAGATGTCATTCTATCGCAGTGCACTCTCCTGGTAATGGCAATTCCGAAGTTGACCCATCTCTGCACTGAGAAAAAGCTCACGGGGACACGTGGTGAAAAAAACATGACACTATGCACACACTACATCGTGCATTGGATACAATAAAATGTTTCCATTATTTTGCATTTATTAAAAACTGTTTATATTTCAAACCAAGTGAATTAATTTATTCGAAAATTAGTTCCATAAACTGGAATCAATTTCAAAACAGAATATATTGAAGAATGTCATTACAATTATAACAATGGATGGCTATTGAATCTGTTCCCAAAGCTCAGCAGACAAGGCTTCAGGCCCCCCATGCTTAGGATAAGCGGTTAGAAAATCGACATTTGGTTGTGTATTGCCTGTAGTATTTACTGTCGTCCCTTAACTGAAATTATACTATAGATAGACGTTTTCTTTTATAGTTTTACAATACGGAAAAGTTAATAGAACACAATACGAATTATGTTATGTTGCGCAATGTTCTATTTAAAATGTAACTGTTTCAAATTATTTTTGTCGTATATTTGAACGGATTGATTTTATGGTTATATTACAGCAGAAACAAAGTCCGAAATTATTGCAATATTAATATAGCTGAATTAGAAGGGAAAAAAAACCATTCACCCCCTTGTATTACAATGGTTTGGTCCGGGCGTGACATCATCTCGAGGCTTGGAGTTCGATGCCTGACCCTTGTTTTTCTATGTTATTGGCAACGTTTTTATATAATACGTTATATTAATATAGCAGTCCCTTACTCTTTGATTAATTTGGATTTCAGAGTCAAATATCGGCTCGAGTAATCTGCAAAAATGAAATGGATGTTTAAAGAGGACCATTCCTTGGGTAAGTGTTTTATTACATCACAGCCTGAGAAAATGTTCATAACGTTGCAACCAATGTTTTTATTTCCGAAATGTCCGCCACTGTCCTGTGCGTTTGGCGTCCTGTGTCTGGCTTCTGTGTTATTTCATTTAACTGCGCTGGTGACTTTCAAAACACGATCGCCAAGCAACATGTTTACATTTTATTGGGTTATAAATAAATGCATGCCTCGTGACGTGAAATAATTTAAATTACGATCATCTGGAACTATGAATATCTATGCATATCATCTCGATCAAAAACTAACAAAAGTGTTAAACCAAGAGGAAATTATGAGCAAATAAATTGACGTCGGTTGTCCCCGGAACGGAACAGTTTGTCATAACAGTTGACAATTTCTGGCCGTCTACAAAAACCGTTACTGTAAAAAGAAATTACGTCAGACGGTTATTTCTGTATTTCCCATATGCAATAAATGTTTAATAAAAGTGAAAGTCAAATTCATTTCGCTTTTCTTAAGCAACGCAGGTTCTTTTATCACAGGGAATATCTGGACACGACGTACTTGATATAAACTAAATGTGTACATCTAATCAGTGCGTCGATTCTTAAAAAAAGTACTAATAAAAAGGAAGTACACTTAGAAATATTTATATATACAGGTTTCACATCTCTGGGAACTACTGCTGAAAGGTGGGGCAGGGATTGGGAAGGGAAAATCAATTGAATGTATTTGTATTTTGTTTGGCAAAGGACACTATGTTGCGTGGAGGAAAATGCATCAGTAAGGATCTACCTTTTTGGAGCTGAGTTAAGTGTCTAAGTAAACAACTTAAAAATCAATGATAGGCTAGGCATAGGTCAAGTTAAAATAACTAAAACACGTTCTATACATTGTATCCGATGTTATGGCCCTAGCTTGAATTGTTAGGATCAATATGTCCTTGTGAAAGGTACAGACATTTTTCTGTAAATAGTTCTTGAATCTGGGCTAATTAATCTAAAGGCTGGGGAATCCCTGTGGACTCCGTACTACTGGTGAGGCTAATACTGAGCACTCCCACTCCTTGCCTATAGAAGCTACAGTACCTATCGCTAAACACACCGGCCATTATGTTAAATGAAACCCTTGTGCTGTAGGGCTTTTAAAATCAGCAATAACTGAAATGGAACTGAAGCTTATGCAATGTACAGAAACGAAACACTCCTGAAATAAATAAAAAATAAATTAAACAAACGAAAATGCAAATTGCCGTCACCCACTCAAATAATTAACTGAAATATAGTA
Source organism: Mormyrus iriodes (assembly GCA_011763525.2). Classification (NCBI taxonomy): domain Eukaryota; kingdom Metazoa; phylum Chordata; class Actinopteri; order Osteoglossiformes; family Mormyridae; genus Mormyrus; species Mormyrus iriodes. The sequence goes on from JAAGVU020000019.1 coordinate 19,112,867, forward strand.
AGAACGCATACGGCATACTGACTGTAACTCTGTTGTCCTTTCTTGATCAATAAAAATGTGTGTCTGCCCTCTAACACCAAAGGCTGGAAAAAAATCAATCAGCACATCAGTACACATTACACAGAACATAGTGTTGGTACACTGTTTATAATCCATTTCATTCAGGTGTGTAAAACATTCAAGCAGCGAACTTGCCTTCATGTGCTGATAGTGATCAGTGAGCCGTCCACACTAACAATTTAATTTAATTTAAATGCACATTAGCGTTTTAGCAAGTAAATATACTGGCGGGCCCGATGCAGCTCATCGATTAGCAGTTCACAAGATGTATGGGCATTAGCGATTGATGTTGCAGCCAGATTTGCGTGTTACCACCCGGATGCATAACTGCAGTCACCTCTGCAGGCCAAACTGCGAGCGTTTCGGGTTAATGCCGGGGAAGCTGAAGCGGGGACCATTTCTGACGGGTCGGCAGGTCGGTTGCGATTGCACAAGGTACCTGAAAATGCCTGTAGTGTTTGTGGCCGTGGGTTTGCAGCTGCAGGGTGTACATGAGGTTTGCCGTTTTTTGCGTGTCGTTAAGTACTGTTATCAAAGCCAGCGGTAACAGCGTAGAGAAATGCAAGATGAGTCTTTAAGGCGGTTATATAAACCCTTCAGAGATCACTCATTGTTTTTGTGTTTGATTCGATTAATCACTATGCAAATCAAACCCCTTTCCGCCCAGCTCTTCCAGGATCTTACCTGTAGCTACCTGAATAAACACGCAGCTGTAACAGTGCCAAGTCTGTAATAGATATTTATTTTTTACATCTCTGCTTTGCAAATGTACTGTTTGAATGTAAGTGGGTCAGATATGAACAAGTTGACTGTCAGCTAATTATATATACCATAAACTGCACTCTCATATCTAGAGAGCTTACATTCATGTGATTGTTCTAAGCATTCTGTCATTTAATGCCATGCCTCATTGTATACACTATGGAATAACATCATCCAATAAAGTTTATTAATAGTCCCCATGTATTGACTTTTTGGTTCAGTACAATAATTGTAAATTCCACCAACTCACCCCTCTGTATCTGTTCTCTGTGACAGATCACCGGTGTGTGGAATCGGCCAAAATTCGCAACAAATACCCAGACAGGGTTCCGGTGAGTGAATATTTGTGTCCACCTGTCTGGGAGGTGGGGAGGGGGGGGGGGCGCAGTGCATTCTTTGCTTTAACCTCGTCCTAAATGATATCTGTGGTATTTGCTGTGACATTAATGATGTGTACACATATATTCAGTTGGGAACATGGCCATGGATATCAAACCTATAGCTTAATCTAAATACAAGGATGCCTGTAGGACGTAAGATATTTAGCTAGCATACTTTCGTAAAGAACCAAACGAAACGTAGGCACAGCATTGTACACATGGCATCGCTAAGTTTTGTGCTAAATTAATTACGATTTTAGTCAAGTTATTTATGCATGCAACATCGAGATATTACAGATGTTAAGAATTTAATGATTTTGGAATAAGGACACTACCATTTTAATGATCATTTTCATATCACATTGATTAACATTTGGCTTGAAGTGATACTGTAATATAATTTGTAGTAAATACATGGACATGGCTGAGGTGGTGGCGACTCTGTGGGTTAGGGCTCTGTGCCCGTGATCGGAAGGTCACCAGTTCATATCCCTGGCTGGTGGAACAAGGCCCTTAAACCAAACAGCTTCAGGAACCTAGTAACCCTGTTTCTCAACTGTCCATTGATTTGGATAAAAGCGTCTTCTAAATAAATAAATAGATATTAAATACTATATATAGCAGCATTAATATCTGTTAATGCAAAAGAAGAGTAGCAAAGTGTACAGAACAGGCAGGAACACAGAACCGCCTTCATATGGGCCGATGAGAGCATCTGTACAGAGTAGTTGTTTTCTCCTGTGAAATATCCCGGCACCCATGTGCACATCATTCAGGTGATCGTAGAGAAGGTGTCAGGCTCGCAGATTGTGGACATCGACAAGCGGAAGTACCTGGTGCCGTCGGACATCACCGTGGCTCAGTTCATGTGGATCATCAGGAAGCGCATCCAGCTACCTTCCGAAAAGGCCATCTTCCTGTTTGTCGATAAGACTGTCCCTCAGTCCAGGTCAGATGCCGGTACCCACCCGCCTGTCAGCTGTCCCTTTTTTATGATGTTCATATAATGATACATTAACTTTTGTGACTATATTCACAAGTGTGTATAATTGGTTATCCTTGTAATACGAGCTATTGTTGCTGCCTTATACAACATTAATGTATGGGAGCTCTTGCATTAGCCAATAGTATGTTTGCTTTTGTTTAACTAGTCAGAGGGATGTGACGGCAGTTCTAGTATGATCTAGTTGTCATGGCACCAGTCTCTTGGTAAACCCTTGTGACAATGACTGGGCCCTGCACCCTGCCTTGCTCATAACACACCTGTCGAACCACTTTGAAACCTAAATACGGTTAGGTTTATCCCAGCGTCTGAGCTAAAGCAGTGCCACAAGAGGCGGACATTAATAATGAATTAAACTGTATTTTAGAGTTCACTAAAACAATTCCTACTGGGACTGAAGCTGAAATTCTTATCGCCAGCTTGGAATCACTTATATTGGAAAATAACTGAAATGTACATTATTACATATATGGCATGGCGGGGTAACAGTGATATGTGCTACTCCCCCTGCTCTGTAATGACGTCCAGATGAATTCAGAACCAAAGCTAAGCTGCTTTATTGCTTGTACTGGTCTCTTATAGACGATCTGGGTTTCACCAGTTTCAGGAGGAGGAGGAGACATCCCGAGCTGAACCTTTAAAATTCAACCACATCAATCTCGATGACACTCCTGAGTGTGTAGTCAGTGCATGATTCTTCGTACAAGCAGTTAATGCTTAACATAATCTTTAAACCTCGATGGTCCAGGATTTAGTCCCACTATAAAGTTCACAGCCTGGCTTCTGTAAACGCAGGTGAGGAGTTTATGAATGACTGTGTTGGTGTATGTACACCGCGCGCACACACATTCTGTGTGATTCCCCCCCGTCTCCTGCAGCCTAACAATGGGACAGCTGTACGAGAAAGAGAAGGATGAGGATGGCTTTTTGTACGTGGCGTACAGCGGTGAGAACACGTTCGGCTTCTAGAGGAGATACCACCTTCACACCTGCCCCTCTGCTTCCTCACCCAGTGCATACAATCACCACCCTCACAGGCTTCACCAAACCATAAACTGACATGTGAGAAACAGAGAAATTATAATGCATTTGTATCTCGGCTCTTCCCTGCTGTATTAAAGATGTATACATTAAAATTTGATAATTTATCTTTAGCTGAGATCAACAAAACAGAGTATGCAGTTCTCATTTTTCCAGTTAGCTGTTTTGTAGTAATACCACAAGTATCAGTATTTTTAAAATTCCGTTATTAATGTTTGTCTTTTTTTTTTTTTTTGAGTTGTATGAATATATTTAAGATTAAGTTATAATTGAAAGGTAAGGTAGTTGAAAGAACTAACCAATAAAATAAACAGAAAAACAGCCTGTCTTTGTTTCTTATAAATGGAAGCTGTGCACACACACTCTGAATTGCATGTGTGGCCCATAGCCATAGCATCTTTAGGGTGCCGCCAGAACTTGGCACGCCGTCCTTAACACGGGTTTAGATGCACACTGTCATCTGCACATTTCACTTGAACTGCAACAGGTGTCGAGGACTGCGCGGCCAAAGTGGGAACACCTGCACACGCAGCTGTAGCCAGGCCTGCTGGTAGATCTGCGCAGCCTGCTTGTAGTCTCCGTAGGTCTGAAGCTCCCTTGCCCTGTTGGGACAGTCTGCCATCAGGCACAGCTATCCACACTGTGCTCCAAAGCAGAAAATAAAGGGCTCTCTGTGAAAGTGCATCAGACGCATGCTCCTCCCCCCCATCCACTGTCCAAGCCCAAACCTGCTCTTCATCAGTCTGGTCAAATATCCTCACTTCTGTCCTAGCCAAGGACTCATTTCCTGTTTCTGAGTCCCAGAGGGTGTGTGAGGGTGTGGGTTGAGTAGCATCTGTTGGCCCCTGGTGTGAGGGTGTGTGGAATTAAGAAATTTCCTCCATGAGGCCTGACTTGGGAAACAGTTCTTGCGCACGCAGGCTGGCTGATGCTTTTTTAAAGCCAACAGACTGCATAAACGATGTCTGAACTCACAGGCCTGACTAATCAAGCTCTAAGCGATCAATATGTCAGACTTAGGCGAGCGATCAGTCTTTCTGGATCAACACAACCTCTATTATTTCATCAACATCATCAAAGCAGGCAGGTGAGCTTGTTGGGGGGGGGGTTCTGAATCCCAAACAAGGGGGAAGGAAAGAATCATGTTGCAAGTATTTTAGGGAAAGACAGAAAGGCTCTGTTCATGAAGGGACAAGACATTAGCCCATTCATCAGCATCACAGTCAGTCACATACAGAATGCAGGTTCTGTGCATGAAACCCCTATATCCATTGTTAGCACTGTTTGCCCTAGCAAAACATTCCTTTCATACTGAGGCTCTCACCTGAGAGATTCTGGGAGCTGGGTGTCTGCAGTAGCAGCCCGGAGGGCCAAGAAAGACCGGAAGAGTTCAGCCTTACAGATGACAGACCTGAAGGGGGGGGGGAAATATGGCCCATTTTACTAAGGGGAGTGGGGTGTGTATTGAAATATGTTCAAAGTCTGAATATAAGACTTCTGAATTTCAGATTTCCCATTTTAACTTTTTCAACCACAAAACTGATATAGAACAAATAAAGAAACACCAACTATACAGCAGTAAATTTTATCCCTGAAAAACATAGGAGATGATCTCTAAGACGGCAGGCTTGGCGTGTTCTAAGGTTAATTCTGCACTTGAAAGACACCGGATCGTTTTAACACGATGCCAGAAACTAAAGTTATATTCGTGGTGAAAGTCAGGTTGCCTCTAAAGTAAGATTAAAAAAAAAATACTCCAAGAAGGAAAAAAATACTACAATTACATAGATAATAACATTACAAAGGATTCAAAAGGTTTATTGTCATTTGTACTAGTACAAGTACTGAGATGCTTACTCACACGTTTCCTACAGACTGGGTAATAAGACATAGGGCAAACACTTAGGAACAGGTGATTGGTATGGGTGATAAACTATTCTACATGTGGTATTTAAGACCGGAATGTTGTTTAAAAAAAATCTAGAACTACCTTAATGCCAATGAAAGCAAAGCCTTTGGGGGAAAAAAAAAAAAAGTATTTTGCCATGTAAGATATAAAGGGGTCTCCTCACCTTGGTATGTCCTACATGTCACCTGGTGGTGTAAACAGTCTGGCTGCAGTGACCTCTGTGAGTATTACTGTACTGCCAACAACCGGGTTGATTTCATGAAGTCAGATATTTATACGCATCTCATTCAGCTTGGTGATATTAAGGAATTTGACATCCATCCTTAGCATCAGGTCTACGACCAAGAAAAGTAGCCATTGATGTCAGATATCTCATTCAAGGCTATGGTCACTAGCATGAAAAATGCACAGTGAAATGAGTGTGACAGGATATAGTATATCGGAATATCGGTATATCGCGGTATTTCGTATACCGGGTATACCGAGCTTTTTTCATTCGCGATTATCACCGTGGGGGACTCCCCCACCAAGATACCGGGGCAACACTGCTTTTGAAAATACCGCATAGCAAGATTTGTGAGCAGCGTGCTAGCTAGCAATGTGTTACAGACAGGGATTGGGGTAACCGGTCTTTGAGTTTTTCTCCCACATAATTTTTTATTACTAAAGATGTATTAACTTTCTTGTGTTAACAGTGCAAATGCACATAAAATAAGTACACATTTGTGCTGCCATGACAAGCAATTACAGCTGCATTTAACCTTTCATATCCCTTATGTATTGCAGATATGTCAATCCCTAGTTATAATGTGCATCAGAATTAGGCTTTACACGTACCTTCAAGCCCTGTAATGAATGCTTACTGTCGGTCAGGCAGCATCTGTCTCATGATATTTTTTTACACAGGCATCTGACAATCAAAAAGGACAGGGTGCCCAGATACAGCTATGATAATGAAGGGTCAACCTTGCCCATGAAAAGCCAGTTTGGTTTAGCTAAGCGAATTTACGGGTCAAAGTTCATTTAAATAAACTCAGAGTGAAAACGCCCCAAGAATTTGCTTGCTACTGGAAGTGTATTTTCTGCCTGTAGCATTGAGCAGCTAGAATGGAACTGAATGACAGGCAAATATATTTTTGTGCTATTAAGTCTTTATCTTTAGGCTGCAACAGCATCCTTCCCTTTTCTGTGTGTTTGTGTTTATATGAGTAGAACGTGACTCATATGAAAAAGGCGTGTGAGGTGTGAAGGTGTCAAACAGTATTTGTATCAGCCCACGAGTCGCCACATACTGCTTGCACTATGCTGCACTTAAGAAATTACACTGAGGATGACACATATTCTGTGGAAGGACCCGACCTCAAGGGCAGGGGATTATAAGGAGCTCACGTGCATCTCTGTAGGTGGCATCTGTTGGAACAATACAAGGAACAGCATCTAATACACAAAGCCTTAGGCTGAGGAGGACCTCCAGACAGAGAACATGGTGTCACAGTCACCCATGCAGTCAACAGGCTAATCATGGAGGGTGTCATCTGGGTCTTACACAGTGAAGAATTGGGTGGAAGGTGGGAAATATGATGAAAGTGAACATGCACTTGTATCAGGGGCAGAAAATAGCAATTCAAACCAATTCATTCTTTTGAATGGTGCGTCTGGCAGGATAAAAGTCAAGTAACTGAAGGACACTCATCTGAACGCGAGGAGAAAAGGCAAACCAAAGAACATACAGTGCGGGGACTTCATACGCACCACGATCGTAAGGACTTAGCAATATGTTACTTTAGTTATTACTGTACCTTTTTTGCTATTCTGGAATAAAAAGGACAGAATGTTTTGTTAATCTTGTTATTGTTAAATCTTGAATAACAAGAGAGAACAACTGTCCTTAATTGTAGCTAAAAATAATCCTTGACTTAAAACGCTAAGGACGCAACAACCGCAGGTGGGGCACAGAAAGAGGAAGACAGAGACATTGAGCCATATTCACCTGGCCTGCGACTTGCCCAGCGCCTTCTTGGTGACACCCTGCTTGTAGCCATTTGAGGTGACATCTAGTGGCTGGTCAGGAACTGCGCACCAGCTGATCGCTATAACAGATAGATGGAGGCAAGAAGCACCTTGAGCAAATCCCAGCAAACGGCAGTGACTGAGCAGCACACACTTTCATTATAATCTCTGTGTGTGCCGTGTAAGCGTATTACCAGATATCAGGGAGATTCTGTCGATAAAACATCGGCAAGACTACCCAGGCAGCATATTTAACGCAACTAAAGTCACTCTGTCTGAAAATAAAATTAAAGAGACACTGCAGCCACATCAAATATTAATGCTAAGTGGAAAAATTGATTATACTGTAGACTCTACAATACTGGATACATGCAGGTAAAATAACGATAGTGACTAAACAGGAGGAGGCTGCACACAGCAATGGGTGAGGGGGACAGGCTGCTTGGCTGAACACAGATGTATTTATATACTTATAGTATGGTGTACTTAGTATAATATACACTTTATATATATATGCACACACACACACATACACACACACTATATATATATATATATATACTTTAAACACATATATGTGTGTATGTGTATATATGTATGTATGTATGTATGCATGTATGTATGTATGCGTATATTCAGCCAGTTCAAACTGTTCAAGGATGAAGAGATGCTCTCATTCCTGCCTCACATCAGTGATATCTAAGCATTTCAGCTGAATCGGTGCTTTTTAAGCTGATTGTGGTGAAAATGCATCAATACATGAAAGCAATATGAATACGGGGGGCATATCACAGTGTTGTCGGCATTCAGTTAATCCAGTGCAGCAGTATGTAAAAGGAGCACTGGCCCCAGCTGAAAGCGGATTGGTCCTTGGAGTGCCCCTCGCCTGTCACTCATCAAATCAAAACGTATCATTGGCTAATGATAAGCTTGGCCCTTCTGTACGAATTATGGCCCTGACATTAAAACAGTTCTAGAATCTCCTGGACCCACCAGCCCCACAAGGAGATACCCTGCCCAGCCCTGGCCGGCTGGCCAGCGCCTCCCGATAGGCATCATTCGTTCGTGCATGGCTGTGAGCAAATTCCAGGCTGGACTGCAGCAGCTGCGGACGCCAGACCTCGAAACCATCAGGCAGGCCTTTCACATGTGAACACCTGCCGGGTGCAGAGTGTGGGTCACATAAGTTACATCCCTTGGTCACGAGAGTCATGCCCCTTTCATGCCAACATGAATGCTGAGTGACATGTTGGGGTAAATTAAATGGTCGGAAAAAGTACTTAAATTAAGAGATTCACTTTCCTTAAACTACTCAGCACTTCTCACCTTTCAGTTAATGCCCTCTCCATGGCTTTCAGACTGTATGGACACTTCCCTATTACCACAGCACTGAAGTAAATTGCCCCCTGCAGGTAGTGGGCGAGCAGTGCCCCCTGGCAGCCCAGCACTCCCCAGCGAGCCAGCTTGTCACTGCAGGAGAGGGAGAGGGTGGGCTCCCCCCGACCCGGCTTCACTCGCAGAACCCCCACAATGTGGTAGCTCATGCCTGGGCCCTGGGGGTCTGTGGTAGCACCTGGCACACACTTCGCTCCTGTCCGGTGCAGGTCCTGGGGTTGGTTCACGGGCAAAACCTGATCCTGAAGGTCACCCTCAGGTGGAGCCCGAAGGCAGTCAGGGGGTGGGGCCTGGTCCTGAGGGCAGTCAAGGGACGAAACCTGATCCCAAGGACAATCAGTAGGGAGGGCATAATTCTGAGGGCAGTCAGGGGGCATGGCCTGATCCCAAGGGCAGTCTTGGGGTGGGACCTGATCCTGATGGAAGCCAGGGGCTGGGCTTTGACCCAGAGGGCAGTCCGAGGGTGGGGCCTTTACATGGGTACTGTCTTGGGCTGGTCCATGTTCCCTGCATGGTGTCTTTCCACAAGCTCCTCCCTCACAGTTCTGCTCCTCCAGTCTGGGACGCTTCACTGCTTCATTTACTTCTTCCTCAATATGGCGTTTACCATCAGCTCCCAACTCTGGGTCCCCTGACACACCTTGGACACCAACATCGAGTTGCTCTACCATTACTGGCTTGGAGGGCTGGGCTGGCTCATAGCCCATCTTGGGGATGATGGAGGCATCTCCACCTGCAGATAGACCACAACAGCTCACACCTAAAATCTGTGACATCACAAATTTTTTTGATCGATGAGATATTTGGGATTTGCTGGTCTTCTGAACCACAACCATTCTTTTTTTAGAAAGATACTCATTAGGACAAAAATCATATATTTATAGTTTATATATATCGATATTTCTAATCCAGATTACAACAAAACAGCTCTTGTATACATGAATAAATTAGTGTTTGTAACTAAAATGGTATAAAGTAAAAAATAGATATGCATAATTTTGTTTGCTTATGATCAGAATCGCTTACAAGCACTGGTCAAACGCTGTAATTTCCAAAGCTCTGCCATTTTTAAGAATATCAGTGCCAATCTTATTTTACTTTAACAGTTTTCTGTGTGTCATAGTTGCTACCTTTCTGTGGATGTATATTTTTCAGCTGATTCAGTGAAACTGGACTCACATGGTGTATGACTGCAGAAAAACACAAAGGACTCTCTGGGGTGAAGCCTCCATTTTCCCTTCTCATCAGCAGGCACAAAAACCTCACTTTTCTCCCCAGACACTGCTCTCCGCAGCTGCTCTGTTAGATATCTTTGGGCAACACACACACACACACACACACACACACACACACACACACACACACACACAGTATACTGCAGTTAATAGCTGTGTGATTTTTTTTCAGTGAATCACATATTCACACATAATCCACACCACAAACACAATGTCCTCCCCCCTTACCTGACAAAGCCCCTCCTGGCAACCACCTCAGCATGGCTGTCATTGAGTACGTCACCTGTATTGATGGGGGATGGAAATAAGATTATTAATATCAACCTAAACAGACAACCACGTTCATTTGACCCAAAATGAAACGTAATGCACTAAAAGCCTTTATTCTGCACAAAACCATCTAACAGCGCGCACGGGCTTTACCGACCCCTGCAGGAAAGGTCTGAGCAAAGGTAGATATACTTACCCCGAGGACTCATTGCTGACTGGCCAATGCATTTAGTGCCGGTTCCTAACGATACCACCTCTTTTACACCTGTAAAAAGAGGAACCGCGGGTCATGAATATTTCAAGAGCATTTATATCAAATCAAGAAATTATTTAGAAAGAACGGAAAGGCACACTTGTCTTTCGGTCGGGGTCATCAGACTGCAGCACGGACACCCTGACCACCGCGGCCAGAAGCGTCCATTCCCTGTTCGGCTCCGGTTTGCCTCTTTTAGGTAGTTCACTGAAGCGGTCATAGCATAGACGAGCAATCTCATCCGCGTCCCACATGCTACTTTGACTCACTACACAATATCAATACACAAGTTACCCACTGCTCCGACCGCACAGTTCAAATGAGAACATAGTTAATTATCTAGTTTATAAGGCAACCTTGTTTCAGTAACAATTAAATATAGTGTTTTGTATTTCAAGCCTCCATTATTAAATTTAGGAATTGCAATCAAATACGTTGTTATACTCCTACATGTGCGCATGTATCCTTGAACTCCGCGAAAAACATTGAATGGCCCATAAGGAGGAACTTCCTCCCAGTAGTTACAATTCTGTTTCCATAATAAAAGTCGTAAGCGTATGATTTTCATTGCACGATAAAGAAAGCGGCTGCATTATGCATTTGTAGTTTAATGTACAAATTTTATTTAACGTATTTAGGATTCAAGTTTTCTACTAAATCTGATGGCATTGCAACACCCAGAATTTGATACTTAGACTACAGTACATGTCAAATTACCGTTCCAATAATCCTCTTAATATTTATGAATGTTCAACACGCATAACTGATGCATACTTTACTTATGAAATTCCGTATAAATTCCGATTTTTTTTTAACGGAAAAGTGCGTAATGGTACCTACAGTGTTGGAGTATGATTCTCAGAGTGCAGAGTATATTCGTGCAATGAAATTTAGTAACTCATTGTTTAGTGATTAACGTCACTAATGGTAAAACAAAATACCTACTAACAATGATTCAGATCTAAATACACATTACCAAACACATTATTTCCGAGTACACGTTACCATGGAGCCTGGTGTTTACGAGGCATCGGTTTACTCTCTCATCATTTCTATATTAAAATCCGAAAATATAACGCTCATATCCTCTCTTATAATAAATAACCTGAATGTCTGTCACGACTGTCAGCAGTTTCAAAAGATTCCAATGGTACCATACACTCAGGCTAATATTCCTGTCTGGTTCGAACACCAGTAAATCGTTTTAAAGAATCACACTTGGAATCAAGCACCCGTCTGAACATTTGACAGGTTTATATCCTAGATAGAAACTGAAATTGTGTGGCGCTCTTCAGTTCAAACCAGCTAATAAAAACATTCCATTTAAAAATCCTTCTGAAAATCAAATATTTGCACAACCATCTTTGAAGCCAAGTCGAGTCCCAGAGCTCTCTCCACCTCCTGGACACATCATTCATCCTCTTCTACATCTCAAATCCACCCACGACTCATTCGCTGCCAGTAGTTACCCTGAGCTAGTTTCCTTACATCCTGTTGCAATTTTTCTCTGATTCTCTGATAAGGGAAAAAAATCTTTAGAAAATCAGGATCAGAAACAATCTTGAAAGCAATGAATTCTTGCGGCTTTCCATACAACCATGCAACTCCTACGCTCATCCAAAAGGCTTTTAAGTCTGCTTAATCTCTTACTACTCTATTTGGACTTGCTTATTATTATAGATCACTGCTATGACTATATAATTGTGATAAGAAATATATATAAAGTAATTATACATGATTGTAATATTATGATTATGATATTTACTATGACTATAAAATACAAACGAATGGAAGTTTATCGGATTGCAATACTTGAAATGACCACTAGATGGCACACGAAACGTTTCTACATCTATCATTTCTGTTCTTCCTTTACTATATTAATCCATCTTCCAACTGCTTCTCCTGGTTCAGAGTCATGGGTGGCCTGGAGTCTATCCCAGTAAGCACAGGGCATGGGTACACCCTGTATGGAATTCCAGTCCATATACATCCATATACTATGGACAATTTAGAGACACCAAGTAGCCTAACTGCATGTGTTTGTACTGTGACAAAGGAATACATGCAAGCTCTGCACATGCAGACTGGAGGGGGACTCAAACTCTCCCCAGCACTGCTACCTACTAAACTACCTTCCTGCACTACAATATAATACTTTATATGGCAGAAATGACAACAGCAAGAATCAATTGAAAATCAGTAAGAAAAGCTTGAACTGGTATACACATATGAAATAACAGATGAACCATAACTGCCACTTCAGGCTGTGGCATGAAGACCTATGTGTAGCAACCCAACAGGGCATAGCGTTTCCCCCCGTTTGCCCATTAATACATCAGTAATCAATACTCTACAGTCGTGTTTCTCAATCTGGTCCTCGGGGACCCACACACAGTCTAGTCCCAACTGAGAGGGAGCAAAAACATGGACCGACTGTGGGTCCCTGAGGACTGGATTGGGAAACACTGCTCTATAGGGTGGCTCCCTGAAGAAGGGACATGTAGTATCCTAGTAGCTGTGCCCCCCCCCAAACTTTTTTGTGTCACTGCTGGGCTTTAGTCAAACAGTACTACAAGAAAAGCCTGAAGTCTCAGAGCAAAATCGTCTAGCAGCAGGACAGCAATCTGTAGAGCGATATCAAAGTTGGGATAGAGAAGCTTAACAATAGGTGAGAGAATCTCTCTGAGTGGCCCAGCAAGACTCCTGACATCATCTGCTGAAAAATAGAGGAACAGCTTGAAAACAGAGGCCCAGGATGAATGTTTAAGTGCCCCAAGAAAACCCAAGAGACGCCAAAAAGACGAATGAGCAAAAATTGCATTGAGTCGGTGTAAAATGTTGGTAGAGACTCACCAGGAATGATCCAAAAACAATGAGGAGCGATAATTGACACCGGAGTTGCTTAGAAATATTGGGCTGCTTAATCGTTTTCCATTAATTCTTCAGCTTAAGATTTTAGATTCTTCATTCTTCTATCAATTCAGTTTTTAAAGTTTATATTTTGTACAAATTTTATACATTTTTTGTGCATTTCAACAAAATTGGACTGAAGACTTTTGCTGCACACCATATCTAAATGTCAATGAACTGCCATAAGAAGAAAGATGCAGTGAAATCTGCAGCCACACTACAGAAAGAATAGAGAACGTAAATCGTAAATGTTCTTGTGGCAGGCACACGGACACAGTGTGCAGATTCACAGGAAGAATCTTCATGCAAGGGAGGCTATACCGACACTGGGTCAGGCCATCCAGGAAACCGTACTGCCACTCCCATACCAACACATCAGCCATTTTGTTCTTTGTCCATTTTATTTAGTTTATTACATTTACAATGATATTTTGCATTATGAAGGAAAAAAAATGAAGAAATGAAGTGAGGCTGTGCGAGGCTGCCACCCGTGGTCGAGGTGCTTCCGCCTTCGCCACATGTGCAACGCATTAGCCGCGGCCAGGCTCCTGCTGGCCGCCGGTATGCAGTTTCAATAGGAGGCGCTGTGCTGTGTTGTATATGTATGGAGGGAAGGAGAGACCGGGGCTGGACAGTGGGGGATGTGACAGACAGGCAGTCCACGCCCTGCCAGTCCCCATGAGGCAGCACGCCCCGCTGTATGGAGCTCACTACTCAGAACTCAGACACTTTACTGCCAGTATGTTCAAACATATCAAAACTGTTTGTGGTCCCAATCCCCTGAAAGAGGGGGCTATGGCTTTTCAATGTGTGCGGGTCGTGTGTCTGCAACCTGCTTCCCCGGGGCCCCTCTACCTCTCTCACTCCCACCTACCTCCCCTGCCCCCCTCACTCCTGCCCAAACCCCTCTGTCTCCTCGATGGCAAACAGCAGCTTTTCTCTCAGCTGCTCCAGGCTCCTGTAGGGCGGCAGGTCCAGCCGATTGAAGCTGGGACAGAGAGAGCGCAGCGTTATTTATACGCCAGGTTCTTTGCCCCAGCGCAGATCAATGCGAACGAGCACATTAAGGCTAATGCCGTCGACATCGTTCAGTTCAAATTAATTATTGATCCATCCATCCACTAATAATTCATGAATGTTATGTTTCTGACATGGCGGCTGTTGCCCGACGCCTCCCGGGTGGAGGTTTAAATCCCTCCTGTGCTCTGTGTGCAGTCTGCATGTTCTCTCCACATCACGTTGGTTTGCTCTGAGGCTCCTCCCACAGTCAAAAGACATGCAGTCAGATTAACTGGTGTCTCTAAACTCCCCTTAGAGTATAACAGTGTGTGCCATGCAATGGACTGCCATCCCATCTAGAGTGGGCCCCACTTAGGCTGCCCTGTGCTACCTGGGATGGTCCCCAGGCTCTCACGCCCAACCCTGACCCAGGTATTGGATGGATGGATGGATGTTATGTTGCTCCAAAGAGGAAACTAATGCAGAATAGGTGAGCAGTGACTAGCGATACCAGCCCCTGACTGAGAAACACTCACCATGTGTGGCTCCTGGGCAGCCAGGTTTCCTTTCCCACCTTGTCAATGCAAAACTTCTGAGGCCCATTACTCCCTGGGGGGGGGGGGGTGCAGAGGAAGGTGAAGCTGGTACAGATGCAATTCCAACAGACCAGATATCAGGCATATAGACGGATAGCCGGCTGGCAGACTGACGCCCACCTATGAGCTCGGAGAAGCCCCCGACGGGGAGGCGGCAGGTGCCTGTCACAAACTGCAGCAGACGGATCCTCTTCTCGTTGTCCATCTCCTTCACGACCTACCGGGTGGGGGGACACGGACCACGTGAGGCGAAACGGGCTACACCAGGGGCCGGTAACCCGGCCGGGCCACATGGTCCATTTACAAGTTAGCATTAGGTATTATTTTGTAAACAATCTGTATAATCGTTATATTTTTACTACCAGAATGACACGTTATTTATGTTTACTAACATTAAGAGAAATATGTCTGTATACCGGCCTCTGCAGCCCGAGTCTGTTACAGTGTGGGTGTGTAAACTCAGAGGACTTGGGCACGCACCCTCCCACAGAGGTAAAATGAGGTGGCCTACCTGCCAGAACCAGTGGATCTGTTTGCTGTTCTTGGTGTAGTGGCGATAGATGGTGTTCTTCTGCCAGTCGCTGAGATCTACCTCCTGCATTCCACACAGCATGAGCTGGGAGCAAAATGAGGCCCGGGGGTTGGGGTGGAAAAAGGAGGGGATGTGTGAGGGCTTCATCTGAGAGGATGTGTCTGCAGTGTGAGCTCATACCGCCTCAACGAACCAATGAGTCAATAACAGCTCTATGGCATCTTCTGAAGCACCACCATGTGCCCCCCCACTACCCCACCGAGACTGACAGTCGCCCAGTGAATCTCACCTCCAGCTCCTTCTCGTCGAAGTATCGCAGCCACTCCAGGGGTACAACCTCGTTGAAACCATCCAAGAAGGCCTTGGTCTGCTCCTCCACGCCGCGCGTAAAACGCCAGTCTGTCAGCAGGCTGGGGGGGGGGGGGGTTAGCGGGTATGGCATCAATAAGCCCGGCCACATCGCCAATACCCCGGCGTATCGGGATGAGCGGCACCCAGACTCCACTGGCAGTTTCGGTGAAGGTATTTTCAACTTCCCTCAACACGCATAAAATCATAGACTAACTTGCCTGCTGAAAAGCTACAGAGCAGGGAGGGACAGCGTGCCGATTGGTTGGGTGGCCGGACTGACAAAATGGCCGCCTTACCCGATGTACTCCTCCTTGTTGTCCTCAGTGACCAGCTCATTCTCTCCGTTGTCCTTCAGCTGATGGGTGGAGACCTTCCCCAGGATCTCCATGTCTTGGGCAAAATACAACTCTACTCCACACTCCTCAAGGCTGTTCTCTCTACACAAATTAAGGAGTAATAATTACCACACGCACACATAACAGGCCCTTTTATATTCATTACACATGAATATAAAAACAGCTTTTAATGGCTTGGCGTGGGCTTGACGTCCAGAGAAGTACCAGAGCATCACCCACAACACATTGCACGAACACCGCACCCTTAATTCGAGTAAAATAACAGGGGCAGGCCCACACAGCACGGTAACCCGTAAAAATAACCCGACTATCAGTCCAGCAGAGATGAGTGTCTGCTGAGCTAGCAGGCTGGTTGTGAAGAAAACACAGTGTTGAGGTGTTTCACGGAGGCGTCGACGGCGACAGTAGGGCTAAGTCCTTCACACTGTGGCACCGGAGACGTCGCTTACTGAGGCTGCATACATCCCAACTGAGCAAAAGCAGCCAGAAGCGGCCATTCGAGTTTCATACTGAATATATTAAACGGTTCACTAACGAGCCACTACTACCAGTGGCCCATGGGACCACAATGATGTACATGTTGGTGATGTTTATTTGTTGGTTAATATTAAAGAACCTTCCACCCAATAGCAGATAGGTGCCGATTACAGAGTGGCTTAAAGCTTTACTCTCGTTTCAGTCATCAGCCGCTTGAAATCTGCAGCCGTTTAATGCACAGCGAGGCCTTTAGGACACATATTCATGGGGAACGTAGCCCTTTCAGCCGGTTTCTTGGCGGATGATCTCCTCACACTGGTCACGGCTTCGGCTACTTACTTGACCCACATGATGGAGTTGTAGAACTCGGGGTCGATAGACTCCAGATCTTTGAGGGTGGGCTTCTTATTGAGCATGCGCTTGTAGAAAGGCAGCGTGAATCCCGTGTCTATGAATTTCCCATGATACAAGGCCTGTGGGAAGGGCACGGTTAGGAGGTAAGGTGTGGGGATGGCGTTTTACAGCAAATCATCACCCGCTTTTCTAAAGTCATTAAGAGATTTTATTGAGATTTGAACTTCTTTTAACTGTGCCATCGTAAAGAGACAAACACACACATTCAGGCCATTTTCCCATCCCTTAATGCAAAAAATATATATATATTATTATTAATAATAATAATAATAATAATAATAATATATGAAATGTGAGAAGTGGGATTTAGTCACAACTGACTGGTTCGGGGCGGGGGGGGGACTTCAAAAACAGAAGTTCTATAGAGTTCTAGTGTGAGAACGTCCAAGAACAACACAGACACCCTCAGTAGAATGACTCACAGTCTGCTCTCAGACGCAGGAATGGCTGTTCTATTGGAGATGGGGGGGGGGGGGTGCAAGGATGGAGGGAGAGTCAAGAAAAGAAGCCAGTAAAAAGGAGAGTGTCACTGCCAAAATCGAGGATGTGATAGCGAGGAAGAGTGAGAGGACCGTACCTCAGGAGAGGCTGAGGGGTCAGGCGGGCATAAGAGGCACATAAGGGGATACATTGTGGCATGATGTCAGGGACAGGTGTGCCACAATGTCTGGCAGGTTTTAGGGTTCTGAAGGGAACTATGGCAAGATTCATCACGATCAAGCTGCGGACATGCGGCGTCATATGCGACAGACAGGACCAGTGATTCCGACGGGCCCTGGGGACACAGAAGCGTAAAGAGAAGCCCCTGTGCCATACGGAACGTTAGCTAGCTCAGTACAAGGAGAGGGCGTATTTCACAGCCATCCAGCAGCCTAAATATAGCAGCTCTCTTAAGGGTGTGGGTAGGGCGGGGTGGTGAAGTCATGCTTTGCCGACTTGGGCATGGCAGACAAATTACTGCTGGGGTGGGGTTTGTTTTGGGGGCTGCAGTTTCTGGACAGCATCCCGGAGAGATTGCAAATGTGCGTCAGGCTGATACAAGGACATTTTCCAGTCGCTTGACACACACACAGACACACTTCATCTATTCTCCAGGCAAACACACACTGATAATTATCACGTAAACTGCTAAAAATAAAATACTCCCACTAGGTCTAGTATAAAATAGTCAACAATCCTTTACAGGAAAAGATGGCAATAATGTTTTCAGTCACTTTGCATATAAAATTTCAACAATAAGAGCAAAAGCAAAGGCACTAACACAGACATATTTACCAATAAAACAGCGAAAGATCAATAAAAGGCAAGAATACCACCGTCTGGCCTGACCAATCAGATGATGGGACGGAAGTGTGATCATGAGATGTCTGCGACTGGGTGCTAGGGAGTGTGCGAGCGTGTGAAATTACGTCTGGCCTTAGCAGGGCTCACCATGGCGATAAACCGCCCAATGAAGCGGAAGTAGGTCAGGTGGTCTGGGTTGATGGAGGAGGCAGGGTTGATCTGCAGACAGTAGTTGTTCTTTCCGGCATACTCAAACAGGCAGTACATTGGGTTCAGCACTTCATGAGACAGCAGGAAGAACCATTCTCTACACAGGGAGGGGAGGAAGGGAGACAAGGCATACCATTCTGGTTAAGAGGCTTTAGCGGGCTTTTCAGTAAGAAACTATTATGACGTGGTAGTAATCAAATGGGCTGAACCATTTTCTACTTGTGGGTAAAGACCAAACAGCAATAATAAGAGTCAACAGAAGTAACAGAAAAGGACTTATGAATGAATCAAACATGAGTTCACAAAACAAGTAGGACTGAAATGCAATAAAAAAAATAAATACAAAGGCGGCCAAAATCACCACACACTACACAGCTCAATAAAACACACAAACCAAGACGTTTCTGACAAGATAGCAGCTGTCACTACTAGTTAATCTACAGCTGAAGCTAAATTTTGAAAGAATTTTTATTTATACATTTTGATATATAAAAGGAGTTTATTTTAAGGGGTAAAAATCACCCCCTTGATCTAATAATAGAGAGTAAAAAAAAAAATGGAGGCCCACACAAATGCACACACATACGCACACCAACCACCAGCTGACAGACACGCGTGAGATGCAGACAGGTATAATGCACTGAGGTACCATGGTAGACAGATAGACCCAGACTGACACGCAAAGCAGCCCCCGAACACATAAGACACGTCACACGAGAAAGCGTGAACGCAGCAAAGCTTCTCCCGCCACCGGCTCGAGGCTTGGGCTCGCCCCAGCGCCCTCCCCAGGGGTCACGCAGACACCTCCCAACATCACGTCCGTGGTTCTACCCTGTGGTAGAACAGCATGACGTCACCTACCATAGGGTAAAACCACTGACACAACGCTGGAGACAGACAGGTAGGAGACCACCGAGACACACAGGGACACATGGAGGTCTCCTCGGGCGGGGGGGAGGAGGGAAGAGGGTCAGCTGACGGCATGGTGGGGAAAAACAAAACACACCGCACACCACGGCTACACCCCCGGGAAGACCCCCCGTGAACATGAGGGACACCTTAAATTTATGAGAAGGTCAACTGAGAAGGCGGATGTGAGAGTCAAGTGGATGGGGAGAGGTGAGGTAGGGAGAGCAGAGGGGTTAAGTGCCCCTCACCTGGCGATGCCTCCGTAGTCGAGACCTTCCTCGCCCCTCATGATGATGTAGAGTCTCCTCCGAAGGTCATAGGGCTTCATGTTCATGATCTGCAAAGAGACACACGAGTCTGACATGTTTGGCCCAGAGGCGCTGCCAATGGCATCGCAGCCCCGCAGCCGCCAACCTCACCTGCTGAAATGAGTCCTCAAAGAGCGTCTGCCTGGACACGCTGATCTTCACGTGGCTGGGGAGGGCGTTGGACTGTGGGGTGGGGGGG
>JAAGVU020000019.1:19148793-19170289 GCA_011763525.2 Mormyrus iriodes
CGAACACCAAACAGATACAGCCTAGCCGCGCGCGGGGGGAGGGGGGGGGGGGATGGGGGGGGGGCGGGAGGGGGGGGGGGGGGGGAGTGGCGCGGACAGCAGGTCAAAGAAAACGAAACATTTCAGAATGGAAACAGGAATTGTGAAGACGCCCATTCATTCCCAAACAAACAATAATAAGCTTCATGCTCTCAGAGAGCCGTACGGACAGATTTATATGGCAACTAGCTGAAGAGAGACGCACTGTGTCGACCTTCACAGTGGCTTGCATTCAGGTGTGAGCACGCAGACATACTGACTGAGGCTGTGCCATCAGACCTGTATGCAACACCATTCATGAGCCGAGCCAAAAAAAAAGAAACTGTTTAGAAACTGTTTTATGGTACCTACATACACGTTCCTGCAAACTGCATATCTATACACCCATCTCTCTTTCCATGTTATTATTGTACATCTTGGCTTATTGACTCATATCTTGATTTTAAATTTAAATGTTAAAGGCTGCCAATTTTAAATTTATTGCTTCCATTCTTTATTGTTAATGTTCTTACTCTTTTTTAAACACTTTTCTTTAGTAACAAGGCAGTTATTTTTCATTCTGTTCATTCTATTGCTTTTTAAAATATCTCAGTTTAATTCAGTTCAGTTGTAGCCACAGTTAGCTCCACTTGAGAATACTTAAAATGTGCTTATTATAAATGCCCACGTAGAAGTAAAGTCTGAGTAACAGGCGTGGTGTTTCGCCATTTAGCCATGCAAACGGCACTCCTCCACTGACCGGATGCCATTTGTCCGTCCTCCCCTCCATCGCCATATCAAACACCCAAACAGAATTTTCCATTTACATGTGTGTATTGTACTACTGTAAGCCTGCAATTTCCATCAGAATTAATAATCAATCCATCCATCTGTCCATCCATCCACCGTTTGAAATAGCTGAATATGGCTATATTCATATCAAAAATGACTAAATGTAAAAAAAAAAAAAAAAAAAAAAGTCTCTAACTGCACAGTGTTGTTAAAATTCAACCTCCCTGACCCCAAAATGTGTACAAGAAATATGACAGTCGAAAGCGGGCACCCCACCCTCAATTTGCAATTTGGTTATTTCCTAAAACACCACAGCAAAGACATTTGCCTCTTCTCACTGCTCCCTTGGCTTGCCAAGGTACGGCTTGGAGATCCAAGTCCATGGATGTGGGAACATGGAGAGGACGGCGTGTGCGAGACCACAGGACAGGGTGTGCATGAGAGCCTGTCTGCACATGGGACTGGCCCCAGGAGCTCACCATGGGCTCTCTGCACACGTGTGCACGCAGAAATGTTATTTCTACTTATGAGTGAACGGGGCCTGTTTTTGCGAGGGCCAGCGTGTGTGTGTCTGTGTGCCCTTGTATGCGTCCGGGAAGGCGGGTCTCACTGCCTGTTGCTGTGCCGCCATTGGGCAGAGATCCCAGATCAACAGCCAGGCCGTCCAGACAGACGGTCAGCTCTCCTCCCGCTACAACCGAGCCTTTGTTCTCTGTCTGTAGGACCAGACTAAGCTGGAGATTCTCCACTGAGAGGTAGAGAGGTAAGCAGAAAAAGACAGGGAGAGAAAAGGCATATAAGCAGACAGTGAAGTCAAGTGGCCCAGTGTCATAGCAGCTTACTCATAAAAACACTCATGCGTGAAAATATCAAGAGGCCAATTATTATAACCTAGACAGTTTTACACAAATTTTGACTGAAAAACAGCTGCAGCTGTAAAAACTCTGAACAGTGCCTACCTATTTCCCATATTTTTACCTTCTAATATAATTCACAAATAATCATAATACAAAAAGAAATGTTTTTTAAAAGGCCCCATATTGACACACCAGCTTTCTCTGTACGGGTACCAAAAGCACTTCAGCCTCTGCATAATTATCTCTCAAGAGAACAGAACTACATAATACATTCCTGCAACTATTTCCTTATCATGGCTAAATGTCGAAAAACTGCTGGAAATTGCTTGGGGGGAAAAGCATGCGTGTATGAGTTTCACCATCTTTGCAAATCCTGAGAAAACGCCCCAGCAAAAACAGCAACTCCCAGTTTTGTTTGTTATCAATTTTCACCTGATTTGGTTTTGCTGAAAGGGGGTTAGGGACTCTTAACTGCTTCAAACTGAGAGCAAATGCTACACCCTAACAGAGATCACGAGTGCGTGCGTATGCTTCCGTGTGTGTGTGGACTGACTCTTGCCGTCGTGCGAGCGCAGCGTCTCCAGCAGGTTGATGGTGGCGCTTCCCAGGAGCTCCTTCCAAAGCGCATGGCAGCTCCAGACCTTCAGGTCCAGCTTGCTCTGAGGAGTGACATTCCTGCACACACAAGTAACGGACAGGTGATCACGTATGCACCCTTTGCGTCCACGTGTGCATTTGGACATGAAATGCAGATATGGAATCATGGAGACATTGTGGAGAATCCCAAAGCAGAGCACATCTTTCTACCATACACACTCTTGGCCTGCCCAGCTCTCGATAGGTAAGGAGCGCGCGCTGATACAGTGCGTTGCCACAGCCACCACACAACCAGCCACCTCAGGGATGAGAACCCGAGTGCAGCATGTGAGACCGCAGCACCACACTAGTTCGAATGGAATGGAAGTGTGAAGTTTTTCCCGGTGGATGGAGTGCTAATCCTGCCACCAACCCCCAAATTTCCCATGGAAGTTGGAAGACCTGCTTGCAGGGCTGGATGTAGATTATCGTCATAGCCAGGACGAAGCAATAGCGGGTTAAGGGCCGTGCTCAGGGGCCCAACAGAGTAGAATCACTCCTGGCATTCGCAGGATTCGAACCGGAAGCCTTCCAATTGCCACCACAGATCCCTAGCCCTGGAGTCACCACTCTGCCCTCTCAATAGTGTAGCAAAATTGCACCCCATCACCCATAGCTACTTATAACACACTTATAACACTCACACTAGGCAGAGAGATCCAGGGCAATCAACTCAAGCACTTAGATAAAAGGCAACACGTAAACAAATAAACTAATCTGAAAAAAGGCCGGAGAGGATATATAACACTATGCACAGACAGACAGGCCTATCAGGGATTCCACACAGAGTAGGTTAGGCAGACAGCAGAGGGTATGAGTGTGTGGGGGGGATGTCACACTCAGGGAGGAGGTCATGTCAGGAGACTCACAAGGTGAGGTCCTCGTTCCACTGCAGATCAGGATGGCCGCTGCATTTGCCAGTTTTCTTGGTCTCACAGGTCAGGCCGTCGGCAACGACCTCCACAAAAGAGCTAAGGCGAGAGTGACGGCCTGGCAGCTTGGGGGACTGTGGCCTAGCTGAGAGCACTGAGGGGAAAGAGGGAACACGGCTCATCACCTGCCTGCAGGAAGGTACAGCACAGCGGCGAACATGACCAGCCAAAACAAGCTCATTTGATATTTCCAGCCTGTGAGAAGTTTAAATTTTACTGATCCACACATCTCAGTTTTTTTTGCCATCACTTGTGTTACACGTCTATCGCTATGGATAGTGAAGCGTATTAGTAGGAGCGGAAGAATGTAAACAAGCGCCAAACAGTAACTGCGAACAGAATAGAACACCTCCGTAACAAGGCAAGCATGCGGATACGCAGCTCCCCCTAGTGGGGGTTTTGAATAAAGCGGTATGAGAAACGGAACAGTGACTTTTTCAGCAAAGCCTTATAACAGCTGGAGCGCCACAATCAGTTACATCTCGGCTTTTATTAAATAATATAAGTGACTAAAAGAGAGGGAGGGAGATCATTCCCTACTCAGTCATATGTCAGAAATATTAACACAAAAGGAGTGAAAGAAAACGACAGTTGTGTAGTTGTAAAAAAAAAACAAAAAAAAAAACACAGCAACGTATAAAATGAAATATTCAGGAAACCGGAAGTATAATGTGTAGAAAGACGTAGGAGGCGTATTTTTTTTTCTACCTTTCAAAGTTAACGGTGACTTTTCTGTGGTCTGGACAGCACCAGGTCTGCTTGCGCTGGCCGCTGCCATGACGCCGGAGCCCTGTGACGTGAAGTGGCATGGTTACTGTCCCGAAAGCCCCACGTCCACGTCCACCCCGGAGCCCCTTTTATTGCCCCATTCGTATGACCACGCACAGTTGTTAAACAGCACTATCCATACGCGGAGACACGAATGACAGCCGCTCATTACAACTACGAAGGTTTCACAGCACCAAAATGAACTAATATTCATCAGAATTACTACACACCACAACCCTGCACTACATAAGCGCCGGTGTAAGATGGGTGGATGGATGGATAGTGACTGTGGCTCTAATAAACAAATGTAAACACTCACCGTCTCAGAATTTAATTGCATAATTAACGTGTTCAACTTCACTAGTCATTGCAATTCCCCGTGGGTGATTATGAAAACATGAAATATCTTAAAGGAGAACGAAACCCCCTTCCTTCGTGATTAGCACACCGAAGGCGCCGAAAACGTAAGAGTGAACGAGGATTTACAACAGGTAGTTGTAATAATTTAGTAATGTAGTAATAATTTTTGCGATATAATACCGATTACGACCGCATATTATGAGATCATGGTACATCCACCATCTCCTACCTGCTCTAATTACATTATTAACGTAGGCTAGTGTCAGTTTACCTGATGCCAGAGCATTTACACGTCTAAGACCAGTTATAATCAGCATATTTAGTGCGAATTATGTCCTTATTTAAATATTTTGGCCAGTTTGCTCACTTCACTTCCTACATGCGTTACATTTGTGACAGCCCAACAATAATAATCACAACCCGAACATATCGAGCGGAACCCAGCGACCTAAACACACAACTCGATGTCCTCCATGGCACCTAAATGTACTGTCAAGTACCTGCTTAAAAATGACAAGGCTGTGGGCGACGTGCGAGCACCGCGACGCAGTTCCGCGTCTTGGCCATTAAAGAGCAGGACAAAAACAAAATCAGAAAGCCCTCAGCTTCTGGGGCTGCGTATGTACGAGGGTCGCCTGACAAGCGCCGTCCGTCAGTCTAAACACAGGTGAGATCCCCAGACGCGACAACTAGTTCGTTTTCTCTAAATTAAACCGATGACACCACTCGAATGCTTATCAAGAGAGATTTTTATTTTACAGTACCTTATCTTCAACGAAGTCTACAGGCTCCAGCTAACTTTCATTTCCGCCTCTACGTCACAATCACGTGACGTGGCCGCCGGCGTCGCTGTGGATTGTGGGTAGTAGCACTTTGATATCGAAAGTAAAGTCTGGGTAACTTCAAATTATTATTCTTTGGAAACAGCCGGATAAATACAAATGTATATTTTTTCTGGTGAACCTTTTTGAGTTAAATACACATTTTGGCTAAATGGCTAACTAAAATGTTTTCTGCCAGAATTCAGTGAGCTTTGCTGTCCACTTCTAGCGTTCAGAATATAACAGGACTAGAAACATAGGCTCGTTCACAAATACCCATGAAAGAGTGGGAGAGCAGAATACGTGAAATTTCTCGTGAAAACACACGCCGGTGGGGTTATGGTTAAGAACGAGAATTTAAAAGTCAAACGTCTATGGTTTAGATGTCTGTCTAAAATATCCCTAAACAATGTAACTTAATCCCAGCCTGAATTCTTCCAGTGAAACGTGTGGTTGTTAAATAATTACAAGGGCGTCAGTGAAGTGGTTGAATAAAAGGCAAGTGGTTAAACTGATAATGGGAGTCAAATATATATTTATATTTTGTATTAATTCTGAAGTCCATGTGCTTCAAACGTTTCTGGAGATTACTGGGCATGGCCTAAAGGCTCACAAAAACGGATAAGCATAAATTTCTCTTAGTGAGCATGTCCTGCCTCAGTTGAACTCGATATCAAAACTATGCATTAGCTGGTTTTGATGTCACATGAGTAGATATGCATATTTGACATCTCAATTGAGCTCACTAGAGTCATGCCATTCTTGTAAAATGTTTTCTGCCTACTATGGCATTGCAGCCGTGAATAATTTACTGGCTTAATTTATACAAACTGTTCTTTAATATACCCCTTCCTTTGACATTGGGGATACAATAAAGCATTGATCTATGCAGAACAATCTTTGATTTTTGCAAGATGGCATTATAGAAATTAATAGGCTTTTGTCAGTGGGCAGGCTGTTTATTACAGAACAAAAATAACGCAGCATGACACTTAATGGTGAATTTTCCTGAAGCACATTAAGAACTGCAGTTAAACTAAACCATTCATACTCATATGCATAAACATGGTGAAAATGAACTTAAAATGTTTACAGTGAAAGGGGACATCCTTATTTAGTCTTGAGTGCCACGTAATAATGCAAGGAGTCCTAGCACTTTTGGGTCAGGCGTTTTCCGTGGGTTAGAGCTGGGGTCCTATTAACATAGTTGGAATAAGGAGGGCCTCATTAAGTTTGGTCACAGAAGGCTCCAATGGGGCTGGGAATGGTGGCTCATATAGTAGTCATGGAAGTACATCATCACTGCCAGCGGTGGGCCCAGCAAGAGGCAGAGCCATACGAAGCCGTTTCCATAGTTTCCAGTGAGGTGGTGTCCGAGGAACTCGGCCGCTAGGAGCTGAATGGAAGATAAACGGTTACAAATTAGTAGTTGTGGACACAGTAGCTTTCACCTGCAAATGTAGCCAGCCCTCAGGACGGCATCGAGAAAAGTCTACAAGATCTCTCAGAGTTCTCTCTGAGTAAGTCAGTACTGATGGAATAGATGCTCACCTCCAAAATCATCAGGAAAAATATCCAGAAATGACAGGTCCGCAGGGACATAGCAATGACATACTGCAAAGAAGAAGCAAGGAACGAATGCATAAATAGATGACAGGTTTCAAATGATCAATGCTTTTTTTGCAGGTTCAACTCTATGAACTAGATCATCTAACTGTTTCTTGTGACGACTGCCTGAATAAACAAGCTGTTTTCAGAATTACAGTGTGGACCAATATAACAAATCACTGAAAACAGCTGCAGCCATCGTCCATCTGTTATTGCTAATTGTGTTTCTGCATCGTTGAATATTTACAAGAAAAGCCTTGCTTCTTTTTCCCCACTAATTATTATTTTCATGTAGAAGGCTCACATGCTAATCTTGCTTAGATTCCAGATAATTTTAAGTAATATATGCACACATGTTTTGGATATCACTTCTGCTTGGGTAACTATTTCACCTGCTGCACTCAGACATTTCCTATAAAGCCTTGGATCCTGATTTCTTAGAATTGAATAAGTCTTCTAATGTATATTTGGAGTATGTTCAGCTTAGTCAGATTTGAAAATATATCAAGAAACTGCATTTAAATAAGCTTTTATCAGGTGGTAAAGAAAGACCCTATAACAAGGCTTCTACTTCTGTTTTTGGTCTACAACTATGTGTGCTTTTGGATTGTCCTGTTATTTCTAAGTGCAGATGTCTGGGATACATCATGCAGGTTTTACCTCACAGAGGGCTGCAGACAGTAGGAAGATCAGTAAGTCAGCTTGCCAGGGTGATACTTTCCTCCTTAACAGAGGCTTGTATAGATGTCTATGAAAGACAGCTGAGAGTGAAGATTCTAGAAGTGGTCTACGACGGTTTTTTGAAGAGAGGAAGAGACACACAGATGAATGGGAAGGATGGGCAGCTATGGTAAAATTACCTGTACGTCCACTTATGAAATGGAACATTCCATTTTTTCCAAAAACTTTTCAGTGTCTCAGCATTCCTGTAGACAGGAAAGCAGAGTCAAGAACTGCTCAGTCAATTTCTGATAGAAGTGCTTCTGTTCTCCAACAGGGGGCAGGAGCGTTACGGTCTGGTGTCACTCACCACCAGTCTCCATAGAACTGTCGGTCTCCAAAACACAGCAGCTCTCCGCTCAGATTGAGGCAGGAATGAGAGAACAGGAAGAAGACGATAAGCCACAGGAAATGGCTTGGCGCCTATAGAGGAAAGGGGACGGCCCATGTCATCTTGGTGTTTCTGACAGCATTCCGGCTTTGTGCAGGCCGGCTCACACATACCCACGCAGAAGCATGGTGTGAAATACTTACCACCAGTTCCACCAGGTGTTCAATCCTTGTAGTGGTATCCATGTTCTTCACAATGAGGAAGAGAGTGAGAATTTAATTCAGCACTTTCTGTCATCCGACTGCAAAAATATCCAAATAAGGTAACATCTTTGACTTCACAACTATGGTGATGTCATTTCCACTGTCTCTGAGGTGGAAGCAAAGCTGTTTTGTTGTAGCTTTCTAAATCGTTGTGTATTTGAGTGTATTTGACATTATATATAGATCTCCACTGGGAACTTCTCGAAAAAAAACTATGTAAAAACAAGAAATATAGAAACAAATTCACAGAGTTACTGTGACAGGCAGCCTCTCAGGACAGCATCAAAAGTTTGTATGTCTGTTGTGTATCTTTTTTTCCTCTTCATAAGGACAATTGTTTTAGAGCTGAAATATTTTCAGATAAATGTTTTAATACGGCCACACTTCAGTCTGAAGTGCAAAAATAAGCTTGCAAGGGGAAGACAGTTACGGTCCTGTTAAAACAGCAGTGCAATGTCACTCACTGAAAACGACGTCGCTGAGCTCTGAAAGATGGGACCAATCCACTGAGGAAAAAGCAGAATTATAAGTCATCAGCTGACCATACCACACCCAAGTTAAACGGATTAAAGAGGAATTTAGCTTTACCTGCTGCATGATTCCGACCATGAGCTGCGTAAGCATTACCTATGGAATAAGAGAACTTTAACAACTTGACCATCATCAAGAAACAAACAAATGATTTCATTATCATAAGTGTGTTTTTGAAATCACAAATATTTTTCCCAGAACAGTTTTTTGTTGTGAACTATTTTACTAGTTATTATACTATTTATTTAATAACTTAGGGGTTGATCCTAACATTGTTAATGTGTCTGCCTCTAAAACACAAATCACAAGTTGACAGAGGTAAGCATCTTCTTCTACAGTGCTGTGGTTTACTGACTGTGGAAACTCACCATCTCCAACATCCAGCGGAGCAAGAAGTTGATGCGGATCCTAGCGGTCCTGGGGAAGTCCCTCTGGTAGCAGAGCGTGGGGGCCAGAAGGAAATAGTACAAGTCTGGCAGAGGTCAGATGTTAACGGTCAAACATTTGGCAGATTCAAGATGTGTCTCGTTTGAAAATTGAAGATCAGTATTAAGGGAATAGAACCCAGTAGATTTGGAGCAGATTTGTGTGTCTGCATGCAGAGAAAAGTCACCACACCAACTGTACCTCTTAGACTCAGGTGACTGCTTCCTGTGTTATCCTCTGGTGACGTACATCTCTGCATCCCTGCAGGACACACACACCCATGTTGGCGAGATTCAGACTCGGCGGGTGAAGCCAACACTTCAACTACATTGATACATTTTAACAAGCGCTACAACCACAACAACTACAAGAGCAAATTCTCGGCAATCAGCAAAACCCTCACATTAAGCTATATGCTACAATGAATCAGGTTTATTGTTGACATCCTGGTCTACTGTGGCCACACCTTCACTTGTGACCCCTTCCTGTCTGTACCAACAGTTAACTTCTTGGTAAGAGTACAGCTTGAGCCCCAAGGTGGTGTAGATGCAGAGGGATAGTAGGGCACCACCTGGAAAGCACACAGTATGTTTAGGTATTTATGAAGCACAAAATATAAAGCGTAGACACAGGCTTCTTATGTCTATTGGCCCGTGTCATCTTGGGATGTCTTTCCATACTAAAGCATTTTTACATGCCTACGTACGAGAGTGTCCCCATCGTGGTGATGGCTTTTCTCACCTGTAGAGATAGACTTGTCATGATGCAGGATGACTGCAGGGGGAAAAACTGTCAGCAGTAAAAGATTCATCACATGTAGGTAACACCCAGCCCTAGAAGAAAGTATCCCCTAAGGCACAGGAAGACATGTACATTCATTATTCTTCCTCCAGTCAAGTCAGGTTTAACTGTCACGTGTATATGGAGAAGCACAGTGAAATTCGTATGCCACAGTTGCAGGAGATGGGACAGGTGCATGGGGGGGACAACAGGACAAACAGCAGTGCAAAAAGAGACAAGACAGTGCAGTATAACAATGAACGAACAATAATAATAGGAATAGTAATAGGTGTCTATAAAAGGTGATGCAATGCAGAATCATGCATGCTTACACATATTCTAATACTATGGGAAAATGGACAAAAGAATCTGAATTTAATTCATCCATCCACAATGCTTATCCAGAGCATTAAATGTGTTGGCCTTTACATGCGTCACGGGTACTATATACAGAATGGAGTGATGTGATGATTTCAAAGGTTATTTAGTTCTAAACAGCAAGTTGGACTCATGATAACTTGATTGACCTGGATAACACTCGTCAGTCATTTCCTGAAACACACACCTGATATAAAATCCTGGTTCTGTGTCACTGAGGAACTTTATGAGCACTGCATTGTGTTACATGTCATTTGAATATGTTAGTGACACCACAGCCTTGTGACTGGATCAGACATTGAATGGACAGATGGGTGAATGGATAGAATAGAGAAATAATTCACCTTGTCTTGGAACTTCTCCAGCAGAAGGGCAATAAAAGCAAACATGTTTGCAGCTGTATGGGAAATAAAATCATAGAGAACACACACATAGGTTTCTGTCCCTCTAGGAACTGTTTTTCTCTGTTCCATTTCACTGTTATCAAATCATTAAACTTGTTAGCTTACAAATCTGGCATCTTAGAGCCCTACCCAGTATCATGTAAACAGATGGCCAACTATAGTTGTCCTCCATCAGATGTTCTAGAACCTTCCGAAGATCAATCAAGAAGCCATGTCTATTAGTGAGTGGAAGAAGTAACTTCAGAAATGTCAGACATAAACATTCTGCCATCTGACACATCGGTCTAGCCATGCAGACTTACTGGATGAAGTTCTCAAGGAACAGGTGAGCATGAGTAAGCACCTGCAGAAAATGAAGACAACAGGGATTAGGTATCATGACCTAAATTGCACCCAGCAAACTTAAGTTATCTTTTACCACCACTCAAACCGTTCATTTGCATGGGGCCCTGGGGTTAGGTACAAAGCCTCAACACAATATTTTAAAAATGCATTCCTTATTTCGGAGCATGTTCTACTAACCAGTTAAGCTATTATCATTTGACTACTAGTTTTTGAAACACCTGAGGGGGAGGTGGTGGGCCCCCCACCACCTCCAAAGTGCAAAGGGCAAAGTGATCTTTTAAGTGGGGCCCCAGAAATTGGAAACAGAATGCAGAAGTTCCTTTATATCATACCTCAGTCAGAGTGACTGGAAATACTGAAATACTGAATAGTGAAAAGTAAATGTGGGAAAGCACAGTCATTACAGCACCAGACTGACTGTGGGTTTGTGTGTGGTGTTTGGTTTGGGGGGTGGGCAGTCACCAATATATCCTGCACATTGATAGACAAGAGAGTGACTCACCAACAGAATGATGATCCAGTTGAGGATCCCTCTGTAATCTGTGAAGCGACTGGAAGAGCTCAGCAGGGAGTCCTGCACACGGTGACAGCTGCCATGGCAACAATGTGATGATGTCAATAACATATTAATAACATCAATAATCCAGGTCTACTGCTAAGCAGAACGTGTATATCATGGATCCTGTTGTATGATATTCACACACACAAACACAAAAAATACACTGTCCTTATTATCTTAATCATTATTATAATAATCAATAAATAAATCTTAAATATATGTATAGTTTAGAACAAATAGAACTAAAATGCTTTACTTTCCTTGTTATATTATACACACTAAAGGGATAATTCGCATATTTTTAGAGAATACAGTAGGAAGTAGAGTGTCCTCTTAATAACTCCTGTAATTATATTCGTCTGTTTGTGCTTGTTTCTCGTGAACTCAGAATACCAGAACATGTCCACGTCGGAGTCATGTTCACTTTCAGGATCGGCGGTAGTCCATGTGGAGATCGGCTCTGCTCGCTCCGGCGGGGGGGTTGAGATGAGGTTGCGCGTCTGCTGTTTCTCGGTCTCTGCCGACATCTCTGGGCTGGTGTGCGTTATTCCCACCACCCATTAGAAGACAGCCTATTGAAGATTTGACTACATCTGGAAGACACTATAAAATTAAATCAACTGCAACACCGGAACTATGAAAATTAATAATATAACCGGCTAATGTTTTTAACCAACTATCACGTCATAAAACAGAGCAGATGCAGTAAAATCTATATATGATAAATATAGAGCTTGGGTAGGCTAGATCGGCCACTAATGCTAATTGACTAGCTAAGTGAATTCATTTCAGAAATGGAAGATACCTAAATGAAACTAATATCCTAACGCTATGGATAGGCACCTCGGTCCACCGTTTAATTTTATTTTAGCATTTATTAGAAGTGTATCTTCGTTGTCGCCATTGTTCAGTGCATTGGACCTTTCATCGCATAATCATGAATGATAAAAACGTGTTTAAAACTGGGTACATGCTTCATTTGAAAAAGAAATATTAACAATATATACACGTAAACCGCGACTTTAAAAATGTAAGTACAGAAACGTTAGATATCGCAAACGTTACGGTATCTTATAATATTAAGAGTGTAATTAAAGCAGGTTGCATATATATATATATATATATATATATATATATATAAAAATATATATATATAAAAATTTAAATTTTCCCTGTCCTTAACCTTGAGATCATAACGGATGTTTTCCGTATTCCAGTGTGGAATACTTGCAAATCATATTAAAGGTACAACCCATATTTTTATTGTGGGATTTCTGTGAGTCGCTCCTCCAGAAATCCATCTTGCAGTTGCTCAATTTAACAACACTGGGAGATGAGGGAGGCCTGCATTCCTGCATTAATGGAGCATCTCTGATAAGCGTGTCGGACGCAGCCTACCTGTCCCTGCATTTGTGGCCATTTCCGCCCGGTCCCGGGAGCTTACCGGTACCCCGGCCTCGCTATCATCTGTGATCCGCGATCCCACCGTATACTTGCCATAGTTCCTTTGCTCAAATCCTCGACACAGTTTAGCTCTCGACAAACACACGAGAGGCTGTATCGCCTGCAGCGTATGATCTAGCAGAACAGTATTGTTTAGAAAGCTGAAATTGCTGCGAAAATGCTGTGCATGGTTTTAACGGCGGATTTCGGAGATGATTCCTCCTGCAATTCCCATCAGATGCTGCTCTGTGAAAGACGACGCACCGTGAATGTTAAGTCCGTCCCAAAGCTCCGGTACTTCGGGTGCGCGTCTCAATGAGCTAGGACAGAGGAAGGAATATGTTTTCAAGGTCGATTCAATTAGCGATTAATAATCCCAGTTAAGAAAAACCGCATTAAGGCGTTAAAATCTTCAGCATCAATTAAATATATTAAATCACGGTTGGTCTACACCTTAAAAAATTCACGCATGAGTTAATGAGTATATTTCATACACTGCTTATTAGGCCTAGATGCCTAATTAGTAAGTAAGAAAGGCATAATGAATGTAGAGAATTGAAAAAAAAAGTCGACCATCCTCCTTGAATTTAATTTAACAAGTATATCCAGACGAAATCATTCATTTTATTTAGTTATGTCAGCCAGAGTTCCTCACTGTGTGCTGTGTGCAAGAAATCGCCAAACCACTTCTGTGTCTTTCAATCAATGCCATGCTGAGACTGGAGTGCTCAGCACAGGGAAGTCGCTATATAGCGCAATAGATTGATGTATGATTAGATATTTTTGAGTGTTTTTATTCTACCTATGCACAAGGTAAAGTAATTATTCCCTAATTCAATTTGACTGAGGCAATTTGTTGAAGGGAAACTGGCAACTCAAATGCAATTACACTGTGAGACCAAGGGAAAGTTTATCTATTTGTCATTTTTACACTGAAGTATTACAGTGTTATAGTATAATAGTATTAGTATTGTAGTGCTTGAGTATAGTATTCTATTGCTGTTATAAAATACTGTGCAAGAGTCTTAGGCAGTTGAAGTGTTAGCCTGGCTGTTTCTAAACCTCTTCAAAAGTTACTCCAGTATTTGCAGTAACCGTTCAATAAACCCATGCAACTGTTGACTTGAGCACTGGTGTACCGTGACTGGGTAATCAATCAGATCATTGTCAGTGTTTATTACTACTGCACGACTGCACTTTAAGCTGTAGTTGTTTTTTGGTACTTGATTGCACAGTGTTTATACACTTCCAATACTTCCCCTTCCCCGATATTTCATAGCACTCTTTTGATAAACATTTTTATTACGTTATCCACGCTTTCTTGCACTGTTCTTTGCAGTTTACCTTTCATGGTACACTTGCCCTGGCATTAAATTGAAGTTAATTAATTAAGTGAGCCAGTGGGGGATAAATGGAAAGGCTAGGGAATCCTTGAAGAGAGTTTTCGGAACCAAAGCAAAGTTTTCTAGCCACTTCTATCAGTAAACTTTTGGAAACTATAAGAATTTTTTTTCTGAGAAAATATACGCTACAACATAGATAAATAGCTTTAAACAATTTCTTTAACTGCTTAAGACGTTTGCACAGTACAGTATCCAATATGTCTGATGAATATTTGTTGAGGGTGTTGGAAGCAATGAAGTTGAAAAGGTGCAAATCACATGGAAAGCCACACAAATTAAATTCTGCCATTGATTTAAAAATTCTAGCTTGTTAACAAATACCTTGCCCCTCTAAATAGTGAAGTGGATGCAGCCGAGCAGACAAGCCAATTCGATTAACATTATTTAATGCATTTTGTTGGAAAGCATAACTCCCAGTATGGCAGCCTGGTACCTCCTCTTTCCTTGAATGCTGTTCACAGGTGAGAGATGTTTCAGAAGTGCGCTTCAAACCGAACAGTGCCCCCCCCCACCCCCTTTTTTGCTATGACATACCCTCTATAAAGCCAAAAAGACTAATAGCGATGCAGCAAAAGAAACTGTTTGCATGCCGCATATTGCCTTGCGGCAGAATCACTTATGCCATCACAGACAAAGCAAACTCTCATTGAATTGAAAAAGGGTCACAAATGGCAACATTTATTATGAGGCTTTATAAACTGCAAATACTGATTAACATAAAATGTGCAACATTCATGCAATAGAAGTGACGCGACAAGCTGAATTATACATTAAGTGCATCAGCATTTGAATAGTACGTATAGAAGGAAGGAGCTACCTCTAATAGCCTCAGAAGCTGCTGTTTCAAAAGGCACACCCAGCCTCAGCCTGTCTCTCTCCAGCTGCTCCCCCTCCACGGGATCAGGAGCCTTGAATTTAACGTAGCCATTGTGCACCAAATTAACCTGCTGTCATCCTGACACTTTAGAGAACTGTCTGCAGACGGCAAGTGGGAAGATTAAAAGAGATGACAGCAGATAGGAGAGAAAGAGGGGAAAGAAGGATAGGCGTAAAGCACCAAAGCTATATTGTTATATATAAACTCCTATGTTGGGCAGGCATATGCCTCGGGTTAGTCATAGGGGTTACAAGGCGGTCTCCCCAAAACAGGAGGTAGACAAAACTTCATAGCTGGACTCTCAGCCATTACAGTAATAGATCCCTGTTGATCACATCATCTGGAATCATTGGTAAGGTATACACCATATCCTTCCTTTACCGAAAAAGTACTCCAAGACCGTTATAACCATAGGCTTTGAAAATACAAAGAGTATGGAGTAGTGTTATAAATCAAGGATTGCATCTACTCAACTTCTAACCAACACATGCTTTTCTTGATGAAACCTGTAGCTCAGTCTACTTCTATGTGGTCCACATGCTATGCTACATGAGTGTCCCCAACCCTATCTTTCTCCTTCATCAACCAAGCCTTCTCACTAACTACTACAAGGTTCACTTCTACCATATACTGCTACTTATTCCCTGTGTATTTCACTGCTTTCTCCTCTCACTTGCTTCCCATCCCTACGAAGTTCTCACCTTCCATTCCTAGGTCTCCAGGGTTTCATTATGCTCACATAGTCCTGTCAACAAGCCCGCAAGGTGCTCCTAGTGTCTTGATTCTTCAAGGACATCATTAAGGCAAAAAGTTTTACACCTCCCTCAGTTCCATGATACAACTATACCTAAACCAACAGGACAGATGAAGGTAAGCACCATTAAAACATTCGAACATAAAATGAACAAACTACAATGGACATTAAGATTAAGCCTCTCATGAAAACAGGCTGGGTTTCCACATGCTGTTAAACAGGTTTTAACACTACAGGATAATCTAAGGCTTTTAATTAATCCACTTCAGAAAGAGCAGGGATAAAGCTAGTGTCTTTTCAATTGCATTTTCTTTTTTACCAAATCACATAAATAAACAAAAATAAATACTTGCATAAATACAGACAATTATGGACAGTTAAAAATTTAAAATGCAATCCCAAACAGGAATAGCAGTTCTTGGGTTTGACACAACGGCACTGGATGTATATTCCTGTGATTAGGGATACGGCTTGGTCAAGCCGAGGTACAGCGTCCGAGGTAATCGCCTGTTCTTTGTCAGGATACTTGCGAGGAACCTTTTTTTCCCAGCATGCAGTGCGGCTCAGGTGTCCAGATGAGCACATGGTACTGTTTGATCGAGTCATGTTTATAATACTGCTGGGTAGAGGGCGCCAGGTGCATGCCTGGCGGCAGGTGCATGCCTGGCGGCAGGTGCGCTGGGTCCATGGGCAGCGGCCAGCCATTCAGGGGATGAGTTCCTGGAGCTGGGTATCATCCAGCTCGTTCACCGTCACGATGTGGTCCAGTTGCTGCAGATATCGCTCCTGGTCCTGCATGAAGTGAGGGATTCTTGTTTTCTGCAGGACGGCCAGGCGCCGGAGCTGCTCCACATCCTCGTAAGACACCTACAGACAATAAGAGAGTAGGATTACTACAGAGAGTGCTGCCACTCTCAATTATTACTAATGTGATGGTACCACTTCATTACACCAAAATGCATGGATGGCCAACTACTAGCTATTACTTATTTGTTATTTTTTATATATACAGACACATAAACCTTAAGAAATAAAAAATAATACTTGCATAAATACAGACACTTATGGACAGTTTTTATACACACACACACAGACACACACACACAGACACACACACACAGCACTATGCAAAAGTCTTAGGCAGTCAAAAGAAATGTTTAAAGCTATTTATCTGGGTAGTGAGTGTACTTTTGCTCAAAACAAAAAACACAATCAAGCATTCGAACATATACAAATTAAGAGTAACACAGTAAAAATGAGCAAGAATTTCTTCTGTTCTCCAAAAAGTTACTGATCTTGTTGGATGGCTAGATGAACATCGCTTCAGTACCCAAATCTTTGCTCAGGGGCACCTCAGCCTTTCCATGCATTAATTAATTAACTTAGTTAGTTAAAAAAATCAATGAGACATTGATTAGCTAAACAAGGTGTGCTAGCGGCCGAGTCAGAAAATACACAGATATATTGTATGGTTGTTAGAAATAAGGGGGTGGTTTTGGCTGACGCCCTTTGACAGGCATAATAGCATAGTTTTACACCAACATGAAAATCATTTAAACATCATTTTCTTTGGCTGCCTAAGACTTTTGCACAGTACTGTACATATACAAAATCCATCCATGTACTAACATCCAGGTTATTGTCGAGAACTACATTTATATATTTAGCAGATGCTTTTATCCAAAGTGCCATCCAATCGTGATGTCAATCCCTGGAAAAATTTGGAGTTAAGAGCCTTGGTCAGGGGCCAAAAGTGAAACTACTGTGCCAACCTGGGGATTTGAATCGATGACCTTCTGATCACAAGCACAGCCTCCTTACCTGCTGAGCCACACGCCACCCCTACAAAGAACTAATTGATAAAAGAGTAATTATAACAGACTGTGCTGTCTAGCTAAGAAGAAAATACTAAACCAGCCATTTGATGATCACCGCAATACTGTACAGTATGTTACAGGTCAATTTGTAAGGTATTATATTAATTTTGAAGTTGATTTTCAGAATGTTAATTGTAATCCAACTGGCATTTCACAAAATAAATGTGCAGACTCTGGATATCAGTGAAATATAATAATGTGACTTTAAGGAAAGAGGGCTTCACAACAGGACTGGCCATGCTGTATTTCTCAAAAACCGGTGTCCTAAATAATGCCAGGAGGACATTACAGACAAGAGGGTGAGAAAGTACAGGGTCACAGAACGAGCACAAATGGCGTGTGAAGAAGAAGAGGCTCCGCACATCTGAGACTGGCTAAAGGCTGGTTTATGCTTCCGCTTCTATGTTGAGCCTGCACTGTGACCTAAGCAGTGACCTACGCAATGACCTGCACTGTGACCTACGCAGTGACCTGCACTGTGACCTATGCAGTGACCTGCACTGTGACCTAAGCAGTGACCTACGCAGTGACCTGCACTGTGACCTAAGCAGTGACCTACGCAGTGACCTGCACTGTGACCTAAGCAGTGACCTACGCAGTGACCTGCGTTGTTGCGAGCGTTTATACTTGTGCACTGATGTGTCCGTGTCGCTCAGCAGTTACACCGGCAAAACGCTAGGTGATACATAATTTTGGATGTTGCATTTATTGTCGTCCCACCCTGCGATATATTCAAGTGTTGAAACACACAACTGAAACTGAAAAGAACAAACATTTAACAAAGTATCCATGTATCGAGTCCTGGTTATATTTGTGCTGCTTCAAATTTCCTCCAGACAAATTTGGAAAAATGTCGAGCCGCTACAAACTCACTTTTAATGCATTTTCCCTTCTAAAGTTAGTGTCTATACTACTTTGTACTTTTTTTTTAAGCACGAATATTCTTAATGAAAGTAACTGAAATTGGCGCCGTCATCCTGAGTGTTTTGTAGACCTGTTGCTACAATGCCTAAGGTGGGTCATTTAATGCTAGATATAAATAGCATTGCAGTTTCATTCAGCGGTATAAGTACACCTGGGATGCATGCTTTCTTCACTCCCATAAAAAATGAATGCTACCAACCGGACTAATAACTGCGCCACCACAACGTGAAGTTACTTTTCGGTGGAGCACATCAGGCTCTGGTGTATGCTACGGCACAGGGTCCACTGCTACGCCGTACTTACGCTGCCAATTCGACACAGAAGTGTAATTCAGACTATGGATCCATGAGCGATCAAGCGAGGCGGGGGGGGGGGGGGGGACGACTCACTTTGCCCAGGCAGGCGAGCATTTTGAAGTCAATGTTCCTCCTGTGGCGCAGGATCCTCAGCACTCCATTCAGGTAAACCTGGTCCTTACTGAAGCAGCCTATCAGACACACCGAGACATATCCTCAGACAGCCAATGGCAGAAAGCCTATCAGGTCAACAGATCCTCACTGATAGCAGTGTAATGATCTCACGGAAACACATCCATACAGACTCGGCCATAGGCCTCAATGAAAGTACTGACTCTCACCTGGCTGGGAGGTATCTGTCTGCCCCCTCTTGGCCCGGATGCAGTACTCCCAGCGCACGTCGGGGTCCTCGACGAAGCGGCCGATGTGGGCGAACAGCTGGCTGAAGCTCATGTGCGTGGCGTGATAGACGGTGTAGTAGAGCAGGGCAGCACGCCACAGGAAAGGCTGTCGCCGTAGCAACACGCTGTGCAGGCTGGCCAGGCCCTCCTCGGTGGGGTTGGCGGGCTTCAGGCCGAACTGTTTCCGCCCCATGGAGCTACCCCAGGGCTGCAGGCTATTGTTAACCCCACGCAGGTAGTGCGTGCCTGGTGAGGTGGAGCAAGGTGGGGGGGGGGGAATGATACCATGGGGATGTAAGCTAACATCTGGGGCAGTCAGGCTGGCGTACGAGTGAAGGACAGAATCATGGACACAGATGGATCAGGGTGCTGAAGTTGTGGTTTTGGAGACGACCTGCCCAGTCTGTGATGTGACAGGTGTTCTGTTTTACATCTTTCAAAACCAACTTTCATAATATCAGTAGTGTATCCGTGTATAAGTTGGTTTAAGTCTTAGAATTCACTCTGAGTTTGCAGGGCAGAAATGCTCCAGCGAAATAACATTTAAAAAATAAAGATGATGATGATGATGATGATGATGAAGATGAGAGTGTGATGGAGGTTCGTAAGTGTGGAATGCTCCAGCATCATGCCGGGGGTGGGGCCTACCGATCTCATGACGAAGCATGCCCTCCAGCCAGTGCTGCCTGGCTCCTGACAGGTTGATTGTGAGAGTTGGCCTACAGCTCTCCACCATCATCACAGCCTGAGACAGCAGCTCCTCAGAAAGACGGACCACCACCTGGGTCACAAAAGTACCACTACGCGTCACACCGCTGTCACGTCACCCCCCGAAGAGGATGGCATGTCTCGTCCTGGTGGTCCCTCCTCTCCCATGCTCTCACCTCTCCTACACAGCCCTCCTTCTGCAGGTATTTGCGCACGGCTGCCCACACGTGACTCTTGGGAAGCACACTGCCCCCGGTGGCTTCCTCAAAGCTCTCGTAAGTGCCAAACTTCCTCAGGACGCACTCCATGATCCCCACTGCCTGCAAACACACATGGCATCACTCATGGCCGAGGCTGGCCTGAAGACAGACCCAGGGAGCCAGGCAGAGACAGCAAGACAGATGGGCAGCCAACCTGTGCAAGAAAAAGGCCAGAACCCTCTTTGTACTTCTCCAGGACGGCGCTGGGCTGCGGGGAGGCATACTGGAACTGGGGCTCGTACTGGAAGCTGGACTGGAAGAATGCCTCACGCTCCTGCTCCATGTTAATGGGTCGTAAGGCCACCAGGAGGCAGGAACCCCTGGGTGACGAAGGTGAGGTCAATGGGGCAGGTCCACCCACCCGGGCTATGTGGGGCAGGGAGGTAGCGGGACGCATACGCCCCCTGCTGATCGTGCCCCCTAGGCCCCCATTCATTGTGAAGGTGCTCTCACTGCGCCGCATCCAACCACCGGGGGACAAGCTGGGGCTAGTGAGGCTGCGAGCGGGGGGGCAAGGAGCCTGGGCACTGCGCCAGGGGGGCTGCTGCACCCGTCTTTGCTCTGACTCTGCCCCTCGCTGCTGCTTCACCTGCAGGCTGAGAGGCCGGCGAGCCGCCGCCCCTGTGGAAGCCCGCCGGGTTGCCAGCCCCTCTCCGTCAGGGCAGGCCGCTCCCATGGCCCGGCAGCCTGACTTCAGGCAGGCGTGGGGTCGCTGCTTGCTGGGGCATGTAGCTTCCCCCTTGGTGACACTGCTGGCTCGAGGCCTCGCCTTGGGCCGGCTGGGCCTGTGTTCCGGCTCCAGGGCATCCCGGGTGTCCTCCATCCCACCCTCCCCCTGTAGCCGGTCTCCACAGCCTTCCCCGGGATCCAGCACCATCACCTCACTCGCTCCACCTCAGCGCACCTGCTGACGAAAAAATTCCCCAGTGATCCTCACATCGCTGGCAGTAGCTTGAGACAGCATGCGACCAAGTTTCATAAAATATTAACAAAATGTAAAAATTGCTCGTAGGTGTGAATGGTG
>JAAGVU020000019.1:19182821-19201646 GCA_011763525.2 Mormyrus iriodes
TTGCATTCTGGTAATGTTTACATTCTCAGCTGATTTCAGTCGGTGAAATCAACAGGGCAAACCAACTGAGGAAGCATTTATGAGAAATAAACAGACCTATAGTCCGCAGAAATCCGTGAACCAGCGAAAAATCCGCGATATTTATTTAGATATGCTTGCATATAAAATCCGTGATACAGTGAAGCCGCGAATGTCAAAGTGCGATATAGCGAGGGATCACTGTAGACCAGTGTTTCCCAACCCAGTCCTTAGGGACCCGCAGACAGTCCACGTTTTTGTTCTAGAAGGAGCAAAAATGTGGACTGTCTGGAAGGGAGCTGGGAAGGAGCAAAAACATGGACTGGCTGGGGGTGCCTGAGGACCGGGTTGGGAAACACTGGTGTACACATGTCGTGCAAAGAAAAAGGGCCCAGCTCACCCCTATTTGATGAATCAAACTCCACACTCACAAGCAGGGATCGCTAACATAATGAAGAACTGTCTAGCTGCAAAAATATCATTGTGGTTCCTGCCACACCACACCTGCAGACAAAATCTATAAAGATATACCAATGCATCCAATATCCATGCACATGCATGTTGGTGAACTGATGACATGGGGGAATTATGACTGGATACTACTAGTTTTTACTAGTAGTTACTAGTTTTTTTTAACATTTTTTATTTCTGTAGCAGATGGTTTTATCCAAAGCAACATACATTCATTGAACAAGCAGAGTCAGCCAGTTCCTGAAACATATGGAGTTAAGGGCCTTGCTCGAGGGCCTAACGGCGAAGTCACTCTGCTGACCCTGAGATATGAACTGGAAACCATCAAATCACACAATCAGCATCCTAATCCACTGAGCCACACATCACCCACATTATGAATACCAAATCTCTCCATTT
Organism: Mormyrus iriodes; assembly: GCA_011763525.2. Taxonomy (NCBI): domain Eukaryota; kingdom Metazoa; phylum Chordata; class Actinopteri; order Osteoglossiformes; family Mormyridae; genus Mormyrus; species Mormyrus iriodes. The sequence continues at coordinate 19,183,710 of JAAGVU020000019.1, forward strand.
AAGGTCCTAAGTAGTTCATCTAAGGGACTCAAAGTTCCAAACACGGTTACTATTCTTACACCAAAAGCTTAAGATGTGCGACCTTAAGCGCCTTAGTGGAAAGGGCATATATATTTTTTATATAAACTATTTTTGAAACCACTGGCATTGCAGATGTGTTGTACCTTGTAAATATTGATTCTGACCTCTTTCCCTCTTGCCAACTGTTTTGTCATTTATCACATGAAAATGTGACATAACAGGAAATCTTCCTGGTATTTTATCTGAGATGTTTTCAGCTAAAGGTTTGCCACAAAATTTTGTAACTTCTCCACACTTCTGTTTTTGTAAGGAATACAGTCTATATAAACCCTTGACTGTCCTACATTTTTACGATTTGGAGGTCCACAGCCTGTTCATCATGTCATCTGCCACTGGAGTCACCTTCCTATTTGCAGCGCTTGTTGTGGTGAACTGCTATGTGATTAAAGTAAGAACAAATATGTTTATGCATGTATCTTATTTGTGTTGACATTATGTCCCTCTTAAAAAAATAGGGGTTTATCGTTTCTTCTCAAACAAAAAACAGCCCAGGAAAACTATAGATTACAACTCCCAACGTGACTTTTCCAGTAAATGGTCTGGTGGTTCTTCTTTTCAAATTAGCTCACAAGCTTTTCACCTTTTGAAATATATCAAATTCTTTTTTTGCAGCTAGTTGTCTAATTGTTGCTGTATCTCTCATTGATATTTGTTATTTTTCCTATCTTTACACGCAGCCAGTTCCATATGAGGAAATTAGGCACGCAAAACACGGTAAGTTAGTCTAATTCTTCTCACCTCATTCAGTAAGATTCAATAATCCAGGTCCTATTCATTTTTGATAGTCTTGTATGGCCTACTCAATTATTAAGTCAAAGATTCAGTTAAAGTCATGTGAATTAGGTGCTAAACCAAGTAATTTGTAAGAATAAACTGAAAATTCAACAAGCAGTTCATTTGATTGATTATTACTGATTTATTTACCAGCCTGGTAATATTAATTACAATGTTTTTATTCAACAGTGAACATTTCAGAGGATGATGAATTTACTGTCTCAACCCTAATCGAAAAAGCAAACAAGAACCTTGGTAAGATTTACTGAAAGTCAGAACCAAAAAAATCACAAATGACAAAAAAGTTAATAAAATTATCAGTGGGGTGTGAAATCTGAATCCATTAAATGTTGTGTTTTTTAGGAGGAGGCCCGCATGAACCCATTGTGAAGTTTGGGGATATTGCCATGCCCACTGGCTTTCAGAACGCCGATCTCTGCGCGCAACGTAGCTGCAAATGGCCAAAGAATTCTGACGGGAAAGTTTACGTCCCCTACATCATCGGCAATGAGTATTGTATGTGACCTATGTTATTTCCATGCCTGCCTACAAAAATTAGAATTATAGTTTTGTTAAAGCAACGGGTACGTTTTTGTAGCATGTCCATGTCACAGTTCTGAGGGGCCCCGCTGACTGAACTGATGCGCCACAACATCCCAGTAGTACTTGTGGCGAGCATTTGCTTTCTATTTCTCTTACATTCTACGTGCAAACAGGCTATTGATTGTGTGTATCTCTTAGCATCTCGAGAAAGAGGTGTCATTCAGCAAGCCTTGCAGTCCTTTTCCACCTCCACTTGTATCCGCTTCCAACAAAAGAAAAGGGAGAGAGACTACTTAACTATCCGCTCCCTCGGCGGGTACGTATATTCATTTGACATTCTTATTTTCATTTGTAACTGCAACAACAATTTCAAAAATGTTAGCAATTTATTATTGTTGTTGTTTAAAAATAATATTTGGGAGAACGCTCATTCTGAACCGGGAATGGGGGCATCCAAACATTATGTGTATCTACTGTATTTAGGTTTATCAATGTTTACACATTTTTTTATATATAAATTCAAACCATATGGGAGTAAAAATGCCTAACCTTTTGCATTTTTTTGTGTCCTTTTTGTGGTTCAGATGTTATTCATTTATTGGGCGCCGTGGTGGTCGGCAGGATCTGTCTTTGAGTCGATCGGGTTGCGTCCACTTTGGAATCGTGCAGCACGAATTAATTCACGCGCTGGGTTTCCACCACGAGCAGAATCGCAGTGATCGTGATCAGCACGTCCGCATCTTGTACGAGAACGTCATCCGTGGTGTGTTCCCACAATTTTAATGGAATGTTTTGAACTGCCAAAATGCTTTCTTGCAGCTTGTTACAGATGAATAGTTTTACACGGGGGCATAGCTAGAAATTCTGGGTCACCTGACAAAATGCCGCACTTGTCCCCTCATGCTGGGCCCAACCCTACTGAATCTGCCAGGGTATCCCAGTGCCTCCTATGCCCCTGGTATACATGTTCACATTGCATGCATTAGAAAATACTTGATTACAACATAGTACTTTTGTCATGATTTCTTTTTCTGTCTTTTTATGAATGCTAGAACAGGAACATAATTTCAGGAGAGTTAACACCAATAACCTGGGGACTCCATATGATTACAATTCTATCATGCAGTACGGGAGGTAAGTAAATTCTTTCTCACTGTTGAACCAAGCCATCAGATAAATAGAGGACTTGAGCAACAATCATAAACATGTTTAGAATGTATTAATAGAAGAACAGATGAAAATATCTAACAAACTGCATAAAGTGGTCTAATGATGTTGTATGGTTCCAGATATGCCTTCTCCAGAAATGGTAAGGAAACTATCCGTCCAATCCCGAACAACAATGTATCAATCGGGAGAGCCACACAAATGAGTCAAAACGACATCAATAGGATCAACAGACTGTACGAATGCAGTAAGTATGGCCTTCCTTGGCATGCTAAGAAAAGCTTAAGGTTTTCTGCTGAGTGATTTTAATTTTTATATAAGAAAGAGGGTAGATGTGGGGGATTAAATGTGCCCATGGACACATGAATTAAGACATAAATAATTTGTAGTTATAATAATTTGGGTTAGCACCCCATCCTGGGTTGTTCCCTGTCTTGTGCCTCTAGCCTCCGGGACAGGCTCCAGACCCCCCGTTACCCTGAATAGGGTAAACAGTTACAGAAAATGGCTGGATGGATAACCTGTTTTGTTAAAGGGAATGTATTCTTTTTTCCCCAACAGGACGAGTCATGTAATAACCATGACTGCAGTACCATCAAAATGGCAAAGAATTTGCACCTACAGTGTCGAAGAATGAATCTCAGAAGAATCTTGATTTTAATGATATTGCATCAAAAATAAAACTGCATATATGCAGATGTGTTGTGCATTCATTTCCATAAATACTTTATTAATAGAGTACTATTAACAGCAACTGTTAATAATGTAATAATACTATAATAAAATATTATCTTTAAATCTTATTAGATTTACGGCTCCCTGCACAACGGACCAGGATAAGCAGTTTTAATTTGGATGGATAGATCATTAGCTGTATTAGGTTTCTTTTCGGTTTTCATATGGCTGTTGGGTATAGCATTAGGGGCGCATTTAAATATGACCAAATGGGGGCGGTGTGCGGCTCAGTGGGCTAAGCCTCCCTACCTGTGATTAGAAGGTCGCCAGTTTGAGCATGACTTTGGCCAGATAATCACATCTGTGGGCCCTTAACCCCCCCCAGCACCATGGCTGTGGCTGCCCGTCGCTGCAAAGTTTGCTGTCACCTACATGCATGTTATGGAGCGTAAGATGGGGTGGGTGAAAAGAGAATTTTCCCCATGAGGGATCAATGAAGGACACACACATTATGCTGCCCAAATTCACTCTGTTATTTTGTGACAGTTTGCATGATCGGCAGTCCACTAGGGAGCTTACACGACAAAAGGGCTTTATTACAAAACACCAAATAGTATAGTAAAAAGTGTTGTTTGTAAGCCAAAACTCAGATGATGTATGCTTTAATTTAGATTGAGAGAATTTTACAGCCCAATTTACTCATGCTCACGCCATTTCAAGGGATGATGAATAGTTAAAGAAAATATATTTTTTAAATTATGAGGGGAACAGTTCTGGAAACTTTTTATTATATATAACCAACCAGAAAATTATAATATAATTAAACATAATAGTAGTAATCTTGTGACTGTATTTCCGAGTAAGAATAACAAGCAATTAGGTGACTCATCATTTGAATTAAAATGACAGAATTTAATATTGGTTATCTTCCCATGGCCATCCGGACTCTGAACTCTTCACACAAACTCTGTCGTCCACCAGCTTTTTGTCCCATTTCTGTCATTTGCACCGTTTTTTTACTGCGCTGTTACAAGTACTTGTCATTTATCTTTAATATTGATTTATTATTACTCCTACATACCAGTCTGCTGTTTCTATCATTGCATTGAGTCTATCATTGTGTAACTTTACATTGCGCGTCAATGTTGTTAACATGCCGCCCTCCTGTCTTGTCCATCGGTGCACTTTATGTACCAGCTTATATGTAGCGCTGTGATCCAGGGAGCATTATTTCCCGTCATTGCATGTAGTGTACTGAATATGGTACGTGAGGCAATGAAGCCCCACTTCATTTGATTTTCTGATATTCAAAGACTCAGTGTGAAATAAGCTGCTATCCATGTACTAAATATTTACCAGAACATAATTCACATAACTGCAAACTTTTTTATTTTTTAATTGCACACCAAACCTACTTCAAAATAGCAGAGTCCATTTAAAGCGTTTATTATGATGAAATAATCTTTTGCCCACTCACTTGTTTAGGTGACTCTTTTGAAAGAAGCAGCATTCACAATTTAGATAGCTGTTTTTTTTTCTGAAACTCTTTGGGCTCAGTTCCTTCCTCAAGGGTAACATAGCAGATTTTCTGGGATGAGTCCATGGCTTTGACCACTGCATTCCTTGCTATCCTTTATTCACTTGGTAATAACATGAATAAGCATTAAACCCAAACAGGTTATAGCCCCTCCCTGGGTTACGATGGGTTTATGTTCTGACAAACCGGCAAAAATATCATAAGGTGAAAATGCATTTTAATACAGTACACCTAACCTAACAAACATCAGACTAGCCTAGCCTACCTTAAACATGCTTAGAACACTTACATTAGGGCAAAAAATATTACAGTTGGGCAAAATCATTAACACAAAGCCTAATTTATAAAAATGTGTTGAATGTCTCATGTAATTTATTGTATAATGTACTTAGAGTGAAAAACATTTACCCATCGTAAAGTTGAAATATCATAACATAGACCATTGTAACTCGGGGAGCGTCCGTGATTGATTATTGATACAACAGCTACTTAACATGGCCACAGTGTGTCTCAATGGGTCAGACTGTACTCTGACAATTCCGCATTGGCTATTCAATTCCCACCTGCTGCTGTGTGTGGAATTAGCATGTTCTTCCTATGTTTGTGGGCTAGTTTATGTCCTGCAGTCTAAAAACATATGGATGGTTAATCAATGCCTCGAAATTGCCCTTAGTGTGTGTGTGTGTGTGTGCGCGTGTGTGTGTGCGCACGCACCAGGGTCAGATTAATGGATAGACTATCCTGGAAAAGTCAAGGGCCCCGCCCGGCAAAACAGTGGCCCCAGTTTCAGTCAAAGTTATTAAATCTGTCCAATTGATCCATCGGGGCAATATCCCCCCACCTCCCCACACTCTACAAGTTATACCACCAGGATCCCCCTTCCGATTGTTAGGGTTTATTGCTGGCACCCTGTGTACTGATTGGTAGATTATTGATGTTGCATCATCTCTATTTTCTCTATCGACTCCAAAAAGTAACTGAAGTGCCTTGCTTGGGGACTTCCTAGCCATGTCAGGCTACGGCCCCCCGAGAAGTTCATCTGCCCCTTGTATGTGCCCCGTCTTGGACTGTTGGTGCCACCCAGGCTGGCTCCTGGCCTTTGGCAGCTGTATCATATGGACAGAGGCACTTCTAGAGACTCTAGGGGCCGTAGGCAAAAAAAACTCCATGGGACCCTCCAATTCACCCTCTCCTGATATGGTACAATGTATTGCCATTATTTTAGCGTGGAGCCTAAATTAATATCAACAAAGAGAATTTAATTAACGCAACTTCTGTGAAAACCAGAATACACAAATAAAGCAGATTTGTTGTTGTAATGAGCAATATAGCCAGCTGGCCTCTGGATCGCCCTCCCAGTTCGGCACCCTGGGCAATTGCCTGCCTTGCTTGTCCTGTCACTGTGCCTCTGCATATGTGTATATGCCTTCTCTAACTTCCAGAAAATCATGATTTCTGCACTGTGATCCTGCTTGCAATAAGCAGATGGATGGAAATGAAGACATAAGCAGTGCTGTTCAATTAAACTGCTTTTGTATGTACATCAGCTTCCATTGTCTTTGCCATGAATTGTTGTTGTCATGGATATTTGAGTGAATCAGTTTCTAAGTGAATTGCAGTTGTTTACAATGGCCTTTCTCTGTGATGATATCTATTCTGTGTGTGACAAACACATTGGCCAGAACTGGAGAATTTGCATGGATTTGAATCCAGGTTGTTGCTGATAAAGAAGATAAAGAGATAATTTACTTTTAAACAGCACTTCAACAGCCATTATATTTAGACCCATGAGCTAAATCAGATGGGAAACAAAACAGGAAAATGTCGTCCCTACTTGAGACATGCTGTAAGGAGTTTGCAACCCTAAAACATCCAACCATCTTTTAACCACGTATGCCGGTCAGGGTCATGGGGTGCCAGGAGAATATCCCGTGCATGTAGAGAACAGAAGGTAAGGGTTCCCCCTGCAGGCAATGCCAGTACATTACTGAGCACAAACAGAGTAATGCACCATGGACAATTTAGAAATGTCAATTAATCTAAATGCATGTCTTTGGAATATGTGAGGTGACGGGAAGAACATGTAAACTCCCCACCAACAGAGGTACATTCTATGCCCCATCCGGCCGAGGTGTGAGGCAACACTGCTACCCACCAAACCACTGCCATATTGCCCATGACAATGCAGAATATTGCTGATTCTGTCTGGGGCATGATGAGGCAGAGTTTGCCACCCTACAGTGTCATGTGGCACTATTTATTGCCTCCTTCACATTTAGGTGTCTTTTTTAAATGCAAAAGATTCATATTCATAATCTGAAATGTCATACTCTTATATCTTTCATTCATTTATTCTCCACCGCTTATCTGGGGCGGGGTCATGGGGTCAGCAGACTAAAGAGGGACACCCTGACCTCCCTCTCCCCAGCAACCTCCTCCAACTCCACCGGGAGAATACAAGGTCTTCCCAGGCCAGCTGAGACATATCATCTCTAAAAATTGGGACCACCACCCAAGTCTGCCAATCTAAGCACTGTCCTCAACCTCCAGGAAATGTTGAAGAGGCGTGTCACCCAAGATAGCCCAACAACATCAAGACCTTTCAGAGTCTGAGGAGATGATGTCATTCACCCATGGTGCCTTAGCACTAAAAAGTTTAATGAACTACTACAGTGACCTCAGCTTTAGTGATGGGTGAGTCCCCCTCTGAGTCTTCCAGTTCTACTTCCTCCAAGGAAGGTGTGTCAGTGGGATTCAGAAGGACTTCAAAAATATTCCTTCCACTGCCTGACTATATCCCCATTTGAGGTCAACAGTGCTCCTTCCCTGCTGTAGACAGCTTGGGTAAAACCCTACTTTCCTCTTTTGAGTCACCCGATGGTTTGCCAGAATCTTTTCGAGGCCAACTGACACTTATTTTCCATGGCTTCACCAAACTCCTCCCACATTCAAATATTTGCTTCAGCAACTGACAGCCGCATTCTGCTTGGCCTGCTTTTACCTGTGAGCTGCTTCAGGAGTCCCACCAGCTGAACAAAGTCAGAAGGCTTCCATCTACCACTGGTGTCCACCACTGGGTTCGGGGTTTGCCACTGCGACAGTCACCAACAACCTTACGGACACGGCTCTGCACAGACGCCTCAGCAATGGACGCTCAGAACATCACACATTCAGGCTCAGTGTCCCCAGCCTCCCTCGGGATGCAAGAGAAGTTCTGCCGGAAGTTGAAGATCTCCTGGACTGCTGCTAGATGCTCCCAGCACACACTCACTATGCGTTTGGGTCAGCCAGGTCTATCCAACATATTCCCCCACCATCTGATCCATCTCATCTCCAGGTGGTGATCAGCTGGCAGCTCAGCTCCTCTCTTCAGCCAATTGTCCAAAACATAGTGTCGAAGATCTGATGATACAATTACAAAATCAATCAGCAAACTGTAGCCTAGGGTGCTCTGGTGCCAGGTATACTTATGAACACCCTTATGTTCATACATGGTGTTTGTTATGCACAAACTACAATGAGCACAGGAGTCCAATAACAAAACATCACTCGGGTTCAGATCAGGGAGGTCATTCCTCCCAGTTACACCCTTCCAGGTTTCACTGTCATTACCCACACGAACGTTCTTTGCATTCTTTGGTGTTATTGTTGTGATGTAAATAACTTGTTACAGATGTTTCCAAGTTTTAGCCTAATTTGAGATTACAGGTAACTATGCTAATATATTTTATTATTTAAGGAATTTTTGCAGTTAATCACTAGTTCTACTGGTGTTGCAATGTAATACATAGATTTCATACTCTCTGTTTTGTTGCAGACTTTTAGTGAGTGATACTTGATCCACAAAGTGATTCTCGTGCCAGTCTGGACATTTTTAAACTGTTCTTCATTTTTCTTCTTTGTGTATCACTCAGGTGAGATGTCATTGAGGCTTCAGTCCCATCAGCTAGTGGCAGCAGATGTGGCATTTGGCTCTTAGGAGGTGTGTCTGAAAGCATGTTCAAAGCTACCTTAGAATTGACAGGTCCTGAGTCGTTTTTTTCTACTTACACACAATGGAGAAGAAAACTGTCTAAGAAAGTGTTGAAATTACTGCTGAAGAAATACTGAGTTTTTGGGCCAAAGCAAGAATTCCCACATGAAAACAGCACCATATCATTAGCCGAATAAATGATGTTGTGCAACCAGTAAACAATGTAAGATTGTCTTAATTTTTTTGTGTATTGACGGTGTATATGGAAGAATAAATCTGGGATGTAAGAGCAGACAATATGCAAACTGTAATTTTGACTGACACCCTAGTGTTTGTGGGAATTTTTGCCCATTCATCCAGAAGAGCATTTGTGAGGTCAGGCACTGATGTTGGATGTGAAGGCCTGGCTTGCTATCTCCATTCTAGTTCATCCAAAAGGCGTTAGATGAGGTTGAGGTCAGGGCTCTAAGTGGGCCAGTCAAATTCTTCCACACCAAACTCACCCAACCATGTCTTTAAGGACCTTGCTTTGTGCGCTGGGGCACAGTCATGCTGGAACAGAAAAGGGCCTTCCCCAAATTGTTCCCACTAAGTTGGAAGCATAGAGTTATCCAAAATGTCTTGGTATGCCAAAGAATTAAGAGTTCCATTCACTGGAACTAAGGGGCTGACCCCAACCCCTGAAAAACACCCCATACCATTATCCTTCCTCCACAAAACGTTAGAGTTGGCACAATGAGGTCAGGCAGGTAACATTTTCTGGCATCTGCCACACCCAGACTGGCAGACAGGGATGTGTGATTTGTCACTCCACAGAACACGTTTCCACTGCTCCAGAGTCCAGTGGCAGCGTGTTTTACATCAGTGTGCCCCAAACCAATTCTCAGGGACCCCTATACGGTCCATGTTTTTGCTCTCTCCCACCGCCCAGGGAAACCAGAGGACTGGTTTGAGAAAAACTGCTTTAAACTACTCCATTTGAGGCTTGGCATTGTGCTTGGTGATGTGAAGCATGCATGCAGCTGCTCAGCCATGAAATCCCATTCCGCAAAGCTCCCAGTGAAGTCTGCAGTTATTGAGTCAACAGAGCATTAGGGGTAAGTTAGGACAACTGGGGCCCTAAAACATTTGGAATGTAATTAGATTGGTCTGGGCTGGGGGCCGATATGATATGAGGCCCAAAATCTGTAGCGGTGCCCCTGTCAGTGACTGGGCTCAGTCTTTTTCTCATTCTTGGGAGTGTGACCCCACACTCCAATAGTACTTATTGTGAACAGTTGGTTATTCTTTCTCTCACATTCTATGGGCATACATGCTATTGATTGTGTGTCTCTCACGGCGGCACAGTATATTGGTACCGTATATTGGTATTATATTGGTAGAAAAAAATGGACAATTGGATTTGATTAAATTTGGATTGGATAATAATAATAATAAGTTCTATTTATTTAGCACCTTTCACAATCCTAAAGTCGCTTAAATCTAATGATGTTGTGTGGTTCCAGATACGCCTTCTCCAAAAATGGTCAGGAAACCATCCGCCCTATCCCGAACAGCAATGTATCAATCGGGAGAGCCACACAAATGAGTTAAAATGACATTATTAGAATCAACAAGTTATACAAATGCAGTAAGTATGGCCTTCCTTTGGCATGCTAAGAAAAGTCTGTCTGAGAGTTCCTGCTGCTAAGAAAAGGGGTAGAGGAGGGGGATTATATGCGTCCATGGAACAGCTACACAAAATCCAGAGGCACTTGAGGAAATTCAATAGGCTAAAGACCTCAAAAGGGTATTTAGCCAATGAGTAGGCCTATTTTAGAACCTTTACACGGTGAATTATTACAAATGTCAAATGAATGTATTCTTTTCAGAACAATATCTGAAAAGCCCATGACTGCAGTAAAAACCATGACCCAAAATGACAAAAAATGGAATAAACACATCAGCGCTTTAAAAAAACATCGACTTTTTAACTACTTTGGAACAAAAATAAAACTCAGCATATATGCAAATGTATTGTGCGTTTAAAGCTACGTCACGGGTACTGAGCCATACGCAGGGCTACCAGTTTGATACACTCTTCTTAAATAACAAATTTGCTCAGTTTACCTTTAGTTATATATTATTATTAATGATTAATGATACTTGTATGTGAAGACACTGATCACGTTTATGATTTTATCATATCAACCGGATAACATTAAATTTTAGACGCTGCCCACTGGTGAGTTGTGCTATTTTTAGAACAGGTCCGCGGGCGACTCCTGTGGTCCTTGGGGGCATCCTGGTGCCCGCGGGCACCATGTTGGTGACCCCTGGTTTATAGGCTAAACCCAGATGATCAATGATCATTGACTACACAGAGTTCACATTTTCTGTTAGCCTGAGAGAAATACACAACCAAATTTACGTGCGTTTACCTTATTTCAAGGAAGGATTATCGACTTCGGAATACACATTTATAAATGTACAGCAGGGTCGCCAACTCTCACACATCTGTGACACTAACGCCTTCAGACTCTCATGCTCACACAAGAAATCTTACAGCAAATCTGTTTTATTCCATTATAAACCTAAAGTTAGCTGCATCCGAGGCGTTATAAATATACAAATAGTCTCGAATTGAAAATCTCACGCCAGCCAGCTGACCAAAGCTGATGACACTGGTAAATAAATTATGCATATCTAAAAATTAACCTAAGATCTAATTAAAAAAAAAACCTGGGAAATCTTTAGCAATTCTGCTACTACAACTAAAAACGAGAGCCACAGCTCTTAGACACGTCATGTCCATTAATGTTTACCGAATAAATAGTTGGATTTGTTTGAATGTGATTAACCTATTTGTACAGAATATAGGCGTGCGTAAACTTCAAATAATACAGCAGAGAGGCGTGTCCCTGAAACGCGATCGCCGGCGAGCGGTGCTTTTTGAGCCATACCAGGAGCTGTAGTTCCTAGTATCGCTGAAAGCTGGCAAGATGGCGTCAGACCCGAACAAGACTGAGATTCTGACTATTTTTAAAAGGCTGAGGTCCATCCCTACAAACAAGGTAAAAGATATAATAAGTTAAGTACGAAGAATGGTGACAGTTGACCCGCACGGAGGTGTGTCTGAATAGTAACGAGTTTGGGTTTAGCGTGTTTTCCGGGACTTATCCCCTCCGTGAGCCGGCAGCTGGTGCCGAACCGAGCGCTAGCCTGTTAGCCAGCTAGCGGTTTAGCCTCCCACCCAGCTACGTGTTTCTATCGGCCGCCGGTCGCGGCAGCCGAAGCCACGTCTGCTCTTCCGCGACTTATCGTAAACAGCTGGCTTCACACACCGGGTACGGCGGACTTGTTGGTGTTCGGTCTCACCCGGCAGAAACGCAGCGCACCATGTTTCAGTCACCCTCCCTGATGAGAGGAGCGTGCCGTGGCCCGCTTTCTATATGCCCTGTCGTGCCATTATACAAACACCTTCAATTTGTCATCGAAATCTCCAGGTGGCCCCTAACGGCTAAAGAGGATGTTTTAGCGCTTTGATCGCGCGGCCGGATCCCCGAAAGGGTCACGCCCGACGTGGTTTGTTTTTGTAACCTGCTCTAAGATGTTACCGTTTTCCGTTTTATAAAGGTTTATAAACGCGTCGTATTGTCGATTAAAAAGACATCGGGGTTGGCTTGTTCGTTTAGGATTGTCCCGCTGAAATAGAGGCCCGAGCGACACCGGAGCTGGGGTAGGGTTTCGCTGTGAGGCAGGCTTACGCAACACGCCGCTGGCTGCCTTTAAGGCCAGCCGATTAATACTCCATCTACAGCCGATTTTAACGTGTCATCACCAGCGTCGCTTCGTCGCATTTCAGCATCATCTCTATTTCTGTCCGCCAGCCTCGATCACTACAGTTTTCGATGTCCCTATCTGAAGCCCATCTAACGTTATTAACGCGGTTGATCTTTGACACAAATCTCCTATTCTACTCAATTTCTTATTTATTAAAATAAAGCTGTATTGCCAGTCTATTTTACGATATTAAATATTATATGCAGTTCAGTTTCATTGTTAATCGTCTATATCTGTTTTGTGTTATATCTTGGTTATTTGTGCATCGGTAAGTCCGAATTGAAAATAAATATCTGAAGTGTCAAATACGAAGGGAAAGATGGATTACGGGTCTTTTACTTAAGGATTTTGTAAACTGACTTGTTTCACATACGTAAATGTCATGTTTCTTCTTCATTAAACCCTAGGCTTGCTTTGATTGTGCTGCTAAGAACCCTAGCTGGGCGAGTATACCATATGGAGTGTTCCTCTGTATCGACTGCTCCGGCAGCCATCGCTCTCTGGGAGTCCACCTTAGCTTTGTCAGGTACCCCCCTTGCTTCCCAGAAGGCTTACTGTCAGCAGGCGTTTTTGTATCTGTGCCCCTTACTGGTAACTGCTTTTGACCGTTTGCTCGCTATGTTCCCAGATCTACAGAACTGGATTCCAACTGGAATTGGTTTCAGCTGAGATGCATGCAAGTTGGAGGAAATGCCAATGCGGTGAGTGCTGTCATGGAGCCACTGGGTTGGTAGTTTGTCCAACGCATTGACTGTAGTAAATAAAGTAAAAATGCAACTCCATGTATCCTGAATACAGTTCTGGACTGTTCCTCAAACCCTTACGTAAGTTGGATTTACCTTCCCATACCATTGACCACACCTAATAGCAAAAAAACGCATAAGCCAAAAATATACTAATAATAGGTGCTATAGAACACAAATTAAATAAATGAAAATGGTGTACTTTTACATATAGGCGCATGTCTCCTTTGATATTACAAGATACATACAGGCATCCAAATTTACTTCAGTCAGTTTTACATAAGTTGAGTGCTGCCTCTATGATGTTCCAACAGAATACCATACAAAAACTTTAGCATGGAAAGTAACTTTGTTTTTGTGACTGTATGCAAGAACAGGTCATTTGTGAGGTAATGCACCTTTTAATAGCTCTTTTTTGAGAGCTCAACATTGCGAATTGTTTACTTTTTAAAGCTTAACTTTAAAGTCATGTAAGCAGCTTGTTCAGGGTATCCGCCAGTTATTAAAAAGCATTAAAAGTCATTAAATGGATTTTGCAAAAATTAAGGCAGCATTAAAAAATGATTCAATTTGATTCCCATCCCCATAAACATTTTTGAGTTTTGAAAAATATATATTTGAAACAAATTGGTAGTATTTATTATGTATGTCTTTGATTTGCTGATGCAAAATATGTACATTGGTCTGATAAACAGACAGAACCGGTTTGCCTCCGGCCGGAGCAAAACTGCCATAATGCCGGATGTTTGGACAGAGGCACTGGCAACTGGAGGAGTAAAACTTTGAAAAGCTGAGGAAATTAAATTTTGTATCGGCGCAAAAAAATGGGGAAATGCAAACTCCAGCAAAAGTGGCTGGAAGACGAAGAATTGAGAACATGGTTTCGGCCCTTTGGTGTGAACATGGAGAAGGATTTTGCAGTGTTTGTAAAAAGGTATCTAAGCTAGGTTAAATGGGCTTCAATACCATTAAGTCTCATATGCAGTCCAATAGCCACAAATTGACTATAAAAGACGAATTGCGTGGAAGATAAGTGCACGAGCATCTCGGCGCTTTCATTGTGCACAATGATACGATTGGTGCGTGGAGTTTGGTAGAAGGAAATTCATGAGTCGTGTTTGACATAAAAAATGTTGAAAATGGCATTAAAAAGGCATTTAAAAAACATTAAAATAGATTTGCTGATACCTGCAGAAACCCTGTTGTTTTATGTTTTCGTGACTTTCTGTTACTTGAGTGAGAAATTAATCATATCTCATTAGTCTGTGAAGCACTGTTAAAACCTATTGGTGTGTAATTTTTAATCACATAAAATAATTTTTATAGGTTATTGTAATTTCTAGCTATTTAAAATCGGTATTGGAGACTGATGTGTTCATGTCATTCAGTTCCCAATATATATTCCAAACGCTGATTGCAATTTAGGATAGTGGTTGCGTGCATAAGGTTCAGCACCTGTGGTCAACATTATGTCTCTGTCTCTTTTCGGTTAAAGACTGCCTTTTTCCGGCAACATGGCTGCACGACTAGTGACACCAATGCGAAGTATAACAGCAGAGCGGCCCAGATGTACCGTGAGAAGATCCGACAGCTGGCCAATGCCGCCCTGGCCAAGTATGGTACTGAAGTGAGTTCTCCATCACTCCACTTCTCTGTCACCAGACCTTCACCAGACACTGCATATTTAAATCATTAGACCCCATGAGTGTCAGTCCGTCATTTCCTTCCTGCACATTAGCTAGCATGTCTGGTTTATTTTTGCAGTTATTTAATTATTTCTATTAATCGTTATACTGTTTCTTCAGCTGTGGATTGAGGCGTCAGGGAACCCCCAATCTTCTGCTTCCGAAAAGAAAGATCCAGATTTCTTTGCTGAACATAGTCAGGTAAGTCCGTTCTAGCAAGTGTTAGAACTTGCTATGATTTTGCCTAGTCAGGTGTAGTTTGGAGCAGTTCTGGGGAAATGTGGCATCTTTATACTCGATTATACTGGCTGAAATCTGTATTCAGTTAGAAAGTAGGTTATTTCAATGGAACAGCATCCCTTAAGCAGGACAGTCTGTTTTTATGCAGGTTGCATTTTTATTTACTAGTGTTTAGCACTAAATTGCAAACTTTGAATGATAGAATATTAAAACATTTATCATATTAAAGAATGTGTTTATCGAATATTAAGAACACATTGATCATAGATCTTGTGTCTTGTCTACAGTCTAATAAATCTCCCTTGTCAAAAGGCACTTTGGTGGAAGATAAGCTGAGTGCTTTTAAGCCTCTGTGACCAGCAAGTTGTATGTATCCTCACCCCATGGCATGTTTTGTGGCTCAGTGCCTAAGACATTGTGGGAGGATTGATCAGGACGATTGCTGTTCAACTCCCAGGGTTGGGCAAGGCCCTCTACCCCAGTTTCTCCCGGGCCCAGCTGACCACTCTTTCTCAACTATCCGTTATTTTAGATGAAAATGTCTGCTAAGTAAACACATTGATGTCCCTGGGTGGAGGTTGGAAACTCCCTATTTAGAGTCATTATGTGGGCAGTGTATGGCTTAGCATGTTAGGATGCTGTGTCTGTTGGTTGGAAGGTTGCCGGTTCAAATCCCAGGGTCGGCGTAGTGGTTTCTCCATTGGGCCCTTCAGCAAGGTTCTTAACCCCCAATTGCTCCAGGGACTGTCTGACCCTACTTTCTCAAAAAAATGTGTCATTTTGGATAAAAAGCATCTGCTAAAAATAAGTAAAATGTTAAAAACACATGTCTATTGCAGCTGGTGAGCAGCTGGGACATGCAGGGCCAAAACCTGCAGGAACAAAACGGAGCACTCACCCCACAGGCAGTGGAGGTGTCGTCCAAGGAGCTGGCTAAATTCAGTGCTGGTGTGTGTGCTTCTGGCTTCATGACAGTGTTTCACCTAATTCAAATATTAGAATTGCATTGGCCAACCAGAATATGACCATCCATGTTTTATGAAATTAATGAAAATTTGGGTTAATTGGTTAAAATTATAATTTTTAATTTTTTAGATCAAGAAGAAGGCCCAAGCATTGAGGGCCTCAGTACATCTCCTAAAGCTGCACTTGGTAAGAGAGTTCCATGCGGCATTATTTCGCCCCATTCAGTTGTGTGTACATCATCCCCTCGCTTTCATCTTCCTAACCTGACATAGTATATACTGCTGCTGATATGGAAGACCCCTCTATTGACAGATCTGTTCAAAATCAACTTCCATTCTCTAACCTGACACACAAACTAGCTAAGTATTCATCAGCCACTTGCAGAGGAAATGAATGTGAATGTATTAACCGCCCCCCCCGCCTTGTTAAAGCTGTCATTAAGCCGTTATGAACTAGTGTCTCTAATAAACAAGTGACTCCAGCAGGGTGAGCGCACTGTAACTGCTGTGTTTTCTGTCATGTAGAGGACTCAATGCGCTTGTCGTCCGATCAGCCGTGGCCTTCCGAAGGTGATCCAACTCGCATAGCTGCTTGTGGGCTCAGTGGCTGGCTGGATACTGGGCAGTTCCCTGTGCTTGGTTGACACTTTACCAGAGTTTGATGCACTCATTTTGCTCCTAACTGACTGCTCCAGCTGATCCCACTGACTTTGCCACGCTGTAGACTGTACTTAACGCGCCCTGAACGTCAGATTTCCGCTGTAGCTTTGCTGCCTCAGCAGCTGTTTTTGCTAAGGGTTTTAATCAGCCTGGATATGCTAGTTTTCTGCCTTTGACTGTAATTTTTCCAAGCTCACAGCACTGAATTTTTCTGATATAAAAAATTTCAATGTGCGTAGTGGTGCACCGATGTGGAAATTTTGGCCGATACTGATAACGATATATTTTTGTATAATATTACCGATATCAACAATTGGCTAACCTCTGAGCTCCACAAATTTCTAGTGAAATCAATGTCGGTGATGTTACTTCTTAAGATCTCGTCAATATGTGTGTAGCATCCGCATAATATAATGCAGGCATCAGCAAAGCAGTGTTGACTTGAGAGACTAGAGAGGTTCTAAGTGGCGAATGAGCTGAAGAAATCTCTCATCTTCCACTGTGGAAAATGGCTGATCGTACAGTGCAGTCATCATCATTATGTTGGTAGTTGTGTCTTTTGCTGTGGTGCTGCTAACTTTGAAAATTGACTAAAGTCTAAACATCGGCCAGCAATATCGGCCAAGACTGACACATCAGACCGATGCTGACGTCTTGATTTTTACTGAACGTTGGCTGATGCTGATATGTTAACCGATATGTCATATATCTCTGAGTTTAATAAAATTTTAATGACAATTTGAGTATAATTGATAAATATAATCAGTCCTGCTACAACGCAGCTAATGCATACTAAAATACACATATGGTTAGGGGAATGTGACTCCAAAACTTAGTAACTTACGCCAAACGAATAAAAGAAATTAACAGTGATACCAGTGGCCAATAATGTAATTATATGCATTTTAAATAAGGAATAATACATTAATAAATTGTAAATATATATCATTATATATATCCTATATCATTATATCATCTCCTGTGGGTCTTATGAGTCTGACTTGAATCGCTTAGTAACTGCTTCAACTGAACGTGTCGATTGCTGAGAGTCAGGAGCAGTGATGGTCAAAAC
>JAAGVU020000019.1:19219274-19244689 GCA_011763525.2 Mormyrus iriodes
TTGACCGGAGGTGCGGCGAAGGGGATGCCCTTGAAGGAGTACGCCCCGTCGACCCAGCGGCCGCGTACATCCCCGCAATCGGTGCTAACGACGGCAGAGCGGTGGAGGGGGTTCACGGCCACGTAGGCCAAATACCCAGCCAGGGCAAGGAGGGCGAGAACCCCAACGGTGATGAAGAAGATCCACTTGCGGGAGACGACCAGAAACGGGCTGACGTAACTTCGCCTGCAGTAATGTTCCACTTCATCACCTTCTTCCTGGACAAGGTATCGGTACTCAGCCCCATCTCTCACCTCATAGGCATCCTCACTCATCGTTACTCTGAAAATACAAATGCATATAATATATTTCAAAATCTCCAGGCTCTCCTTAACATTATATTCGTCACGTAACATCCAAGACAAACTAATAAAATTATATGTAATTCAATCATTAGATACGCATACAAATGAATGCATTAATAAGTATATTTGGTGGCAAATCACAGTTAACTACTCAAACGATTACTTAGAAGAAAAACTTACCGGAATCGAGAATGACTAAACAAGGTTACATTTATTACACTTATCCGTCAAAAAGCTAAATACTATACCAAATCAGTAACGAAACAGTTTGTCTTTCCAACTTGCGCAGCGTATTTCGTCTTACACATTCATGTCCCGGAAGAACATACTTGAAAACATAATTACAAAAACACAATTACGTAACAAACACGTTACAAATTATTCCGATATACAGTGCATTACATATAAAATCAATGTTATGGCATACAGACAAACAATTTTAATGACATAATTTTCAGAATATGTAAACCGTTGTTTAAGACCGATCGACAAGCAATAAGATCTGCATCATAGGTAACTCTCGATCCCGGATCAGACTACAAGAAAAGTTCTTTTTCTGCCTGTTAACAGTAAAACGTCAGACTTCGGGTGTCCCAGATTGTTTTATAAACCATTAACCCCGTTCAACTTTGTGTACCATAGGAATACAGGCTCCACCACAGAAGTGTGCAGCTGCAATAATACAGTTTTTTTAAAAACAATCTCGCCCATGATCACAATTATTTTATAAATCATAATAGTAAGACCACTCACGAAAGACGCACCTTAATAAAATGTACTGCGCCGCTGAAATTTTTAGCTATCGCTTCAGACCGCAAACATTAACCCCAAAAACCCACAGCAAACTGTATAGAATTTCCACCCTACCAGTTTCCAGAAATAAAATAGGACATCCGTGGATTCAAGAAGCACCTCCCCGTAGGCATAAACTATTTTAAACTTTGCAAATATTGCGGTCGATCCGTAACGTCAAAAATGACCATTTCGCTAACTTTCTTCGTTCCTTTATCAGCCTAAGCATGCTTGGGAGACCCAAAACAGTAATCTGTTGTGTGCTTTTTACCATATCACTACAATTATTATACAATAAGACACTTTACTGTCATTGTAAAACACATCACAACGAAATCCCGTCGGCAGCTCATGCGAAGGAAAGACAGCCCTGAGTATAACAAGCAATTCTCAGCACAGCAGAGAGGACTGTAAAAAGGAAGAATAAAAATATAAAACGTATAAAGAAAGCAATTAATGAATAAAATTTGGCATATTTAACAAAAGCCATACTTGTTTGTGTTAAGAAAATAATCATGCGCGCATATTAAAGGACATTCGCTAGGAAATGGCAGTCCAGGGCAACGTCACTGATATGGATCATCTACCTTTATATACTACGAAGGATACCAAACATTCTGTTTAAAATTAAACGTACCCTTAAACATGTTTCTTTTCTGCACGTGAATCCAAATAGTTGTTTAAACCTTTCACACTAACCAAAAATGGCTGCCAAATTCACCTACTAAATTTGAAGGTACCTCGGGGTTTATATAAGTCACATGTTGTGCAGTTTCCTTTAGTCAACAAGTAAGCGATAGCTACATTTTTTACTTACACTTCCGCCTAAGTCCATGCAAATTCTTAAATATTATAGCTGAAATCAACAAGTTCCCCCCTGATATTCAAGCCATCTGAAAAAACAAATGATGTATTCGAAACTTATATGCAAGATTAACGATTCATTTGTCTTATGACGTCTTGCACTTTATCTTCTATATAATCATCTTTTGTTGTCTTATGCTTTCCTGTTCTTGCACATAGTGTTCTGTTAAGTGTTTCTCCTGTATGTCTTGAAATAATTCGTTATGTTCATTTTTGGCACTCGACCACTAATAATTCTGCTGTTGGTGCATACTGGCAAAAAGTGGGTTCTGATTCTGACTGAGGAAGTTCAATCAATTTATTTATATTAAATGTATATATTTAAAGTCAAAATTGACAGAGGTTCTGCACATCAGATAGATAAGACAAATAATATCAAGCAAATAAACATAAGAATTGATAAAATAAAAAAAAAATTAAATTGATAAAATGGATACTATTAGATAAAAGATTATCAAAACTCTTTATTCCCCGGCACTGTTGAATTTTCAAATCTGATTGGTCAGTAGGGTGTTGGGTTAATTTTCTATGGCTGCTCATGTAGTGCCAATCAGGCACAGTAGTAAATCAATGCGCTATTATACTCTATAATTCTAACTTTTTTTTAATTCTCGACATATGACACAATTTAACATTAACAGAAACAAGGGCGGACTAACTTCTCTGGGGGCCCTACGCTGACAGGGGTGGGGGGGGGGTCCCCTATCCCATGCTTAGATGGTTGCTGATTCGAATCCTGTGAATGCCAGGAGTGATTCTACTCCGTCGGGCCCTTGAGCAAGGCCCTTAACCTGCAATTGCTTCGTCTTGGGTATGACGTTAAACTACAAGCAGGTCCTCCAACTTACAGGGAAGATTTGGGGGTTGTGTCCAGCCACTGGGAAAAACTTCACACTGTCCCATTCCATTCGAACTAGTGTGGTGCTGAGGTCTCACCCGCCGCACGGCTGCACTCGGGTTCTCATCCCTGAGGTGCTTCGGCGTGTGGTGGGTGCGGCAATAGACCGAGGCACCACTTGATGCATGTATTTTAGCGGCAAAACAGAAATGTGCGTCAAAAGCTTTCTTGTGATCATTGCGTTTCTATAGAACTGACTTTACTCCATAAAAAGGCATGCATATAATGACATATCTAATCATAAAATCTGTGTTGCATAAGTTTCGCCTTATTGCCAAAACCACATTCATACATACGAACGAACGAACTGCCATAAAGCCTATTATATTAAATATTCGGGTTAAATACAATAATTATTGCAGTATTTACAAAGAAAAAGAAGCAGTTCAAAATAAATCAGTTTCTCACAAACACGTCTATGAGTGATTTAAACAGCAAGGATGAAATGATCACGATCGGCTCAGAGTGCATGCAGAGCCGTTTCAAAAGTAGCAGCAGTAAAGTACTGTTAAACATACACTAGATAATCCTGAAAAGGAGCGTTCAATAAAATTGCACAGCTTGCTAAGTTTTGTTTCCTATAGCAATATAAATGTTCTAGCGAAATGTAAACCACACACTCTCAGCGAATTTTATCACCAAGATTTAAAAATACTGAAACTATTGAAAAATAACGTTGTTTATGAAAGTAGGCAAGTAAGAATTACAAGTTAGAATTTCATCGTGATTTGTACACATGACACTGCTTTCTTAGAAACTTAAACTGCCATTAAATTAAGTTCAAGAAGGGCCGTAGACATTGAGGAGGGTCCAACAAGAGGGCAGGCTTGTTTTACGAAAAGGGAGATGGGGACACCATCCGTGCCATGCCCAGCTCCTGTCCTGGTCTCTGCTCTGGGCCAGGAGATTCCCCGTCACCCTTGAATCCAGACCAGACTGCCCCAGCGGCGGCCCCACCCCCCGTCCTGCAGTTCCAGCGGTGCCCCCCCTGCCCTGCAGTCCCAATGGCGCCCTTTTGCAGGTCTTCCCAGCCCTGCGGACCTTTAGTGCCTTCCTGCCCTGCAGTCCCCATGACATCCACCTGCTCCTGTCCCAATTTCTGTCCTGGCCCATCCTGTCCTGGTCCTGGTCCTGGTCCAGCACCATCAGACTCTAGCCCTGTGGTTCCCTTGATGCCACCTGGTCCAACGAGCCTGCCGGCGCCTAGGCCGATCTGCGCCGCTGGACCGACACTCAGCATCCTGGGGTCCCCCAGACCCCTTTCCCTCTCCATCCTCAGTGTTTGCCCTTCTACCCTGTCTTGTCTTTGTTTTTCTCTGGTCTGCACCCTGTTCTACCGTCTTGCCCCGACCTGTTTCCACTATGGTCCTTGTCCCTGTCCCTGTGACCGCTACACGTCAGTCTTGTGCCTGTCCATTTGTATGTCCAGGCTGTGGCCCTCACAGTCCCTTGCGCTGCTCCTCTCTGTCCCCTGGTCCAAGTAATGTCTTGTCTTGCCCCGTGGTGTCGTGTTTTCAGTGTTTCCAGTGGTGTCATGGTTGTCCATTTTGCTTGCCTCGTCCTGATTTTGTCTCCATAGGTCCTACGTGTGTGGTGTTCAACCCTGTCCAGCATACTTGGTCAAGAAGGCTCTCAAGAAGACACCCTGTCCTCTGGCCCTATGTGCCCGTCCTCTCGTGGGTCCCCTCCCCTGCCTGCTCAGAGACGTTGGGGGGGACTGTCACGGTCAGCCTCGCCCTGCTTGCCTGATCCCTGCATTTCCCTCGGGGTGTAGCCTCTAATCTTGGAAAAATCATGGAATTAAGAAATCACGTTTTCCAGACCTGGAAAAGTTATGGAAAATAAATATCAGAAAGTTTTGGAAAAGTCATGGGACTTTTTTTAAATCAACATTCGCAGTATAACGCCGTCACTCAAGCAGTGTCTTGATTATACTTTCCGCGTCAGCGCAGGTCGTGAGTATGGAAGGCCTTTGCGGCAGAAAACGAGCAAAAATATCTACATACGGCATGGCTTTTTCCCCCTGTAGTGATATTGGTCCTATCATCTGTCAGAATATTTGCGTAAATGCCGTTCTTACTCGTAAAAAACATTTCCACCGTAATTTTTCGCTAAACGTCTGGCATCTGGAAAACTTAAGCGTTAAATAATGTTCCTATCGCCCATTACTTAGCGTTAAAATGCTGCTGCGTATAAAATCTCGTCGATGAAAACCTGCCTACAATAAAAGATAAACAAATCAGACTTCAAGGAGGTCCGACGCTGGACTGTAAGATACACACATGGTTACTGTTTACAGAGGGCACAGAGACACGCGAGTAACTGGCACAGATCGGGGCACACACGGCTAAATACATTTACACAAGCCGAAGACACAGCACAAGTATCTACAATACCAAATACAAACAGATATTCACATGGCTCGCGAGCATGCTGGGATATGCTAATGAGCCTCAATATGCGGAGCCGTCTCACTGGCGCTGCAATGCTATAAAACAATATAACTTAAAATAATATTCTAATCAAAGTGTGGAATGTCAGCAGAAAAAAAACATCGATTATGGTGGGGGCGAGAACGCTGCCTGTAAAATTTGTTGATGGACCGATAGTTCAGATTTAAGAAGTTTATTCATTCCCTCTTTTGCTAAGGTTAGTCATTCATTTTTGCATTCGTTCGTTTAATTGTGTTCTCTCCACGTCTGTTCACAAGTTTCTACCACTCTAGCGAGACAATATCACACAAGGGAGATCTAATGTTAATCTTGGATCTTTTGGCCGTTTTGTTCTGGTTAGGCTACTTAGTTCAAGTTCGCTTGGCAGTGAACAGCCAGTAGACTCCAGTGATAAAATAAAGCTGCGTATCGAGCAGCATAGTGAGTTACAGCTGGGACCCGGACAACTTTCTATATCCTGAAAACTGTCGCTAAAAATGCAAATAACATACATATTGCTCTCATTTTAATTATTATATAATATCCTTAAATGTAACTTATGGAAATTTTGTCTTCATGGAAGCTGCCTACCCTTGCCTTCTGGTAAGTCCTCCTCTGAACGAAAATATAGAAATGTAATGAAATCAGCTTATATAATACGCTTTTAAAAATAACCCTTACTTACTATATAACCACTTTTATACACAGAGCATAGTCATACTTCATAAATGTAAAACCATAAAACTTTTAAAATGTAAAAAATTAATTATAGCAGAATGAAGGCACATGCATACCTCCGTTAAAACAGACTATGCAAAGCAAACAGGACTGCAAAACAGAAATATTTAAATACGCTAGACATACAGGTAGAATGTAACACACACACACACATTTAGAGATGCAGTTTGGGATGACAACTAAGAATACTTTTGGACTTAAATGTTTCTGTTTTTTATCTACCCAGACCAAGCTGGTCCAGCAGAGGGCGCTATGTCCTGCAAATAAACAAGCATCGCCTACGTAAGTCAGTGTGTGTATATATATATATATGTGTGTATATGTGTGTGTGTGTGTACTGGGATTCTCGAGTTTATTTGAGACCATATTTTAATTTGTGCTTGAAAAGGTGTATTGGAATACTCTCCAAATACATTTTTTTATATGATTTTGGGGGGAGTAAGAACCAGTGTTTCGTTGTGGCCGTTGTTGGTGATTTCTTCTGAAAGGTGCTAAAGGTTATTGGTGGCCTTCAGTCAGTTTGTACAGTGACTTTACCACCATGCAAACCACACATCTGTGTGGGTATCCTGAAGTTTGGGGTCCCTCTATTGGCCTGAAACAGTTATTACATTGGGGTCTGTACCTTGAGTGGGGCTTATGAGGCAACAAACCTACGCCTGAGACTTCAGAGACGGGCCTATGAACAATTTAAACTGTTCAATGTTATATTTGGTAAGTCAGGGTGAAGCCAATAAGAGTTCGGGCTCAGAAGCAAAAAGATTTTTTGATATTTTTGTTTTATTCTTTATAACTTCTTTAGAGATGCTGTGTCTAGTAGCCGTAGGCCTGACAAGACGCAAATATTTTACTACCAGATGAATTTCATATTCATACCTGTTTGTAGGATAGGTCAATTTGTTGAGAAGAACTTGGACCATAATTCAGTTTAATGGAATTTTAAAGTATCAGTCATGTCTTATTCAGAGAGAGAGACGGCTGTCAGAGGTAAGTAGGGATGCCAGCATGGGGCTTTTGTAATGACACCATAGGTTATGCATCGTGATAAGTTAAATAAAACAACAAAAAAGTAGGAATTCACTCCCGGGCACCACCTTCACCGACAAGCCTTTTTGTCTGTAGTACTATTTTACAGGTTTCCAGTTCTTAATTTCTCAGAAAATCATGCTTTATATTTGCAACAAGAATCACATGATTCTTACAGAATTCATACCTGACGCTGACTCTAAAACCATTGTTTTCTACGTATGAAGAATTAGAGTACAGTACACCGTATATCAACAAACTCCACATCCAGGTGTGAAAGGATCCTTACTCTTTCCTCCTACTAGCCAAATATGTGCGGTGGCTAGTGCTCTGGTACTCGTCGACTGGCATGTTGTGGGAAAATTGAAGCACATTCTTTGCTCTGGATATTAAGAAAATCTATTGAGAATTTACCCTTGCATACCTCACAGACAATAGCTTGACATATGTTTTAAACAAACCTTGAATATTAGTTATTTATATTCATTGGAAGAACAGTCCTCAGAGATTTCTTCCTCCATGCATGTTGCTATTTTCTTTCCTCTTTTTCTCTACAAAGAAAGTCTTTAAAGATTTCCGATTTCACCCAAATAATTGGTGCCCTTAATTTGGCACACAGAATGGCCCATCTTACCCTTTACTGCAGAGTGAAACCATGCAGTTACTATTCAGGCTAGTGTATATTCATTATTGAATGGAGGAATAGATGCGTGCAGCATTTTAAAGAATGCTGTTTTGAAAACAAAAGTATGACATTAAAGTAATATTATTCTTTACAATTCTTACAAAAGTTGGTTATATAATGTATGACCCATATAAAAGTCTATAGTTTAAAAACCATGATTCGCTCAAGAATTAGCACTTCTAACTATTGTGTGCATGAGTATCAGAATTTTGCATAAATTAAACAACAACAGAAAAACTCCTTCTGTTACTATCAATAACTTAATGATAAATGTGTGAAGAGTCAAGAAAAATGACACCCTCAATGTCAATCTTAAATTCTACAGTGATTGTATGGTTTTTAAAAAATGTAATTACTTGTTTTAAATCTTAGTCTATTGTATTGGAGTTGTAGAACATTTTTCAACAGTCACAAATTGTAAAAGAAAGAGACAGAAGTCACTTTAATGACACTCTCTGTCTGTAAAATATCACCGACTTCAGCACAGACAATATCTATACAGTACCCAATATGCCGTTTTGATAAAATATTTATCAGAAAGTTCTGATTCAAAATGAAAATGGAAAATAGTCCTTACAGGGTAAGAAAACACCACAGAAAACGACCTGTAACTGAATCTAAAGGACAACTTCTAATTTAGATCAAACTTGCTCTATGATGAGTGAACTTGATCAGGCTTAGATGTTGGGCTGCTCTGAGGAAAGCAATTTTAGTTGAGTAACAGCAGAAAATTGTCCTTGAAAAGAGGCTGAAATCCTCATAGTTTTCTCAGAAGACAGTTGTGCTGCATAATTCGATAACATTAATTCCCAATACTGAATGACTGTGTTGTAAGATGACAGGTTATAAAGGCATAAAGCTGAAAACAGTTTTGTTTATTGGCAAAAGGGTGGACTGATGTTGGGTACAAAGGCTAAAATACTATTAACGATGTCTAGCTATACAGGTCATCAAAAGTAAAAATGCTGCATGATAAACTGTATTATTACAAAGGCATAATTTGAATGTCTTTTTAGAGGGAATATATGTATTTTTGGTCCATGAATATTCAGTAACTGTTCATTAAGAATGATAATTACCCAGAATGAGCCGCATTTGATGATTTTTGTCATCCACAGCAAGGTGGCAGTATTGTCAGAATGATACCTGTTTCAGGTGTAATTACTCCGATGCATTTTCTTGGTTTTTATCATATAATTCGATAATCTATTATTATTATTATTGTTGTTGTTGTTGTTATGCATCCATCTGTTCATATTGATTATTGCATATTTATTTTGCCATATGCCATACATGAAACTTTCCTTATTTGGTATCACAAAGACGGACAACTACCCTAGCAAAAGCTATTACAGAAACCTGGGGTCAGGTCTGCACAGAATATGTCCCAAGAAATTAAACTTCCCACAGTGACCATCCAGCTGAGCATATATGGGTACAAATTTGGCCATTAGTCTCACTAAATAAATCTCTGCTAAATTTGCCATGTGTAGATCGCACAGCTACACCGTTGAGCCACACCAACAGCTGGAAGACAAGCACACCAGTGGACAATCCAGCATACACCGTAAATCTCAGCAGCATCGATGTGCTGTGCAGCAATTTGCCCCAGGAGTAGCGCAGAACAAAGGTTAAGAGTGGGAAAACAATATTGTGGCATTTACATACAGTGACACATAAGTTCATCATGGATTATGGGGATGACCTCATAATTTAACGTAATATAAGTGACCTGATTGCCAGTCCCTCCCTTTGGGATCACATGTATACCAAGGGCTGTAGATGATTGGTCACGACAAGGGGCGTTGTTAGGATCTTAAGACATTGAATTCTCTCTTGGAAATGACGATGACTAGTACTACCAAGGTTTTGGGAAAAACAGCTCCTGACCTAGACTGTTGTGATGTATGGATTTCTTGAGCTGAGAGCATGGCTGTTAGAACATCTGAGCTAGGCAAATCATTTGGGGCTCATTCCAATTCATTCGGGGCTACAGCCCTAAATGGCCCATGCTCGTGACACGTCTGGTAAAGACAGTGACATATCATGACATATCACCCTAACCCCAACCCTGCCTTCTGCTAAAATGAATGAATCTCCCATAAAGCACTTGTTAGCATTGTTGCTGTATGCTACTGGAACCATAGTGGCGTGGAGCCTCTCAGACATTCGGTAGCCTGCAGATGCATTCCTGTGCTGCACATTTAGACCAAACCCGGTTGAGAACAGCTTGGTCATATCAGGTGTACTGGTTCATATACCATACTGTAGCATGTTAAATCAACTTTCCTGCTTTTATTGGTACAGAACACTCATTACACATACTGTACTTTGTGGTGAACTTATATATATATTATATACTTAGCACAAAAAGTACGGAAATTTGTGCTTGGTCGATTATTTCTTTGTTATAACAATGCTTCTTGGCAATAAATCTTATACCGTTGGAAAGCCTGTTTATTTCCCTTTCAAATGGTGCCACATGTGTAAGGAAAATGCATTTGTGGGCTAAGCAGCAGAGCCGAGTATGTGGGTTGTGCCCATGAAAAATGTGCCAAATCTTCCCTGCCAATGCCACACGGTTGACTCTGCTATTGACTCTTGTTTTGAGCTTCTGGTCCCCAGGTGCAACCAGCAGGTGCTGATTGAAGAATGGGATGGCATCCCACAGCAGTGTGTGACCAAGCTGGTGACCAGCATGAGGAGGAGGTGCCAGGCTGCTGTGGCTGTGTACGGTTCTTCCATTCGCTACTGAGGCTCCTGTTTGGCAAATGAATAAATTGTTAAATTGCCAATATGTCTTGTTTCTTTAGACTTCAATCACCCAATTCACCAAATGACACTAAACAAGAGTCAATAGCAGAGTCAACCGTGTGGCATTGGCAGGGAAGATTTGGCATGTTTTTCATGGGCGCAATCCACGTACTCGGCTCCGCTGCTCAGCCCACAAATGCATTTTCCTTACACACGTGACACCATTTGAAAGGGAACTAAACAGGCTTTCCAACGGTATAAGATTTATTGCCAAGAAGCATTGTTATAACAAAGAAATAATCGACCACAAATTTCCTTACTTTCTGTGCTGTTTATATTAACTGTTTATTTAGGTTTACTTTATTTACTCCAAATAATTTTAGAAAGTATGAAACTTCAATTTAAAAGTAGCCACAATAATCATCGCAATCAAACCTAATCAAAGCTCAGCTCCGCTAGAACAAAAAGTGCAGCAGACAAGATCAAAATCAGATTTTTTTTGGCCGAATATGTTAACTCACAAGGAATTTGGTAAGCTTGGTAAAACTCTAATTTAGTCATTTTCTACACAGCACATCCAACAAATTAAATATGAACTCAGTAATCCTAGTCTTGAAATGCAAGTGTTTGGCTCAACAATTACAAGAATAACTGAAAGATAAGCGAGAGATGAATAAACTTTCTGAGAGCGTGATTTCAATGAAGTGCTTCATTTAGATAAAAGAATGAAATTAACGATCGTATCGGCCGTCCGGGACCACTATGGGGGACCCCCATTTAACAATCGTTGCGGCTTGTAGGAAGCGCATGTGTCTTTTAATTCTACTGTGCGAAACGTGTATGTGGAACTAAAAGAAAAACCCTTGCCTGAGAATCACACCAGGCAAGTACAGCTCCCTACGTGTCCGTACAAGTGTGCTGATAAGCAGGGGAGTCGGTGGGAGCCGAGTAAAACAAACACGCTGGACAGAGTAGCGGAGACGGAGCTGCAAGGCGGAAAGCTGCGTGGCCAATTACAAAGCAAATGTTACAAAATAATAAATAAATAAAAAGGAGACCAAAGTGGATTTTTTTTGGGATTTCGGATAGAGTCCGTACGCAAATGTGCAGCCTTAAGAGGATCTAAGGTAAGTGATGTAACGGGGCGAAACGGGGCTTTTATTCATCGGGTTTTGCAGAAACGAAGTTAATATTGCATGCAGACTTCGACTGTCACGTTCCTCATGTTATCATAAGAAATGTCGCTACCGGACGGACAAAATCAACGTGTTTATATTCATCAAAGAGTTACTGCAAGTTGTCGCTACATATCCGAAAGACGTCGAATGACTGTTTTAATGTCTCGCAGCGCTCTGAATGCCCGCAGATTAGCGTGCTTTCTGCGCATTTTAAGCAGCTTCTTTCTGCGAATGTGCGATATGAAAATAAAGTGCGGACGCTGTTGTAAACTCCGCCGTGTTCAAGGTCGGATGAGGTGTTTTTTTGTGACTGTTAGGTAGTGTAGGGCTGGGGTGGATCTGGTATTGAAGGCAGTACAATGGGACAGACGGCGCAGATACCGGGCTGAATTGTGCAGTGTTGAGTCCTGTTTTAAATGCGATGCAGCCAAGTGCATTTTGCTGTTTGCTGCTTCCCCTGCTATGAATAGTAACTATTCGCTCGTCTTAAACTGATTTTGCCTTTAGTCATTATTTAGTCATTTAAAATTGATAGCTAGCGATCCATACTTCATTTAAAGAGTAAGCAGGTTGTGGTACCTTTAAAAAGCATATTATGCCGTAAATATTGAAAAGAACATATAAAGCGTACAAAACTATAAAACGACTTCATAGAATGAGCAGTATTACATTTAATCTGACTTAATGGCAGCAATAAGCTGACATGGTTCGACTTTGATTACCTTTAGATAAAGAGCATGTCTTTTATATCACGTAAGCCTCATACTTTTTTCCACAAAAATCTGAAATAAATATGGGAAGTGGGGCTGTACATAAACTGGATGTTTAGGCGGCCAGTATACACCAAACTACCCACAGTATAGCCTACGTACCTCTGTAGCTGAACAAAGCTCTTTGTTGTTGTTTACACGGTATTCCTTCTTCAAATTAGGGCTGGTTTCACACAGTACATACACACATAATCAAAGAAACATATATACAATGCAACAGCTTCCGAATGTATAAGGGCAAGTATTCAAAAACATTTTTTTTGGTTCTTCAAATTTCCCTGGTTATGTACGCTCATTAATTCCTCTTAATTTGGAGAAACATCTGCAGCGTTATCAGTGTTTTCAAATGTCACCTGTGTTACCACCTGGTATAAGTAAACCAAGAAACGGCAAATATACAGAAAGCTGGTCCTACAAATTTTTACTCTGGGGTCAACGACATATCATCAGCAATGATCTGTTATCAAGGCCCAAGTGATTATTACCTTGCCAGTAAACATATTTTTTCACTATGGCTTCTGAGGAGAAAATTGGTTGGGGAAACATTTTAAAACCCAAAGGCAAAATTGGACCCTCAGGAAAATTATACCTGCAAAAACATCTTGAATTTTCTAGATACAGCTCATAAACTGTCATTCAATGCCAACTGCACGAATTTGCTTTTTAAATTAAGGACAAAAAGAAATAGCAGAAATATAAACAAACTGCACCTGAAAACATGACACTTGGGGTCATCTTGTTGTAACCACGTATAACAAAGAACACCAGAGCTTTTGGAACCAGAAAGCTCTTGACAAGAAGGTGTCTGCTTTCTGCGTTATAGCAGAGCCTTTTTTCTTTCCCACATCATCAAGTCCTATTTTTGAATTAAGAGAAGGTGTCTGGTATATACCAGGAATTTTTAATGCTAAACAGGAAATCTTATTTATCTGGTAAATGATACACGTGTGCTGGACTTGCCATCATGACTTCCGTATTTTGTTTCAATGAAAATATTTTGTGTTTTTAGTTGAAGAAAGTACGTTCAGAAAATGGTCTTCAGGAATTTAAGTCCAGAATGAATATTTGCCATTACATAATTTAACTATACGCTTGAATGTTTGGTTGTTAAATTTACCTTGTGATAGGTGTGCATACATGCTGAAATATTGATATCGGTCAAAAGTAACAGATGATAGTACTCACAACCAGGCTATGATAGGCAGCTTGGTGATTTCAGCTGAAGGATAGAAATTATGATCAAACCTAGCATTTTAATAATATTTGTGTGTTGAAACCAGACCACTAGGGTACCCCTTCAAGAATGATGGATCTTGATGATTTGAAGGTAGACTTGTATCTTATTGCAGTGCAGGAAGTTCTCTTCTTCTTGCAGTTCCAGTCAATGGAAAGGTCCTTTTAAATCACGTCTCGGGTCTAGTGACAGGAGAAGTGAATGTGCAGTTTGACTGGTGACCTTTTTGATCGCTGAAAACAGTCAGTTTGCCAGAAAGTTCTGGCCCACGGCAACTTTGTTGCTGACATTTGCAAATTAAAGGTCAGGTTCATCTGTAACCCCGAATGCCCTGTTTGCTGCACAGATGCTCCTTGACTTCCTGCTCTGCCTGTTTGTTCTGTAATGAATACAGAAATTCATTAAGTGTTGCGCTTATCACCTACTGGATAACAAATCAGCTTATAACGTTGTGGAGATACCACGTACCCCAGTAACAAATGTAGCCCCAGCAGATCTACATTTACATTTATTTTTATTTAGCAGAAGCTTTTGTCGAAAGTGACACACAAGTGAGACAAATAGAACATTACAAACATATGGCTGTCAAGGAGCCGACGTATAAGTCAGGCTGAGCTTCCAAAGAACGCCTAGTGACAAACGTAAGCACAGTCAGAGTACGCCCATGCTGGTGAATTAACATGACATTTATTTATTTCTGCTTTCATTGGCCAACTATATGCATTTAATTATGTTATTTTTTATGCTTTTCCATTGTGGGCATATGTACAACAGTAACAGTTTAGTATAAAATTCATTTTGACTATTTTTAATAGATTGGATTAATGTTAGAACTTGTTAGGTTATGTTTAATGATAAATAGCATAAAATAAGTGGACATGAGATTAAACAGCAAGTTAATGGTGCCTTGGTACAGTAATACAGTAAAGCCCTCCACATTTGCAGACTTGACATTTGTGGTTTCGGTTATTTGTGAATTTGGTCATGAACAATTAAGCAGAAATATTTTTGGAACTTGCTGAAAGAAAATTGCAGACGGTGCATAAGCCAAAAACAATACTGAAAATGATATGGATTGCATAAGATATTATATAACATATAAATATTAGCCACAAATATTTGGTAGTGTAAATGCACACAATAAAGTGCCTTTAGCTTGGGTATGTCGCGCATCTTTGTGTCACCAATCAGCTTCACTCACGTGTTAGCTGACTTTGTGGCCGTCAAATCTTGCGTTTCTCGCAGTAACTTTTAAACATTTCATGCCGTTAATTTAGCATGTTAAATAATAGATCCAAAACATAGTGCTCCCAGTGTGTAGAGTAGTAATTTGCACATATAGGGGCATAATGTAGATGGTTTGTATAGCCATGTGGTATAAAAAGGTCTAGATAGGAAATGACAAAGCAATTTGACATGCAAAGTGTACCATACTGTTTGTGTAGAAATTGATAATAAATAGAGGTTTTATGTTATCGGTTAAGCCAGAAGACTGTGATTGGTTGAGGTTTCGGGTACCTAAGTATTATTCACAGATTTTCACATTCATGGAGATCTTTTGCTCTTAACCCTCGTGAAATTGAAAAGGTTACTGTGAAGTCATTCCTAACATTAATCCAGTCTATTGAATGGATTTAATAGGATTAATAGAATACAACTTTATCGTCTCCTGTAGCTCAACATGTAGCGCGTTGTGCTAACATCATGAAGGTCATTAGTTCAAGTCCCAGGCGGTGCACAGAAATTGTAGCCCTTTCCTCTACTGTCATTTGCTTTGAATAACAAAAAAGCGTCAGATAATTGATGTAATACAAATAATCTGTAGGTCGTCCTTGAAACGTTACTCTCATCTTCCAATCCTGTTGAAATAGTCCCTGATGACCAGTAACTTCTTTAATACAAAAACTATGATATAAATATTGTTTGTTTATTAAATGAATATAATCATTCTTTAGTAATTTTGTAATTTTCTTCGGTTTCATTCACTTAATTATAAGCGCACACGCAGTCAATAGTCAGCTGGTGTTTTTCTCATGTCTGCTGTTCTCATCGTGTTGCATCGTGGTCCAACAATGAACTCGAATCCCAGCCCTGCTTTATGCTCTGTGATGTCTGGGACAGACTCCAGGCCTCCCACGACCCAATGATACTATATTCATTTCATAGACATTTAATAAAATATAATAGCTATTTGGTTAACGTTTTTGTACCTGTTGTGGCGGACTACCAAAGTGGGTAATGATGTATATGTCCGTCAATGCTGTCTCGCAAAGCACATTGTGAATGTAGATAAAAAAGCCCTTATAAGTTATATTCTTTCATTTCTTTAATTTTGTTCATACCTTGTGTCCAGCTGTGGCCACTCCTGGACTTATTTAGAGAAATTTGTTTCTACAGTATAATTATATGTTGTGGCATTTTTCAAGTAATGCCAGGCTGGTCTCTGAAATGGAATAGCGGTTAGCTTGCTGTAGGATGTCTCAGAGTCGTTCAGTTAATGACTCATAGAGCTGATATTGATGTTTCCTCATTCCTGGCTGTCTTTCTACATTTTAATGTGGCAGAAAACAACAGAAATGCTGTTTGGAGAAACGCCCACCAGGACAACCGTTTCTGATTAATGATGTCAGCAGAACAATCAATAATTTTCTTAATGTGTACGTGTTTGTATGTAAAACTGAGAAAAAATGGTTCCAGTCTGATCACCTGATAGGGTTTCCTCTGCGGGGGCGATAACCTTTTGCCCTCTTTCTGTTAGTAATTGCTTTCTTTTACTGTCATATAACTAACTACTTAACTGTCACATACTTTCCCATAAGTGTGCAGAGCTCTCATTGGGTGCATAGTGCACAAATGTGCCAATCAAGAACAAGTAAGACATGGTTTTGCACTGAGGCAGCCATCCCAGTGACCAATCAGAGGACAGACTGGTGAGGCTTTGTCAAATGTGGGAGAAGACGAACTGTAAAACAACACTGAATTGGTTGTTCAGTAAGCTGAAACGGCACACATATTGTTTAATATTAACTGTATTAATAGAAACAGCACAGTGTGTACCAGCTACGTCGCAGATGAACATGACTTAATTCCAGCTTTACAACTTTACTGGTTGTGAAATAACAGGCTTAAAGAAACAGATTTTTTTTCTTTATTTTTTTTACATATACAAGTTAAAATAAATTGATGTGTTTGAATGTTATGGAACTTTGTTTTTAAAAAAGGAGACAAACTGTTTTGAAGTAGATTACTGTAACTGCACAGTAGTATAAATGTAACAACAGTTGTGCTAATTAGTGGTTAATGAGTATAGAAGCAATTAGTATAGAAGTAATTAGTCACTTATAGGTACGTATACTTAATCACCGGATTGTTTTTATTGTCATGTTATTTTCTTTTTAAATAAATGTATATTTTGCAAAATTTGGAGGTATTGCACATGGAATGTTGTCAGGTAATTTTGGTAGGTTGTAATATATAGAATTCTGCTCTGAAAATGCCAGAATATCTGTGTGTGACCTATAGCTAAAATACAGCCCATTTGTGTAGCTATACGATGATCTAAAACCTGCTAGCAACTCTACTGCAGGGTGGTTTGGGAAAATGGGAAACTGTGCTCCCAAGCTGCATTCAGATTTTGTCATGCGACCTGAGGCAAGCAGTTTATGTTTGAAAGGCCGCAGATGTCACACGGCTGGGGCACTCACGCGCCGGAGGAGTGGGCTTTAGCTCGTCCATCACACTGTGAGGGCCTGATCAATACCTACAGAAATCGCTTGGTTGCTAGCGGTGACGTAACTAGTTGTTGTACCTTAGGGACGGCGGATATTCTCAATAAATGACATTTAATGTGATCGTTTCAGGTTCCCCTTTTATTAGATGTGGAGTTTTGGTGAAAGAATCGGATGGAATTTGCTGTCAAAGAATGCAAAAGTGCAGAAAATTTGATGAGGGGGGTGGAGAAACATACTTTTTCTAGGCATTGTGTGTGCTATTCTGAGAAGAACCTGCGTCAGACCAGCCTTATATATAGTGACCCACGCAGCGTTTTCCTGAAACGTAAAGTTATTACTAAGTCAAACAGGATGGCATGCACATCCACGCATGGTACTTGATTTTCATACATTTTAAAACATATTTCATTCACAGACCCAAGGTGCCTTTTAAGTGGAGTTATGTACTGTGTGATGCAATACCTGCAGGGAAGGTTGCTGTGTGATGCATGCGCACATTTCCATATCTAAATTAACTATGCATTTTTAATTAAAAGATTTTCATTATTGGCTGAAGGACTTTTTTATTATCTGTCCCTTTTTCCTCGTGAGGGTGAAGGTAAAAGGATTAGGCATTAGGAACTGTTTGCAGTTGCACAGGCCAAAAGGAATTTATGTCTAATGTGTAACGCTCATTAGCGATGGGCAAACAAAAATACTGAGGAAACAAGATTAATTCCTCATTACCACATGGTTAATTCGAACCTGTAAATGTGAGATAAGAGCTCCCTGAACACAAATTCTTCCTTTTGCGGTGGATTGCTTTCCCAAGATTCTGATATTATCAGGAAGTAACATCTGAAGTGAAGTGCATCTTCTAAAGGCCTCATATCACCATTTCTATGTTTAAAATGCAAAAAATATATACTTCAAACATGGAGTCTTTACAGATCATTTTATATATACTGCCCCGCGACCCTGTACTGCGTAAGCAGTTGGATGATGAGTGAATATATATATATACTGCACTTATTATGCAAAATGCCGTACCATTTTAATCAAATTGCATTGTACTATCAAGAAGATCAGGCTGCTGTTACCATGGCACTGCTGTATAATTAGGGGAAATAATAGGGGAAATATACAATTTTCCAACCTATTTAATTATTTATAGCCCTTTTGCAATAATTCTGTAACGGGTATTTTGGGCTGCGTATAGATGATTACAACAAACAGCAAATGTCGGCACCATTTGTGGTAAGCTTGTATTTTGTTTCTTTCTCCAACTCTTCCTTTGTAGTTGTATTCATACCTATTTTTTTGTTTGCAAATAATCATTACTTACACGCCTACTATCAACCACCGCTACTCCATCACTTCCTGGCACCTGATTTGTATTTGTACTCAGGTGTAATAGTGGTGACAGAAATGATGTAATGTGGATGTTTACACTCATATTTTCAGATGTGCTGAATTTCTGTCAGGTGGGCAGATCAAGATAATGGTAGTTTTCAGTTCTGCTGTGCCCATTTTTTGGAGAATCTAATAAATAAAAGTTTTTATAGTACAAGTGAGACAACATTCTGTTCAGTTTTAAACGAAAATGAAAGTTATATAGCGTATGAATGGGGGAGGGGAGGGCAGTTTCTGACTGGGGGTTAGGCCTCTGTGCCTGTGACCAGAATGTCACCAGCTTGAATCCCGTGCTCAGCAGAGTAGCCCATTTCCACTGGGCTCTTGAGAAAGGCTCTTACCGGACCCTACAGAGGTTGCACAGGTAGTCCAACTCCTCCAGGATGGCACATCAATACGGCACATCAAAAATGCTCCATGGACACTAGATGGATATCTGGCCCTGCACTGTGCAGTTTTTTATTTGTATCTTGGAACTTTTCATGGAATCAGAAGTAACCATGGTTGTTTATAATATTTTGAAGTATAGAGAAGGAAGTGGTCAGTGAGAAAAACATCTTTGTGCCTATTTGACAATGTAGATTTAATCAATATGCTTCAAAATCAATGCTTCTGTTCTGGAGTGTTCTAAAAATGTACTTCTGTAGAAATATTGTTGTTTACAAGGAAATGGAACTAACTTGGAAAATTGCTTGGTCAACTTCTCAAGATGTTATTGACAAAATGATAATTAATTATAAATAATGAGGGTTCTTTTTGTCGTTAATATTAAACTGGGTAAACAAATATTTCATTATAAAAGCAAAACGGAAGTCATTCATCAGCAATTAATAAAATCCAGCTCAATACATAATTACTGTATAGCAATGTATTGATTAAAGTTTGTAAACATTTTTGAATCAGTTCTTACTTATTTGTGCATACAGTTGTTCTGTAATGAGTATGGTAGAACGTTACTGACTTGTCTGACTTCTGATAGAGGGTGAGTTCAGACATATGGACGATGTTTACATGAGGGTCCTTCAGGGGACAGCTGAAAGAATGTTGGCCACTGTCAACACCATCATACAGAGGTGACATCTCTGGGACAGGTCACATCTGCACTAATTTACGCGTATCCACGGTCCTCGGATTCCAAGCTGCAGGTGCCAAGCCCTGAAGTGCAGGGGCTGTCACCTGAAATGGGGCTAAAATGTGCCTCCCTGACGTCCAGCTACGAGTTGCCATACATGCAACAGGACTCTCGTTGGCATGTGGTGGTCTGACCCCTTTTAAACCAGTGCTTTGCTTTGTGTAGCTGAAGTGTATGTCGACAACAGAAAATGCTAAACGTCGGAAGTGCATTATCAGAACTCAAAATGTCACCGAAAATGCTGCCTAATAACAGGTTGTGTACTGCATGCACACGGTAATCAGTCCATCTTCCACCTGCTTATCTTGTGCAGGGTCACGGGGGCCTGGACCCGATCTCTTGACACAGGGCAGGAGAACAACCTGAATGGTATTTCAGGGGTCACAAGGTACACCCTCACACTACACGGACAATGTGATGTCAATCCAGGGAACGCAGGAGAAAAACCAGGATGCCTGGAGGAAACCCCGCAAACATCAGGAGAAAATATGAAAGATGAGACAGGTTCAGAGCATGGCACTATTTGAAACTCGAATCCTGGAGGTATCACGCTACCCACTGAGCCTCCGTGAGCACGCATACAGTGTAAATATTTAGTAATTCTTTAGACCTTTTCTGCAAAAGTAAGAGCAAAAACTGCAATTTTCGTTTCCACTACCACTGATATTGACAGAAATTGTTAATGCTGATGGAGACTGTAATTATAATGTATATTTTTTTTAAAACATAGGCTACAGATAGGGTATAAGATAAGGATGGAATAGTAATTAATGATCCCATACCTCTCTATCTAAAGCAGATCACGCCAGGTACAGGTGGGATTTTACTCTCCGTATTTCCATCAGGGGGCTGTGGTAACGTGGTTTGCCATACTGGGTTTAGAAAGGCAGGACCCCCATGTGGTGTGAATCTGGAGATGCAGTTATAGTATAGGCGCGCTGTAGTAGGCCAATCTCCTCCCTGGTGCTGTGGAAGAAGAATGGCTGCTAGCACCTCTTTGTCAGCTGTGACTAAATGACCCTGGCTGAGTTCCTTGATTAGACTGTCAGTCTCAGACGGTCTATACTTTGAACTCAGAGTCTCCAAAAATCATTACCGGTCTACCGATTGCCTTGATTCTTTGGAACCATGTGGATTTGATTGAAAGACGTGTGGCTGTTTCAGATGAGATGATAGTAATGGAAATGCTACACTTAGTCACTATTTTAAATTGTTAGCGAATGCTAATTCATTTCGGTTTCTGTATGTATATATTCTGTTATGGAAATTTGAATTGAGCATATTTGGTAGCATATTTTCAATTGTGCATAGTTTCTAGAAGTGTGGTTTTGAAATTGAACGTGTCCTATTTGTAGTCTGAATACCTTCAAATATAACATCAGTGGTTTGGTCATTATTCTGGTGACAGAAAGCTTGTCTGCTCTCCTTTGCTTTGTAGTTATCGCTACAGGGATGAGCCGAAAGGATTCTCAGTCTGGATGATTTGTTGGAGAAGGGAGCCACACGCTCTATTTCCGAAAATTGAGCTGTTGGACTTCATCACGGGGTCCTTTGGATCGTATGAAATTCTTACAAGGAAACAGAGAGGCCGCTTTTGGACCATGTGTAGGAAATACGTCAGTGTGCTAGAATAATTTTAGGTTCTACGAGCAGAAAGGAGAATTAGATGGTTTATGTGTTACATATGTCGTGATTTGGAAATCAGGGAATCGGAAACAGGCACCGGAGAAAATAAAATGGGCTTTGTTTACAGCGGGGAAACAAAAGAGACCGTCAGGGCTGAGAAAATGGGAACACCAGAACGGGAAGGGACTTGGGCATACACCAGGACTTGATGTCTATGACAGGACTTGGGAGCACAGCACTGCGAGGCACTCTGATACAGGACTGACGAGGGAGCAAACGAGGGGTAGCTGGAATGATCTACACAAGGGCTGAAACGAGAGATGAGACAAATGCAAAACTGGCATGGCTCATTAGAGCCGTAATGGGAGAGAACAGGAGGGGCAGACAGACAGGATGGGCAGGGCGTGACAACATGTGTATGTCCAGGTTTCTGTACTTATTGAGACTGAAGCCTAACCCAGGACGCAGATGACATGAGATATAGGCTATACCCTAGACGGGATACACGGGATACAGCTGTAAATACTAAGAGTGGCATAGAGCCACCAGTACACCTGAACTGCGAGCCTTTGAACTGTGAGAGTGAACTGTCAAACCCAGAGGAAAACTCAGATAAACAAAGGGAGGACGCAGGAAGGTATCCTAAAAACAGCTACCATTCACACCAACAAGGAACAATCAGACCTTTAAGAGAAATACCCTTAAACTTGCTTTGACAAAATCTCAAGTGCAATGTTTAGTAATTCCTTGTGGCTTTATTTGTGAACTGCGCAAAAGGCTGAATTACGATTGAGCAGCGTGTAGTCGTGCTACAGACAGACGCTGTTAGTGCTATGCTGGACATGCTAGAGTGTAAGTTGTTGTGGGCATTGTGGCTATAGGCTGGTCTGGAAAACTGCAGACTTCTACAAAACCCAAGCCGCCGAATCTGTGGCAAAATGACGCCACAACGCTGGATACTTTGTAAGTATCACTTTTTCTACAACTTCATGTGTTAGTGTGTCTTTGGCTGGGATTTCAGTAACAAAGGGCTGCAGTAGGATGCAGGCATACCTTTCATTGCAAGGCATGGCTAAAGCAAGCTGTTGTTACTAGTTTGATAATGTACGTTGACTTTTTTTTTTTTTTTCCGAAATGAGGAATGTTCTTTCCACATTTTGCCATTTGGGTTTAAGAGGAATGAGATAAACTGTTTGTGGTGCAACCAAGGTTAGATGCTGTTCTGGAAAAAATGTTTGAATTTTGCAATTCTGGTCACCAGCTATTAATTTTTCAATTTCTGCCTCATTTTTCATATGTATAAATAGATGTCTAAAGCTTGTTGAGAATGTCATGTATATGCAATCAAATTACACTTTTAAAATTCTTTGTGTTTTCTGATTTTGGTGATGCTGGTGAGCAACACATGTAGGTATTTACACTGCTGAGGTTCACATTGTATAGCCCCGTTTCGAAAAAAAGTTGGGATGCTGTGTAAAATGTAAATAAAAACAGAATGCAATGATTTGCAAATCATATAGACCCAAATTAAATTGAAAATAGAACAAAGACAACATATCAGATGTTTAAACTGAGAAATTTCATTGTTTTATAACTTAATATGTGCTCGGTTTGAATTTGATGCCAGGAACATGTTTCAAAAACATTGTGAATATCCCAGGAAGGGGTGCCAACCCAGTGCAGGACACACTCTTACACCATTCACACCTACGGGCAATTTGGTAACTCCAGTCCACCTAATCATATGTTTTGGATGGGTCAGTAAATGGATTTTGGAAGCCTTTTCTGTTTGGGGTTTCAGCATATATCCTTGGTTGTCTTTAGGCTTGCAATTTAATTATGATATTCTGTTGTGAACTTCTGGCTGTCTGTCCAGGTCATGCTGATGATTTTACACAGGCTTTCCATTACCCCATTTAAATGCTGTCTTTTGCCAGTTATCCTAATTTGCTAATGGACCATAAAACATTTGTCCTTGATTCTTGGCCATCGTCAGAGCAGGAGTAGCTGTAATGCCTTTACTTTTCAAGAATTTGTGCTTATATTTTCAAGTTTGTCATGTGCTGGCGAATTGGCTCTGGATTAAAGAAACATTGATTCTTTTAAGTTCAAAATGGTGTTGCTTAAATTAGATTTTTTTTCTATTGTCCCTTATATTGTCCCTTTTCTATTGTCCCTTATATAATGTATGACAATCTGTGTTATTTATAATATATGAACTGCAAGCTATGAAAAGGTTAAAGATCTCTTTCTGAGTGTGAGTGGTTGCCATTCCTTAGGTTACAGGTATGATGCAAGCCTATTCATTTTATGTTGGTCACAGATGGAGAGTTTAAATTAGGGCAAAAGCGAATGTTGTGGTGAAAATCAGAGTGTGTTCT
This sequence comes from Mormyrus iriodes, assembly GCA_011763525.2. Lineage (NCBI taxonomy): Eukaryota > Metazoa > Chordata > Actinopteri > Osteoglossiformes > Mormyridae > Mormyrus > Mormyrus iriodes. The sequence goes on from JAAGVU020000019.1 coordinate 19,243,252, forward strand.
TACTATATTACATTTGAAAATTTAAATATTTTTCACTGGCAGCCTTGAATTATCGACAGCAACAGCGATGATTTGATTGACCATGTGGGCACCTGTCAATTACTACTATCCAGTGCCAAAATGGACTTGCATGCAACTCATGGAAGAGGCCACCAGAGGCACCACAGGGTTGCTAGCTGGAAAAACACGAGACTGTAATTGTTTGTAATACTGTGAAATGGCATGCAGCCGTAACAATGTATTGTTTGTAAAATTTTAACTTTAAGATTCACGGAACGTAAATTACTTCGTGTTTTGGTGGATGGATTTTCGATGCCATTTTCCATCTACTGGACAATCCCAGCAGGTTTTCATTCAAAGGCACAGCACCCCAGCACACATTAAATGGAGTTAGTTGTGTCTAATTGTTGTGAAAAATATGATACTCAGGAAAATACTCGATACCATTTTCGATACCAAAGGGGGGAAAAATGACGAAAAAATTAAGAGGCTTAAATTTTTTTCAAATGAAGATTAGAACAATGCAAACACTAGCATCAATGACCGCACTATTTTTAAGTCGTCTGATGTAGTGCCAAAAAATACAGTGACATAACTGTAAGGTGTATATATGACATATTTTAAGATTCTCTTAGGTAGTGCAAAAAAACAAAAAAGACCACAATAATTTTAGGTGTCTGGGCTAGTGCCCAAAAAAATAAAATCCCCAAAAAACAAATATCAGCCAGTAACAATGACAACAATATTTTTAGCCGTAGCCACTACCTTAATGATAACTTAACAGGTTAGTGTGGCTATCGGCCAATCTGGTAATAGTTAAACAGCTAACGTTAGCATGTGTGCCGGCCAGGTTAACATTTATGACTGTCTATTACTTCATTGTTGTGTAAACGGAAGCTTTCTGAGCTCTCAAAATCTCTCCTAAAGACCGGGCTTTGTTGTGCTACTCGACATCATCGCCACCTCGTCAGCTAGTGTTGGTGTGTGCAGCTGCTGGAGCGGGGAGGAGCTGCGTGCCTGCCTGTCTGCAGCGGTGCTGGGTGAATTTGTGTCTCAACAGGACGAGGTGGAGAAGGCACTGCTGGTATCGATACTATTGCAAACCTGTATCTAATCTGCTAGAAATTTTTGGTATCGATTTAGTATCTAATTATTGATTTCTTTGGCAACCTTAGTGGGTACCTTGGGTGGCGTGTGGCTCAGTGAGTTAGTGTGCCGACTCTGTAATCAGAAGGTTGCTAGTTCATATCCCAAAGTTGGCAGAATGATTTCGCCATTGGGCCCTTGACTTCCAGTTGCCCCAGGGTCTGTCTGACCTTTGCTTTCTTAAATGTTTGTCACTTTGCAGTGCTAAATATATAAAATACACTGCTCAAAAAAATTAAAGGAACACTTTAAAAACACATCAGATCTCAATGGGAAAAAAAATCATGCTGGA
>JAAGVU020000019.1:19251261-19301832 GCA_011763525.2 Mormyrus iriodes
GGGGGGTATGTGTGTGGGGGTGGGGGGTCCTCATTATAAGATTCTCCGAATGGAGATCGTCATTAAGTTTTGGTGAAACATACTCTGTCATAGGAAACAAAACTTGACAAGCATAGTAATTTTAGCGATTGTTCCTTTTAAAGATTACCTAGCATATGTAAAAAAAAAAAAAAATCAGTGTAAAATTTACTGCCACTCCTTTTCCATGAGTAAGTAAGCAAAGTTTATTTATATAGCACCTTTCATAGACACAGAGTCACAAAGTGCTTTATATTTTAAAACTGGTACATAAATAAATTCATAGAAATGAGGCTAAAACCAATAAAACAAAGGATACAGTTACAGAGTGCATCATAAAATAATCTGTATGCACTGTTCAGTCACAATCCTTTTTGTCCTTTCTGTCGGACTCACTCATAGGCAGTGTGGTTAGTTTGTAAGAAATGTATCAAAAATGAATCAGCAGAAGATAAGGGAACATGAAGCATTCACTAAAAGACATTATTACCCTTCCATCGTATGGAAATATTTTGGATTCCATAGACACAGTATTGAGCAAAAGCACGTGATTTGTTGCCACTGCTCATAACAACAACACCAACTTATTTGATGAACTCTACTGATAGATAATAAGTTCTGTTTGGCTGTATTTTATTTTGGGTAAATTTTTAACTCCATTTTTGCTTTATAAATACTGAAGTATTTATAGTAAAAAAATCACACCGTGATATTTGAAATTTTTCCAGCAATTATTCAGTGCTATGCTAACAGAATAAGAGTGCTATGCTAACAATCGATGTTTTACAAATGGAAACAATCTGGTATAAACACTGACTTTATTGTATTTCCAACAGTCATGAAGTTAAAATGCCACAGATTATAGGGAGAGAAAACAGCTGAAGCATTAGGATGTCGCTTCCCTCGCGATGGGTTGGCCTTACTCCACAGACAAGCATTCTTTTTGCTTTTGGTTTTTTTCCTATTCTGTCTTCTGATTTTTTTCCAATTCTTGACTGACTGGGCAAAATTCCCTGTGGCAACCATAAGTATACAAGCGCAGATAGGGCTTACTGGGGATGCAAAGCAGTCAAACTGTCATGGAAAGAACATCTTGATCGCTTTCAACACATGATGGAACAGATCTTCTTTTCGCTATTTGAATGTGCCTTAGCGGAATGGTACCATTCTAGTGTTGTATGTGTGCGGCCCTCTGCTACTTACTCACCTTCTGTGAATTACCTTTGAAAACCTCAGTAATTACCGCTACTTCCTGTTATATGATGCTAATGCAATGAATTAATTTGCACTGCAGTTACTGGGAGGCAAAATGTGAATTAAGTTGTTTACCATAGTCTTTGAAATGTACTATTTTGTAATGAGAAATGTCATAATGAGCTGTTTTGGGTACAAAAATGCATCATAAAAATGATATTTTCTGGCTATTTTCAGATGTTAATGTTCAAAATAACAATAATAAGGCCGCAGTGCTGCTTGGACCTTGTGCATTTCTGTCTTGCAGGCTCTCCTGGACGACTCTCATGATTCTTTTATTTCACACTTTATTTATCTAATGTTTGTGATTTTCGTTTCTCTGGCCAGGGCATTTCTTTTTATGTAAGTTTTTGGAAATCTCAGTGTTAATTTTACAGCTAATTTAACTACAAATGACGTCTCTGAAATGGTGAGGACAGTAGGTGGTGGGTACATGCAAGTCTGTTTACTGTACACACTGTTTCGACACACATCCATCAACATTAAGCTAAATGAAAACACCTTTTCTGACGTGCAACTGGAGCAGTTAGCGTATGCTGTTTTAATGTTCATCTGCAAATGTCATTTATAATGTTTTTGTTTTTTTTTGGAAAATGTCCTTGAAATACCGTAAATATTTATTTGGCCCAGACCTGGAGGCAGTAATGTAATATAGAAATGGATTGATAATTGTATTTGGAATAAGGACCATTGCAGCATTTTCTTGCAAAAGACAGTTAATTGATTCTGGTTTGTGATGGTTGTGTTTCTAGAAACAACAAAGGTCACCAATAAAAGATAAAACAAAGTGAATTCTTACTTTTGCAATACTGGATGGAGTAACATCAACTTCTTGTACATTGGAGACTTGAGGTTTTGCTACAATAAGTTAAAAGTGAAAAGAGGCTTTGGTCTCTGTAGTTTAAATTGTAGACAGTTTTTAGCATCAGTTAAACATTTATCAATTTATCATTCTCCAGTTTAACACATGAACAGTGTGTTTTACTACCTGGATTCAGATTTCAATTAAAATAATGATCCAGTATCGTATCCCTGATTAAACTGTCCATTCTGTGCGGTATTTTAATTTTCCTGTTTATCTCCTTCGGATGCATATGATTTAGTCAGTTTTACTAAATCTAGCAGGAAAATCTGTTGTATTGGAATAAATCAAGGTTTGTTAACTTATGATAATTGTATGTGCCTGGTCTGGTTTCTGTGTGTGTTCTGTAACTGTCAGTACCATGCAGTATTTTTGCTGTGCTTTATACTGTGCCAGTTGTACTGTACTCCAAGTCGGAAACATCTCGCCTTGCAGCACAAACTCCGCTCATGCAGATGATGCATTGACTGTGTTGATTTTGACTAGATCCGGCTCTCAGTATCCAGCTGCTCTTGTTTAAAGGAAGCCGTTATTCTGCATGTCACCTGGAGTGCAAATCCAGGTGCAAGTACGGTACATAATGACAGTGTGCTCCTATGTCATATCTTTGGGTCAGGGTAACCAAGTTCACTGAAATAGCCCATATTGTAAAACTCACTGCATGGGCTAAGCAAGGACAGTCAATAAAACCAAATACATCAGTAACATAAACCATACTGGCCAAGTTCCACATACCAGTCAAGCTAAGAATAAGCAAGGAAAGAGGCTTGATCCTGGATGGAGAACCAAACGGTGAGCAGCAAACTCTAGTAACTGGCAGTTTATACAGCCACTAGCTGTGGTTAACTGCTGGTCCTTTGGCTTGGTGTGGTTTTGTGTTCTCTCATGCAATGTCCAACCCTAGTAATAAGTTCTACTTCATTTGCAGAATGTAACACTTGAGTCCGAGGGGTTCTGAGGTGATACTGTCTGGGAGTCAGTTTTGCAAGTTGCTGGTCGTAGAATTCAGGTCCAAAATGCCCTGGGATTTTGGCATTTGGTAACGGGTTGGTAACATAGAACACTATGAAAAGAAGTTGTACTTATGGCAGAATAAACAGGAATTCTAGGCATACTCAGCCTGGGGTACACAGTCTGTCCAGACTGACTGCTTGTCAGAAACATGCTTAAGATTTCCTGACATTGGATTGGGTTGATATCTCAAGGAGAAATTTGAAACTGTGGCTCCAGGCATATAAAATACCTCCTATACCTGGTTAGTGATCTGGTGCATATGACCAGGACGGCATGGGAAGCGGGTGCAGAGACCTGGCCAGTGGCTGGCAGGGAGCCTTGATCAGTCATGCTTTCTCAGAAGAAGTACTTGGATGAAGCAAGATGAGCAGGGAGGGCATGGAGGGATCAAAGTATAGAAAGCTAAGTGGAGGGAGTTAGAAACCTGGGAGAACGAGAAGGATATAAGGCAAGAGTTGAAGACTGGGAGAGAAGGCTGAGATATGGAAAGCAGAGGGAAGTGAATTCCAAAGACAGGGAACAGCCCTAGAGCATCTGTGGAGTCTGGAAAGAGCAACAGTGAGGAACCCATAAGAGGAAGATCTAAGAGCACGAGGGGGACGATAGGGCTTGAGAAGCTAGTGCAGGTTGTCGAGAAGACAAATGTGAACCATGGAAAGAATAGGCTTGAGCAAGCCTAGCCATGGGTGAACCTTTTAGCAGTTTGTAAATACTGCAAGTTTTTATGCAATGAATGTTTCTTCCTCTCCATCTACTGTCTACATTCTTCCAAGGCAAGCTTCTCATGTAAAAGCTTCTGGTTTCTGGTGTCATGTCTTCTCTTTGTTAGAGAAAGACAGCTAGAAAAGAATGCACTGGTGCAATATAAGTGGGGTACCTGTTTGCTGTGACAGAACTACCCAAATGCTGATTTCCAAAGTATTATCTTCTATAAAGAAGGCTGAGAAAGGTCAGAATTCCTAAGAATTGGGGTGGATTGAACTGCCCTTTCAACTCCTTAAGCCTGAGAACCACTTGATCCGCTCCATCAGGAATGTGAATATTAGGGCTAGAAGGGAACAACATATACAAAACTCCCAAAATATGGGAGATCCTTCAGTGAGTTGGGGCTGGGCCAGTGTTGGATGGTTTTTATCTTTTTAGGGTCCATCTCAGGCCCTTCAAGAGTCTTTGAAATTCATATGGAACATCAGCCAGACCATACAGCATTACTGAATACTCATAGTATCCATTGTCAGTGTGAGAATTGGTTTTCCACTCATTGCCTTGCCAAATGTGGATTAGGGTATAGGCACTCCATAGTGTGAGTTTGTTATAAGCATTAGTAGGCCTAAAGTCATCCAAAGACATAATAGGCCAATTCACATACTTATTAAGTTGTCAGCTACACAGAACAAAAAATATAATGTTATTAGTTGGTTATAGAGATTCCAAATGACCATCCCCTTATGGAAGAGTTAAAAACAAGTATGCTTTTGAGTTCATTTTTGTTCTTGGTAAAATATCATTTGCTTCCTGTTTTCATTTTCATTCCTCAGTTTGGAGCCCCATGCTAGTAACTGAGAGTGTTTTTTTGAGAATTTTGCCCAATATAGTTGAGGCGGGGATGGTACTCTATAGTGGGAGGATTGCATCCCAAAGAATATTTAGCTGAGAAAGGATACATTCGCTTTAATAGCCCAAAAAGGCACTCTGTCAATTTAGTGCTGACACCATGCATACTCTGCTAGGTCAATGAAAAAAAAGTTAAGACTTCTAACACACAACAAGTAGTTTGATCAGATGGATTTTATCATAAGATCCAGCCAGACACTGCACTGGCCTATCCCACCTGACTCACGGTTGCTGCTTGACAATCTTCCACAGGCAGGAAACAGGTACTTAGACCAGGCTCACTGACTGGGTGGAAAGTTTTTGAGCAAAACATAAAAGCATATCATATTGGGCCCCCAACCCAGACCAGTTCAGTTATATTCCAAATTTTATTCCATTTCATTCAGAGCCCCTGGAATCGCCCTAACAACACCCCCTTGCAGTGCCCATGTGTAGTCAAGTGTAGTTAAACTTTAAGGGAACATTTTTAGCTTCCTAAAATGACTTCAAAATGAATATCAAATGTTCTATTTCATTAAAGTGTTCATTTTGATTCCTGTCTGATTTTTCTTTCCACAATGTAATATAATTTTATTTAACTGCCCTAGAGCACTAATAAATTGTACATTTTCAGTGGACATGTTTGATTTGTTAATGTTTATGTATCGCCCCTTATTGTTATAATATAAATAGCTCCAGCTTGACACTATCAAACCATATTTTTCTGTGAGTTTTTATGTTGTCTGATAAATGCAATTCTTAAAATATAGTAATGGATTTTTAACATGTTGCTAATAAATGTAACAGATTTGTAAGCAATATATTGTGACTAAGATTAACTTGTGAGATTACTATTCTACCGGCAGCTTTGGACGCTGTGAGCTAACTGTGATTCTTTTTAATGTTTTGTTTTTATCACCGTAGGGAAATAACCATCAATCAACGTAAAGTGTTTTGTAACAAACGTGCTTGTAAAAATGTGTAAATACAATTCAATTGATTGATTATTATGTATGTACTATAATATATATAGATAGGCCACCCAACACCCTTTTGGCAGCTTGTGATTTTCCTTCCTTGGCCACTCTCAGTAGGTGCTCACCGTGCCTGACCATAAGCACCCCACAAGCCTTGCCGTTTCAGAGATGCTCTGACTCACTCGTCAGTAAGGTATTTACTCCTGCCTATTTCTTCTGCATTCAACACCTTGGGAATGCTGGCTCACCATCTAATATATCCTGAACCTTGACATGCACGATTTTTACTAGTGAATGTTATTCACGTCATGTGAGGCTGGTCATAATGTTTTGACTCATATCATATGCATATACCTAACGATTTAAACTCAAACCAGAGGATTTTCCTTTTTCCAAAGAAATGGTTATTCACTCAAGCTATAAAAAAAACAACAAAAGCTCTCAAAGCAATTCACGCCTTTCGCAGATGCGTTTTTCTTTCTGTGTGAACTCCCTACTAACAAGGTAGGAGCACAGTAATAAGAAGGTAAACATCATTTTTATAAAGCCTTCACACTTTTACACCTGTGAATACTTCACTTTAGCATTCTCCCTGCCCTACACTAACTAATGGTGGCTCTGGTAATACCTGCTTATACCTTTTTCTTAAATGCATTTCATTTAATTTTATTTGCAGTTTATTTTGTGTTCTTATCATGTATTATCAAAATTATGCAATTTAAATATTCTCACCCCAGGAGATAGTAAAAATGAAAAAGAATGTTCCTCTTGTGATGGTTTAACAAAAGCAGAATTTTGTCTTTTTTTTTCTAGCCTACAATAATTATTTATCTCAGCGATATTAGTCAAGTTTTTATTATAGCCTACAAAATGATATTATATATATGCTGGACTTTTAATCACAGAGGTGTGACTTAAAAAAGCTATTGATATGGATGGATTATTTGTGGTTCTCCCAAGGAAATGGCAATCAATTACAGCACCCAACTGGCTGAAAACTGTACTAATTTGACAGTTAAAGGGTCTGTAAATGCGATTGGGGTCGTACCGCTTCTCGGTGGGGGCGGATGGAGTAGTGATCTTCCCTCCATGTTTTCAGTCGTAATTGATGAGCCTGCTGCTGTGATTTATCTCTGCGAGAGAACCGCTGCTGAGCAAATACACAAAAAGAGTGTAAGGTTCATGCAGAACTGAAGAGGAGAGCTCAGAACATAGTATATTTCCATTAACGTCGGGTGAGATGGTCTCAGGCATGACTGATCTCATAGGCATTCTACCATTGTCATGTCATTTGCAAAGGACGCTGATTATTAATTAACCATCAACAGTGTGCCTTGTCAGCATTTATTATTAATACACTAATTGAGATTAATATAATTCCAAAACTACTATCTGAGTGATAAATAATGCAATATTTCCATTCCCAGTCGATCACTAACAACTCTTTGGCCAAATATGCTATTAAACCCAGGCTACAAGTGGCACAGCTTGTCAGCATTTCCTCCAGTGAGAGTTCCTCTTCTCATCATAAATGTTTGACCAGACGACGCCAGTGCTCTATCGATGGGTGTTCCACCGATGCTGATAAATCCATGGAGTTGTAATATTGCCCAATTTTCCCGGGCAACGCATACGTCGGTCAAGCCTTAATTTCAAGCTATTTCTGTGTCCTCAGTTTGGAAAAGGAAGGTGGATATTATATAGGTAATATTGCTGCAGTCACCAAAAGAATATAAATCAGCTGTTGTTAATGCTCTCGTTTACTCTGATTGTTACTCTGTAGATGTTCAGCATTGCTTGTGTGTGTGTGTGTGTGTGTGTATGGGTGTATGGGTGCGTGTGTGTGATGCCTTCTGTGGGTCCTCATTCCATCTTTAGGTGAGCCCTCTGTTTATAGTCCTCTGCTGGCCAGTCTTTCTGCCCTATGTTGACCGGAATAGCATGCTGAAACTTTTCAATATGGAGGAAAACAAATATATGAAAAATGCTGCATGTGTTTTGGTTTAGACAAACTGTCCAGTGTGAGGCTTAATATAGTGATTCGCTGTTCCTTAGCGTTACACTAATCATATTGACCTTTGAAGTCTCAATACAGGGCTTTCATATTGACCTTTGAAGTTTTAAAACACAACTCATATGAAACATCACCACGGTAATAGGCTTTCATTAGTGTAGGTACAGCCAGACAAAGAACACAGCAGGGAGCATGAAAAGAAGCGCAGTGAGTCACCCAGTTGTTGTTACTTCATGAGGTGTGTTAGCTTAATAAGTCTTATTTCTATAATTAAGACTGTTGGATAATGGTTTAGTAAAGGATTATGTCCCAAATGGTGTGTAAATTTATGTGAATATACAAAAGCTGAAAATGAAAAAAATTTATGCACAGCAACAGTTTATCAACAAAATAAACGTGGGTTATGTTTTTGGAGGTGACAGCACAGCTAATGCTAATACTCTGCCTGGGAACTTTAATACAGAAGTTTCATGCTGTGCTAGGGTGTTGAAGCTGGGCCTAGTGAGAGCTTGGAAGACTCAAAGGTGCACAACACTGCATGTAAACAGGAGTCCTTTAGCTTAGAGCAGTGTTTCCCAATTCGGTCCATTGGGAACCCAGTCTGTCCATGTTTTTGCTCCCTCCGAGCTCCCTAGACAGTTCACGTTTCTGCAGAATCACGGACTGTCTGTGGGTCCCTGAGGACCTGATTGGGAAACACTGAATTAGAGTATTTGCAAAAGCAACGTGGCATTCACTGTGATGCCAAAGGCCACCGAAGCTTCATTACTAGCCTCTAAAAGTAACACTTACGCGCCAGATGCATCATCTCATGGAACAAATGCCAGTTCCTTAAAGGATATGCAAAGGATGAGCAGAATTACCCTGTCCCATGTTATTTTTCATGGTGGTTACGCATAATTTAATTCACAATTTACAAAAATGCTGTCTTACAGCTGATTTTCATTCATCTGCCCAAGCCTTTGTTTTTTCCCATGTATTTCTCTCCTATATTCTGTGTATTTCTTACCCCTGTGTCAGAGATGGTACAGTCCTTCTCTATCCCGTGCCGATTGGACACAGTTACAGTTGGTTAGTCAGACTATAAAGTGGATGTCAGCAGCACTGTGGTTGGGGTTGCACTTGTTAGCAGCACAGAAGTATTGTGGCGTATGGTACTTAACATTGCATTCACTGTATATAGTCATATGTAATCTTTAGCTTGTTATACAGTAGATAACGTCATGTTTGTTTCGACTGAACTAGTTTAGCCTGGATTCTTTAAGATTGCTACTGCTTAACATTTTCAATGCCCACATTCGATCACCTGGATGTTACAAGGCATTTATGGACGTGTTGTTTGGGGGCTGGGGGGGTTAGAATGACAATTTTAAGAGTTGCACATTATTGTAAGTTGGTATAAATCCCTCTGGGGAATGAAAGTGAAGCTTGGACAGGTGGTGTACGCGGCCTATTTCTGTCAAGTTTTGCGCTTACAAACCATTTGCGAAAATGTGCCTTAACAAATCTGCTGCTTCTTGATTGTGAGGAGCAGTTTTTTAATGTTTCTGTGCACATTAATTATGCCTAATTAGACTATTCCTTCTTGCAGCTTGGAAGTAAATCGTTTTATTAGTGTCATGTTTGTGGGCTTTACTGCAAGTGCTACTTTCTAAAGTTTTTTAGGTATAACTTCTCTATTACTGGTGTCTTGAGACTCTTTCTAAGGACTTTTGTGATGTCATTTCAAGGTTTGGAGGAATATGTTCTACGGTTGGTCCCTGGTTCAACCGGAGCCTTTAATCTGTTTTTGTGCTGAAGGTATTCGAGTGTTTTTTGGGCTTTCTCTGTATTAAATATCCTCAGCCCACACGAGTCTGAACAGGGCCAACACTTTGGTTATCCTTCTTGTGAGTTGAGTACCATGTCGAGGGTTTGTTGGTACATCATGCACATTCTTCAGAAGCATGAAATTGATACTCAGGACAGTGAGGCACGATTCGTGCTTCTCTCTGTAGCTTGCGGTACACTTGAAGGAAGACTGTACCCTTACCTTGCCTGAATGATAAACACTTAATGAAAACACTGATTTCCGCCCAAGCTGCCTTTGAATCCACATTGCTATTTCAACACCAGGGCATAAGCTGCTTAACCCTAATTGGGTGGCAGGCTATATAATGGTCAAGGACTTGGATTTATGACTAAATGGTTACTGGTTCCATTCATACTGAGGTTGGGGGGAGGCACTTTATCTGAAGGACACAATGGCTGTCTGTAAGCCTGGGGAGGTAGCATATGCAAGGCGCTTCATAAGTTGCATGGTGGATGGGCTGACCTCGACTGCATGTGTGTGAATTCCTTTGACCTTTCCATCTATAAGCCACACGTTTCCCTCCTCTGCTGTGAGAACCTTTAGATGTGGCTAGAACACAGGTTATTATTAGACAAAGGTCAGGGGCAGCTTAGGAGTTCAAACGCTCAGTGGAATATTTTAGCTTAACTTTGTTTTGATTCCATAGACAATGGATGTAGCTTAAATTAGATGGAATGTAATTTAAAAGCCTCTTCAGCCATGGAAAAGCATTCGCAATACATTCCTGATTGGCAGAATATTAGTTCCTTGGCAGAACATTAGTTACTGGGAGCTTTTGTATACATTGACACTTCAATTTTTTCCTGAAGTCTTTTAAGCTAAAAAATTTGAATGTGTAAAAAAAAATAAAATAAAATACAGCACCGTATTCCCCCAAGAACTACTCATAGACCTTTCTTGTCTGTAATCGCTAACCTGTATAATTCATATGTAACAAAATCCAAAACATTTTTGAGCTATACTGTAATTATTTTTCACTGCCCGATTTCAAACTGCTTATTTAAGGGCATAAGACTTAGTAAAAGCTCGACTGTGAGACCTCAGAAGGACCTGTAAAGTGTGCCTTCAAATGGTCCTTGTTGCTTTGATAAGGGCTGTTCACCTTCCTTGGTTTGTACAAGGGCTTTTCTTGATCTCAGAATCAAATGAATTACTTTGAGGACTCATGGATGGACATTTCGTGAAGCTATAATTATCATTCTTCTGCATGTTGAGCTGGAACAGGGACATCGTTGAGTAGCCATGCGTAACACACAGACTACTGCATTGTGTTTGCTGCTATTCAGTTTCATAATACCAGATTTTTATGCTTTAATTCTCCATAGAATATCATTGTTCATATTGTTAAAATCGTCCATAAAATCAGGAAAAACTATTATGTCGTGCATCTTTACATTAAAATTATGGAAATTCTGAAGAAATTCAAATTTATATTTTGCTTTATTAGTTTCTGAAATTCTAATACCCAGTTACTTAATACAGTTGCACAAACACATTAGTTATTTTAGGTGTACTGTGTGCTGATATGGATGCAAGTTTTCTGTTAAAAATATTTGAAGTACGCGTATAGTATACACTGTATAGTATGTGGGGTATCATGGTGTCTCAGTAGGTTGCACTATTGCCTCTCATCTGCAGGGTTTGGGGGCCATATGCCACCTCTGCTCTGCTGTGTGTTTCATGTTCTCCATGTGTCATGTGAGTTTTCTCTTGGTACTTCATTTTTTTACCCAAAGACAAACTGTTGGGGTAAGGGGAGAGATCCACCATATGTCGGTTAACATACTGGGATCAGCTGATGTCAATCATGACATTGGCACTGGTCCGTTGTGGCGGTCTTGGTCCATATTGATGGCCAATATTTAGGCATTAGTCCATATTAAAAGTTTGCTGCAACAGAGCTAAAGATGTAACTACTAATGTAATGAAGACCATAGATGATCAGCCATTTTCCATAGTGGAGGATGAGGGATTCTGTTGGCTCGTTCCCCACTGCCTCACTGACGTCTTACTGCCTGCAGTATATGATGTGGGAGCTACACACATTCATGGGAACTTAAGAAGTAATGTCACCAACGTCTGTTTCACGACAAACGAGGTTAGCCAGTTACTGGTATTGGTAATATTAGGCAAAAATATATTGGTTATCGGTATCGGCCAAAATTTCCACGTCGGCGCACCATTAGTTAAAGGTTGCCTGTATCTATAGGGTCTGCCTATAGGGTTTGGTTGTGAGTGTGTATATGTGCCCTGTGATGGACTGGCATCCCATCCAGGGTGTCCTTCAGCCTTATGCCCTGTGCTGCCTGGGACCTGCTGCCACCCTAACCAGGATAATAGACATATAATTATGTTTCCATCCCGGATATTAATCATCATGCGGTTGAAGTTCAGAGTAATTCCAGCAGAACACCTTGACTGGTGTTACAAGCTAAAAAAGAACTTATGATGTAAAAAGTGCTTTATTTGTATAAATGTGAGTAATGAAAATACCTATTTATTAGCTGTCTCTTCGGAGGCAGTTTTTATTCAGAGTGAGACCTGTTGGTAATAATGCTGCTACTGTTGGGTCCCTTAATGCCAGTTCTCGTAAAGTACTTGGGGATAACTTTACAGTTGGAGAGAAGGATATAAAAAGACTTACACGGTAATTACTCCCTCGCAGTTAGCTGGTTATGTTTGCACCATGTTTTAAAGCATCCTGTTGAGGTTTCGTGTGACCCCCCTGTTCCCCTTCCCTGCCAAGGACCCGAGCTTGAACCCAGGCAGCCTCTTCCCGCCGATGACTTCGGCCCCTTAGGCTCCTCGCTATTTTGCCACACATCCTTTGGGCCCTTGTTTTTTTTCCAGCTGGTTTATGCTGCATGGCTGAGAGGGGATTATGGGTAACTGGCCCAGATGAGTCATACTGGGACAGTGCCGGAGTGGCTAATGGAGAGAGTTCTCGGCGGGCCGCCCTGGTTGTGAGCTGGTGATAAGAAACTCTGCCTCCACCCAGCTCAACAAATTTTACTGGCAGCACCTTCTGACATTCCTGGGCTGGAACTTGGTGCCATTCCCACCAAGCAAGTCCTAGCAAAAGGAACCGGTTTAATTTCACCCAACATCGCCGCTAGTCTAGTTCTGCTTCTTTAGTTTAATTTTCTTACCTAGTGCGGTTTTCCTGAATGCTCATTGGTTAGAAAAATGTCAGTTTTGTACCATTTTGTTATTCCACTAATTCTGCAGTCCAACATTACTTTGTATGCATTCATTTTTCCCAGAACTGGTGATCCATTGCTGGGTTACAGTGAGCATGTGCCTATTCCAAGAAACCCAGAGCAAAGGCAGGAGATGCTGCGGTCAAGATGCCATTTCATTCCAGGCAGGGGTGCTTTAATGTGCAGGCTTAACCGGGCAGAAACCCAGGGGCCTCCACCAAAAAGGGGCCTCAATCAACCATGTCTAATACATTGCAATCTGATGCAATCTGCCCAATTATGGGATCGCCCCACATTGAAAAATAAAATGCTGTGTCCTCTTTTGAACCAATACAGGACACGATTTGCCCCGTGTCTTCGTGACCAGACTGAAATACACTCTAGACAGCGCAACCGATCCCTCCAGACAATTTTAAAAACCTTAACATCAGCCCCCCCCCCCAGGTGACAGCTTGTATAGCTTGGGGCCTCTGACCATGTCAATGTGTCTCTGATTACAGGGTACAAACTTAATCACACACGCAGAACCAGGGGCAGATGAATGCATAGGCCATTCTTACCTCCTCCTGGCAAATTTTATCACTAGCACCCTACCTGAACCCCCTCCTGTGCCCAGCTTCCTAACCCTGGAGGTGTGACGTTCTAGTTGCCAGTCCTCCAACCCGATTGTGTGACAGTTGTGTAACTTTAAACTTCTGTGACTTTCAATGATTAGAGCCGAACGAACAGGGAGATTAAGTGACATTTTGGCCCCGAGTCGCTTCTGAAATCAAATAACGGAGAGGTCTGAGTGCTGTGTTTTAGGTGGTCATCAGTATTGCTACTAATCAGGTAGCTGATTGCATGCTTTCAAGGGGAAGAACGAAATGCTCTTGCAGCCCATAACTCATATTCCATTAATAAGGACATTATAGTGAGACGTGGGAATCAAACAGCCGGAATTTTCCATAATGTCGGCGAATAAAATGGAAAACTGCATTAATTAGAGGCTTTGCTTAGTTCCAACTGTCTCATTTAAAGGACAGCACAGGCAAACAAGGAAGTCACGTGCCCATCCACTTCAACTTTGCATGTGTGCACTATTTATAGCTTATAATGGATGCATTCATTATGTCCGCAAGCACTCAATAAGCCAAACTGTTTTTATGCTGTCAACAATGACGCCAGCCCAGAACCTGTTGTTAATTCCATTATGTGAAAACTGGTTTATGAAAGTGTAAGGGCAAAATGTTTTAAACGATTAAAAAGCTTAACTTACAAGTGCTATGAATGGCTTTTATTTTTTTTCTAATTGACAATTGTGTTTTATTAAGGCTGAGAGCAAAGGTAGGAAAGAACAGAGCTAACCTGGCATAGCTATCAAAATAATGTGGAAAACCTTAAAAGTTTAAGGTCTTTGTTTATTGAATGGAGCTGATTGTAATTCTGGACCCAAAGCACCGTTTTTTTGGTTAATCAATAATCACATCAAGGAAACAGGGCTTCTAGAAGGCAGTCTGTACATTTAGTTAGCCTTATTAAAAAAAACTTGTGACTGTTCCAGATGTCACACGAGAAGAATCTGGAAGAGTCTCAGCCCTTGAAGTGTACTTAATGAGATTGTCACATCACTACCATACACCGTTTGGGTGAGGGAGTCTCACCCTGTTACTTCGGATTAATAATTGAATGACTAGGCTGATTTAATGAAAACAGAACCTCTCAAGTAAACATGCAGCTCTGGTTTGCTGGCAGACGGCTACATGGCAAGTCGCTTCCAGGCTCCAAATTTCTTAGACAGCAGTACACAAGAACAAGGTGAAACAGGAGACACTGGGAATGACCAAAAACCAGCCAGGTGGAGGGCAGAAGCAACTTTCTAATGCCAGAGATGACAGTCAACTTATCTGGTAGTGCATCATAAATCGGAGGATAGCCTCAAGTCTCAACCTTCAAAAAGAATGGAAACATGAAGTTTTGTGAAGTACACTTAGTTCATATCAGGCTCCTAGAAACAGGACTGAAGTCCCATAAAGCAAGGAAGAAGCCCTTCATCAATGAGAAGCAGAGAGGAGCCAGGTTGAGGGTTTCCAAAAAAAAAAATATATTTTACACAGAAGCATACCCATTAATTGAGAGATGAGTAAAACTAAAAATTTTGTTGTGGTCTTTTGTTTTCCAGTGCTGTATATTAGTATATTTATGTTTAAACCAAACCTTCATTAATATTATAGTGTGTTCTTTGTTTTATCAGTAATGATTTTTAATTTGAGACAACCAAGAAGTTATATTGCTGTAAGACATTCAATATTTGTTTAATAGATTATTGCTCTTTCTTCAGTTCACAAAGGAAAACATGCTGCTTTCTGAGTACATAATTATAGTTTCTGTTTACCACACTACTGGGTAGGTGTTAAATTGTGTAATATAGCAGAGAGGCATTAATCTGTGGGACTGTTCAACCGTTTCTGTTAAAGCCATGTATTGGCCATCTCATGACTAGAGATGTCTGTGCTTTCGTCGTCGTTATAGGAGTGCTCGACGTATCACTCCACTCTTCCCATGAATATTTGTCTTGCACGGTTGACTTTCTCCACTCATTGATTCGAATAGGCTGCTCAATGATCTCATCTAGGAGTTGATGGGCGCTGTGTATTTGTTGTCATTGGTGCAGATGTGATTGCTTATTTTTTAATAAAAAGGAGCAAAGTGCAACAATTCCACTCACCCCATACTGCTACGGCCCAGCCCGCATTATGACTTCCAGTTTTGATCAACTTTTAGCTATCCTTCTTTAGCTAAATAAAAGCGGTGTGTCGGTTGCCCTCTAGTTGCTTTGTCTTTGATAGTACAGGTACATTTTTCTTTAATATTAATAAAGTCTATTCAGCCACAATATGGTGGAAGGATTGCCGCTGGATAATGTAGATCATGGTCGTATTTCTTTTTTCTTGGACATTTCAGTACGTTGCTGAGCACTGAGAAAATAGGCGCACTCAATAAACGCTGAGCTGTTCTCCTTGGTTATGCCGAAGTTTTATTGTCGCCGCACAAAGTGAAGTTCATGTGCTTGAGTGGTCAGGTTTAAATATATTTCTCTGCCTTTGTCAGCACATGGTACATTATTGAGAACCGTTAGTTGTCATGGCCACACAGACAGCGTTATTTCGTCTTGTTTTTGGATTTACGTAATGCTTCTGTTTTTCTGTAGCTCTATGCAACAAGTGCGGATGACTGTGTGGATGGACTCGGAAACAAAAAGAGGTCATCATACATGACATACATTTATTTCCATTGAAAGGTGTTCTTTGAGCCAAAAGAAAAGGGACAGTGCATCTAAACTGATATTAGGAAGTGAGACTATTTCCCTGGATTTCTTCTTTCTGTTACCCACGTTGTAGCCAGGGATGTGTGGTCATAGGAGGCAGGTGAGGCTGAGTTTCCTGCCTAAATACAGGGGAGAAAGGTGAGGTGCGGCAGTGATGAGCCGAGCCCCACCTCGGACCGCGCTGTCCCTCACGCGCTGGGTAGATGCATGCAATTGGCGCGTACCTATTGCTGTCTTTCTATATGTCGCCAATATAATGTTTGCAGACACGTTTATTATACACCCTGACTTTCCACAGTCTGGATAATATCTTTAATGAATGTGTGTGACATATTTAGTCTTGCTGATTGGACATATAACCGCGGTGAAAAGGTGCAAGGTGAGGCAGACAGTACCGTGCTGCACCGAAGGGGGCGCATGTGAGCCCAACAGGTGCTTGTTGCTGCTGTTCTTCTACGTAGAGGCTCTAGCCAATAAGTTAGCGATATCGGAAAGTCAAGTGCAGTGCAGCGGCCCGTTTATTTCAATTTTTTTTCCGGCTGACTACCGAAGTGGAACATTATATATCTAAGATTAAAAATTTCTCAAAACTGGACGTGTGTGTGTAAAGAATGCTGATGAAATATGAAACATAACCGGTAGTCAATGTGCAAGCTGCCGATTGAATAGTGAATAAGCTAGTCTTTTTGGTTCATATATTTGTAAATCTGACTCTGAAGGAGTCAGTGCCTCACCGGCCATGAACCTCACCGCATGTCACTGGATGTAGCCATTCACACTAGCTACAATCGATGCGAAAAATAGAATATGCTAACAAATAAAGCTAACATTGAACACTGCCATACCATTTTGTGCAGTCAATGTTTTAGAATAGCTTTATGTTCCGTGGCTGGATGTGATTTCTCAAATTAATGTGGGACATTTATTAAAATGAGAGACTATCTGCTTCCCCACGTTAATGTACTGATCCATTATGGAGGGGATCAAGACACAGGGGACACATTCGTTCTGCAGACCACCAACACTGCAAGCCTTAATTATTAGTGTACACGGAACGCTCTCGAGGCTCATTTTACACAGTGCTTAAAAGAATTTGTTATAGACGCTGCTCCAGAGTTGCATTGTTCTTTAGGTGGCTTGGGGCTTAAGGGGAATAGGCACAGATTTCCTTGCAATCAGGCATTGCCCCCCCCCCCCCCCCATTACTTTGTTTCCCTGATGAAGACAGAGTAACTGCTGCCGTACAGTGCTCCTGCAGGACTCCTTATGATCATTAGCAGGGCACCACCCCGGATGATTTGTTTTCCTGAGCTGTTGATTTTCCTGACGCCCTTACCTCCTCCTCACCCCTTTGATCATGCGGGTCTGATATGACTGGGTTATTCAGGCTCATTTTGTTTTTTTTTGTCCCCCAATTGTGAGGAGCTCATTGCAGAAGACGAACAACAAAAGCATCATTTGTGAAGAGAGGCACATCGGAAGAAACGTACAACCTCCGTGGTAGCGGAGGAGCAATGGTAGTCTTTTGCTGTGATTCATCAAAGCTCAAAGCGAACGAAGGATTTTCTAATGGACCTGAAATGCCTAATTTGAGAGCTAGTGAGGTGTTGCTTTAGGAAAAAGCCTCAGGTGGGTCATTAATGTACGTGTTAAGGTTTGATTAAAGGAAACAACCTTGTTAGCTGGGAGTTAATCAGCACTTTACCTTTACTGGACTCACAACTCTCAAATGCTGTCTGGAAATTGGGATGAGAATGTAGGTTTGTTTATAATCGTTTTACCTTTATAGAAGTCAAATTGGTATTTCTGTTTTACAACTAGCTGGTAGAAAACAAGATTCTGTTGCTTTGTGTCCAGATTTGAAGCTAAAGTTCTCCACAGCTTACAGAAGTCAGACCTTCTCCTTTTTCAGTATTAATAAGTTCAATCCCAAGACAATCCCTAGGTAAAATTGGATATCAGAAGATGCCAAAGCAATCAGACATACCCCAGTTGTAGGCTAAGAAAATGACATCAGCATCAAACCATAACCATGAGACTGAGGCAAAAGAAAAATATTTTGTTGGAATGGAGGGTGTGATGCGAAAGCTTAACTAGAAAAAAAAAAAACAGATTTTAGTGCAAAAAAAAAAAAGGTTCCTAATGGTCGGTCACATTGTAATTGTATTTTAGATGTTGGTCAGTTTAGAAATTTTAATTTGTGAGAACGTATAGATGTATGTATGTATGTATGTATACATTTTACTTTTAAGTTTTTTTTAGAATTAAAAATCACGCCATAAATGTTAAATTTATCATTCAGCCTTTAAGCATGGTACACCATCAAAAGTGTACCAGTGCCTTGATAGACAGGAAACACTGCTTCTAAATTGTGGCGTTAGTCGTACGTGTGCCCATTCAGTCTTGCTATGCTGAAATATGGTCTTCTGTCCCTAAAAACATTTAGTAATCCCTCTATGCATCTTGTATTCATGTAATATGTCTCAAAGATTTGTAACTCACGACACACATTTTTCATGATATTGCGTCTGATAGGTGGCTGAGACACCAATGTCCCCAAAGGTAACTCCAACAGTGTTTCTGAAAGATTGATGTAGAATGTTCCAGCAAAATGGATGGCAGCATATTGCATATGACTGCAGTCTTTATAACTGCGCACCACTATTACACACGTTATGTTTTGTGAGAGAATTAGACTGATTCATGTGGTAGTAAATATAAGACATGGACATTCAGCTCAGCATCCAGAATGCTATAAGGGAGCTTTATGGTACAGAGTCAGTTAATTTTCAGCCATTTTCTGTATCATATTAATTGTACTGTATTTCATTGTTATTTCGATGGCCAATCAGGTAAGATAAATCATTTTAATTTTTAAGTGTAGTTTTATATCTTTTATGTATGTAGCGATCCAAAATGTAAATGCTGGTTGGAATCAAACACGGATTTTCACCCAGCATCCTGACTGGGATGAGTGTTTAGAGGACGGATGGATGGACGGCATAAACAGTTATAAACATTTGACTTATAGTCAAACCCTCTCCACCGTAGGTCCTGGAAAGAAGTGAAGCATAATACCTCCTGGCAAAAAGTGAAGAAGTGTCCCGCTGTCGAGAAATCATTATGCAGGCAGTGATAGTGTACAAAATTATTACTGAAAATTATAGGTAGTATTTCTAAAGACAATGTTTGAGATGTAATAAATGTCTATTATTTGCATATTTAATGGAATAATTAAAAGTGAAATGATATGTTAAAGTAAACACAGGCATCAATCAATGTACGGGTGAAATAATTATGATGAATGTTTGAAGGTGGGTGGCAAGGTGGCTCATTGATCAGCACTGCACCCTCAGACCTCTAGGGATGGGGGGTTGACACCCACTTCTAATTTGTCTGGCACCCCCTCCAGTACTGTTTGGTGTCTGGGATGGGCTCTAACACCCCCTCCCCCTTACTACCCTGACTGGGACTAGATGATGGATGGATGGATGGATGCTTTGAAGGACATCTATGCATTCCTTACCTCTAGACAGGTATTCAACCCTGGGAGACTAATCTGTTTCCTGTTTTACATTATATCTTACATAGTCACAGCAGTGTACTTTGGGATGCCTGCTGGGAGATGTTGCTGCTGGTTTGAATTAGGCCACAGCCCTGCGTGGTCCAGCTGAGTGAGTGAGTCAGTGAGTGAATGAATGAGTGAATGAGTGAGTGAGTGAGTGTGTGTTTCAGTGAGCGACTGAGTGATTGAGTGAGTGAGAGAGATTCTTCTTAGTTCTTGCAGATTTGCATGAGTGTCTCAGGGTGGCCTGGCATTGCATTAACGGTGAAAACTACTTTACAGTCCTGTACTTTCTGGGATAGGAGCTGGACAGCCAAGACTTTTATCGGCTAATAAGTGGATTGGCTAGCAAAATGGAATGAATGAATACATGCAGGATGGATGGTTGCACATCTTTATGACTGTGAGCTACACTACGGGACATATAACTTAAATATTAAAATGCTGAACTACGAACATATATAATATGTTAAAATATGTTAAAATAAAATCCTTTCAGTTCTGGCTGATTGATTTGTCAGTATTGTCTAAACTTTTTCCATCTGTATTGTAATTATATTACAATTTCCGTGCTGCATATAACTAATAGTAATATATTTTTATGAAAAACATAAATGAGGCTTAAAATATTATGACCACAAAACATAAAAATAATATCACTATAAAATGTTTTTTTTTAAGAGAGAATATGTAATTTCCAAAGCATTATGATATATAAAAAGATTGCCTCTACGCAGAAAAGCCAAGTATTTGCTGCATCTCCTGCTACATTAATCGCACACATTAAGGTTGGAGCACAGATGTTTGCTTAGAGGGAATGATAAAATTATGCTTTCGATAAATATATTGACAGAGAACAAACTGTTTTCTTACCAGATACTGCTATTTAACCATGTTCGACTGGAACTGACTGTAACTTTGCTCAATTATGAGTCAGTTTTGAATCTTAAAACACATCTGGCCCATTTTTTGTAACGTTCTGTCTTTAAACATTCTTTTTAGGCAACATAATTCATTCAGTGTTTTGGTAATGGGTTTTAATAGTGGTTCGAACATTATATACCTTCTGTGTAAACATCTGCATTATAATGGGTAACTAACTTTATTCCTACACTAAAAAGTGTCTTAGTTTTGATCTGTAGTGACAGAGTGGAAAAGTACTTTTTTTTTTGTTTGTTTCTCTCTGTGAAGGAGACCCATCCATCTCTTAGCCGCTTATCCAGCACGGGGTTACGGGCGGGCCTGGAGTCTCTCAGGTAATGAAATAAGCCTTTTTCTAAAAGTAATAGGTCAGTAACAGGCATTTTCTCAGTCCTGGTTTCTTCCCCTGAGAAAAAAGGCAGATAGCTTTTACATTTCAGTGAGAGGTTCTCAATTTCTGCTGAAACTATTGTTTGCACCCATGTTTGGGATACGTACGGGGAACGAGAACCTTAGTTTAATCAATCCCTGATGTAAAAAAAAATATATTAACAGACCTTGTGAAATCTTTTGACCACATTCTCATCTAATCTTTTTTATTTACACAGTAAATTTTTTATGAATTTACCGATATAAGAAATATGAGACTGTTTGTTTTGTCATTTTTTTCTTTATCGGTTAAAAGTGATACTGAGAATGACATTTAGCAGTGTCTGTCTTTTTTTCACTGACTGATCGTTATGACAGGCAGTCAATATTCCCACAGATGAAAACGTTCTTCTATATGGAGGGAATATTTTCGTAGTCTGTCTTTATTTGGTTTTACCATGTTATGTTCCTACAATGACTCATTGTTTTTGCTCTGTTAGGAGAAAAAAAAGATATTTAAATGGAATTTATGCATGAGGCATATAGCTTTCTTCAAATGAAAAGTTATTGGAAAAGAACATTATATATCTGTATTATTTATCCATAGCTGATCATTTAAAACAGAGATACTTTATTAAGCCCCATGGGGGATTCATAAACTTGCTTTGTTCCATCTTGCTGTCTGTGAGACACACACACGCAGGTGCGACCGAGCTTGGTGGTCACAGCCAAGGGTTAGCCTCCTTGCAGCACCCGGGGAGCTGGGGGTTAAGGGCTTATGGACACGTGACTGTTCTGCCAACACTGGGCTCCAATCACAGGCACAGGGGCTTAGCCCACTGATCCACACATAGGTAACAGAGACTACTCTTTGCTAGTTTATACAACAGTGCATTTATGAGGAAATTTACTTTCAATAGTACGTCTGCCACAGTGTGATTAGGGTGTATCTCATATTTAATACAAGCATTTCAGAATTGGAGTCCAGAAAGGAGGGACCCTAATTTTTAATATTGGTACCATGATAACAAAAGGGTGATTTAAAGCTTGAACATGTCAACTGAGAGAAGAAACCCACGCATGCCTGTTGGTGTCAATACTGCAATAAGAAACATACATAGGCTTTTTTCTGCCTCTCCTGAGACTTCCAGAAATCAGGAATGAAATATTACACCGTAAGAGCATCATATTCCAGCTGTTTTTAATTTAGTGATGTCTGTGACACACCATCCTTGTGCCTTATTCTGTCTGGGATGGGCTCCAGGTCTCCCTGCGACCTTGACCAGGATAAGAATATGGATATATGGATGGATGGTGTTCATTTTCAGGGTGTACATCATAAAACATACGCTGCGTATTCTGAAGTAAGTCTTTGGCTAGGTGTTATGGTTATGATGTAAATAGCCCCTGTACATCTTTCTTTAGCATCAGAGTGCCAGGGTGTGTGCTTATCACAGGTTGCTGTTGTGTCAGATGGGAAAGTGATGGGGTAATTAGGCCAGCGAGACATGAGAAGCCATGTTACTTTCTCTGCTGAGTAACTAAATAATGCAATAAAAAATTGCACTTGGTGATGCAGGAATGCAGCATCCTAAAAGGCAGTGTGATGCAATTATCCCTGTTCAGGGAATGGAGTTACATCCTGCCTCTTCGCTTTCCCCATATCTTAATGCATCTGTTTTAGTTTTATTGAAATTACATTTTGCGAGGAGGTAAAATTATATCACTTTGCAGACAATGATAAATTGCCATCTGCCTCTTTCCACCTGCAACTGCTGCATTATGTCGATGTATCAGGTCGCAGTTTTGAGGCATCTGACTTCATGGAATGATTGACAGAGGAAATGGTGCCGCTCAGCTTTGGGGAAACGTGCATTAATCTTGAGAGATTCGAAGAACACCCCCCTTGGTAAAATACAGAGCCCAGTTATGTTTTCTTGGAACCGTCTTCATGCCGGGGAGCTAATATTTTTATAGCAGTAATAAAGGGGCCACCCCACCTTCAATTTATGCAAGAGACAGCGCGTGCAAATAGACAGCGTGTTATAGGAAATGCTGTGATGATCTTCACCATGTTTCTTGAATCTGGTCGTGAATTTTATGTCATTCTTTATTGAGGTATTGCAAAAACATATTTCGTGGGATATTAGATAATACATCACATCAGGATTCAAAATCCTTTTTCATGGACAGGGGCTACATTGACTTGCTGAGGTGTCTATTGTCCAAAGGAGCTTGTATTATTTCTTGTTCATATAAGTACACAGCTAAAGAGTGGAGCAATTTAGATCAAGTAAGTTCCTTAATGGGACTAAAGTAAGATCCCTCCAGGGAACCAAGCTAGCGACCTTCAGCTTATGAGGTTATGTCCTTAACCACTATGGTAGACTGCTCCTCAAGTCATTAAGTAGCAAAATGACATAACCCCTTACACTGCAGCTTAAGTATAGCCTTCATTCTTATTTATGAGCTCTCTTAGGAATATCATAGAATCAATTATGCCATCACTACCTCAGTATTAAAATACTAACATTAACATCTCATCAAATGTGAGGCTAGGACAAGATCTCTGATTCCACACAGTAAACAAGCGTGATTATAGGGAGGGCAGCTTATTGGTAGCCTGAAGAAGGGGCGGGGTCTTGGAGGTGGGGCCAGAGGTTAAATCAGGGGCCACATATTAGCTACTCTAACGTGCAGCCGGAGCTCAGTTTGCTTTTCGTTTGAGTCCTGGAAGACGGCTGTCTCTGGAGACAGAAAAGAGAGTCTTCTGAATGCATTTCCCATGTTCACTCTGGCTCTTTCTGGGCTGTGTAACATGCCTTTTTTCATCTGCTGAGTCAACTCTTAGGAGGACAAGCCAGAACATGCCACCTGGTGGCTGTTTTTACTTTAAGTCTTGTTAAAGATGTCAGCCTGAAACTTTCCCCCCACCTTACTACTCTAGCAGTTACTTTTGTCTTGTTTCAGTTGTCACCAATTGTGGATTTTGTTCTGGCGCGACCGATTTGCATGGAATAGATCCAGCAGCTACGAAATTGGATTGGAAGCTTTGGATTTCAGTACATGAGGGGAATTGACTGCATAGGTGAGGAGGCGGATGGTGAGAACAGATGCTTTTAATCTAAATGTCTTGCGTGCCATAGACTAGCTTAGAGTTCCATATAATATGCTAGCTGCATGCCTTACCCAGTCGGATTGGTTCAAGTAACACCAAAGCTTGAATAGTTATAGGTATAGTTATGAACGTGCAGAGGAGGTACAGAACTTGATAATCGATGCATATATTTCTGCCGTTTTAGGAATGTAGGGTAGATAAGAGGAAAGGGACATGCTGTGCAGTTTAATAACCTGAAAGGAAGCTTGATGGTGCTTTACATTTTAAAATGGTTTAAAAAATGTATTGTTTTTTTACTTAGACTATGATCTGAAGGAAATTATTAGAATAAGGGGAAGAGAAACTACCATTGAATTTAAATTGTATTAAGAGCTGTAAACGGTATAAAGTTGGTTGTTTTGGGGTCACTGTTTTAATAACAAAGTACTTTTAGTATTCAGTATTACAGCCGCTGCACTTTGAGTAAGATAATGCGAGCTCCATTCGACTTGTATCACAAAAATTGTATGCTGATAACCTGCTTGTATAGCTCTCTGAACGCTTCATTAAAACAGATCAATATCAGCCTAATATCAGCCTGAAGTACGGCACAAGTCAATGTCTTGGCTGATAAATCGGAACATTATAGAGATAAAACATAGCTGGTAGCTGTTTCCTGACACCATATGCATCATTATATTAGCATTTAGCAGTTTACACTTTAATATATTAGCAAATATTTGCAGGGAAAATAATCACTTAATCTTTGATGGCTGTTTTTTTCCAGCTGTTTGCTCTTCAGTGATTCAGAAATGCCCCGGCAGTGTAGTATTAAGCGTGGCAGACTCTGCAGCACTGAACTGTAACTACAAAACCAGTACTTTATTATTTTTCTCGCTTTGCCTTTCAAATCTAAACTGCCTTTACGAAACAGCTTTAAAATAGCTCGACCAGGAAGTAAACGGTGAGAAAACCGATGCTGAGAAAAGCTTTAAGGGCTGCTGACTCAGGCCGAGGTGACAAGCTGAGTGCTGGACACTTTGAATATTTCACTATAGGCCACAGGGAGCAGCTCTTTGGGACAAAAATTCTGTCATAAACTTATGTTTGCGTTTCCATTATTTACATTACTAGAAATTTTTTATACAGAAGCAAACCTTGGAGAGTTCATTTAAAAGGTAATATGACTTGGTTTTGTTCACAGAAAACTCCTCTATTTGAATGCGGTGATGTTTTTTTTTTCTCGCTGAGCTAAGTGAATTCAACAAGGTCAGCCAACAAACTACACCCTAAACAGAATATCTTCACGGATATTCCTTAGCATTTGTTTTCTAGCTACCACCGTGATTGTCCATCAGCACAAGGCAGTAACCATGCAGAGTAATATTCCTTTTTTATGAGAGTATTTTTTCTCTCTAATGCTTGCAGCTTTGAAGTTCCATTAACTTTTTTTTTTTTTTTGCTTGCATTGCATTGCATGCACTCTATCAATATTCGGCGCAACATGCAAACAAGAATAGCGAAATCATTCAAGGTTCCTAATTATGCAACATCGTTTTCTTTGCACATTTTTCCGACTGACCTCAGAAGACCTTTAGTACAAAGTCGCCTCCTTAATGAGAGGCAGGAATGCAGATCACCCCAAGGGTGATAACCCTGCAGGGGTCGACCTAAATTTTTGCGAGGGATTAGCTACAGTCCTGTTACTTCGCGCTGCTGCTGCATGTCTTACATACCCACGCTTTTGGTGTGGACTGAAAATCGAACGTGGGAGCGAATTCCTTTTCATGTAAATATTTTAAAGTGCAAGTTAATTTCCAGGTTGCAGTTCAACCCCAAGAGCAGGCTGAGTGGAAAAACGGTAGAGGTAACATGGTCTTTATCGCTGGTGTGGCAATTTTATTAGTGTTCCTCATTCGTGTTTCAAAAATGCTTCGCTGATGCATCTACCCAAAGCTACTTATGAGTTCTCACCCACATACAGTATGCGGCTACATATTTCACCAGAGTAATTTAGGGTTGCTGCCTTCAAGGACCCTCCTTCTGCATGAGCCAATCAGGTTGTGTGTTCATGTGCTGGACTATTGTGCTACCTGGTACAGAGTCAGTCGTGGCTGCTTTGGCCTGATTTCTCAAAGCACACCAGTGGAATGACAAAATGACTATGACTCATACAGGTTTCAAATAATATTATGGGCAGGAAAGACAAGTGGTTTGCCATTATTTAATATTATAACATTATTATATAATATTAATATTATTCCGGTATAAATATTATAAATGAAACTTTTTTCAAATTTAGTTTAAAGGTTGCAGACAAAACAACACTTTAACCCATTTTTCAAATGTATTACGATAAATTCATAGATTTATTTATTTTTTTATCATTCTTCCCTCTCCCTTCAGTAGGTTATAAAGATATGAACGGTAAATGAACTTCATGTTTCCAGTTCCAGAAAATTCTGCAAGTTTTCTTTAATGCATTCAAATTTCAGAGCATTTAAATAAATTGTCAAACTTTTGAATGGCCTGATTGCCCCATGCTATATTTTCTAGGTTGCACCTATTCACATGGTCCTCTGACCATCACATCGGATGCCGTGTTCAGCTTTGACACTCTATCACATCCTTTCTGACTTCTGGACCTTTAATGGTGTCAGGAAGGAGGCTGTATCCTATTATAAAAAGCACCAGTAAAACCCAATAAGCCCTCAGTCTTGCCACATCATAGCTGTTGGCTGTTGGAAGGCAGGTTTCATAATTTACTTCAAATGGTAGTGACTGCTGAATATATCTTCTTAAATGGACTCCATAATGGATAATGGAGCTGTTGTGTTCTGATGCTATTTAGCCGCTGGAGTCAGATGCAATTACCTTATGGTGGGAGTGAAAGATGAAGACATTGAGATGGGAGTGATTGCTTGAGAGAGGAGATTAGTGCCCCAGTCAAGGGGTATTCAAACAGGAGAAATTGCTCTAGAGCACGAATGCAAAGTTAACAAATTAAGACACTAGGTGCCATTGCATGGCTGGTTAATTACAGCTAATTGTACTTATTTTCCTCATTGTATTCCTTGGTTTTGCCCTCCACCCCCAACATATCACTTCATTCAGCTGGCTGCTCTGCTTCATAAACACGTCTAACAGACTGGGAGCAAGAATCACGCCATTTGCAGTGGGATTTAATCGAAATTGCACATGCCTCTTTGCAAATGCTTTGTCTTAAATGGAAAAAAGGGTCATATTTCAGATGTTTTCAGTGCTATTCACCAGGAGAAATGGATTACAGGGAAGAAAAACCTAGGAAAATGGCATTTCCAGTTGATATTGCATGGCCAGCGAATCTGTCCAGACCATAATAAGTAGGCTTCCGCGTTCAGCTATGGGGTTAGGGTTTTCTTAAATACATATAAGAAGTTGGATGCCGTTACACAGGAAACAGCTAATTCCAACACGCTGAGCCCGGTCTGCCGCTTATAGTCTGGTCGATCATGAGTGTAACACACTGTTCCTGCAGAGATATCTTGGAATCTGTTAATGTTTGTGCGAGCTATTTGTGGTCTGCCCTGATGTTTACTCACTGTGACAGTTAAAAAGAAGGAGAATAAGAAGAAGAACGGCTACACGCTTTGCACATTGGAAAGCAGGATATCTAGACAAACTATCCCTGTGGGTATTATTAAGATAAACTGGCAGTAGCCAATTGGGAAGTTGCTGGAGTCATACTGGGAAGATTAATGAGACACCTGTGGAACTTTATGTATTCTGTCCTATACTGATTGTGGTTGAAAATAGACTCTATACAGACAAATGTTTGTTTAATCTATAACCATCATATTTTGTATGACTGGAATACATAATAATACAGTCACTACGGCTCATTTATTTAAAAAAATCTTTATCCGTAAGTAAAAAAAAAAATAATTGAAAACCAGCAAAACATTTTGCAGCACGTTTACAAAGCAACAAAGAATCCTTGAACTACTTGGAGACAGGCTGAATAAAACAAGTTCCATGGATTATCAGATCCACCCCAAAAATATGATTGTTAGTCATCCAGATTTGTTTTTTGCATTTCAGTTTAATAGCAAAGATAACAAGAAATAAGACAATTCTTTTTTTATTTTGTAAGATGCCCTAATAAACAGATTTTATATTAATGATTGTAATAAACCTTATTGTTTTCATACCTATTGTTTGCAACTTCATTCAGGAATTCCAAAATGAAATGCTCTAAGGTTTCATCATCGAGACAATGGCCAATGACACTGTTTAATTGTGACGTAAACACTCAGAGACAGAAAGCTCTTCCTGTTATTCCTCTAACAATAGTCCCAGAGCACTGTATTTTATAACTGTATGCATTATATATCTATAATATTTAAAGAATGGCTGACCATCGAGTGTGGTAAACTTATTTTTTTCTGAGCAATACCTTTTGATTTCTCACTGTCTGCACTGAATTTTCTTTTGCTATCAAACACCTGTTTTACTGACGTTATTCCGCAGCACTGCAGCCTTCTTTATTGGAACGGATTTGCTTTTCGGAAACTCTTCATACTCACTTTAAGGTGAGCGGTCACGTTTGCTGTGCTTGCTGTACTTTATTAGTAGATATTCCTCATGAAATTTTAGCAGAACGATGTTTGCAAAATGCATTTCTAACAACGTTAAAATAATTACACACAGCTGTATCGCGCACGGGTGTGCAAAGCAATATGAGCATCATTTTAAAGGGCGTTATTGGCGGTAAATATCGGCTCATTTTTAACCAGCGGCCGATGTCCGATTGTTGCTGTATCAGGCCAAGAGATTCCAGGACAGTCGGTGCATCTCTAGTCTGGAACTTGCATCTTCTCTGTGTTTGCATAGGATCCCTCCCTGATTCCTAGAGCATGCAGTTAGATGGAGCGTGTGTGTGATTTACTCTCTGCTTGTGCCTCCTGCTTATGAGATAGATTAACTACGTATGATTCAACATTGGATCCATGGATGGGTGGTTTTATTCATTAGAAATAGTTCCTTCCAAACTGTAATGCTAGGATTATATGGTAGAGAACTTTAGCTAAAACCCCTGGGTCTGCTGCCAGTGTATTTCAATCAGTGATGATGAGCATAGAACAGTAAAGGCCATATGGACATGCTGTTTTGCCCACCTATATGTCTTAAAGAACTATCTCCCATCTTTCATTGTTCTTTATGTAACCTCTATGTATGCCCAAGACTTTCATTTTCCAAATTCCTTGGACATACAGAAGTATTATTTAATCAACATATTTCTCCAGTTTTTTTTATTTAACTGCTTATAAAATGCTCATTTTTATGAGTTCTTGAAGGCCGGTATTTTTGTATTCCGTTTTCTTGTACTTTGTACGTAGACCCAAAATAGGGTAGCTTTTCCATACAGGCACCTGGGGGCTGGAGAGGGAATAATAACAATTCATTGCGGAAACGCTACGTACGTCAGAACTTCTGGGTTTGTTTTGTGATACATGCACCTGTGCGTCGGCCAGGTCAGGTAATGAAGGCGAGTGTGAATCCCAGAAGAAACTCTGCAGTTACTGAGTTTGTTTTCTCTGAGAACTGTATTAGTTCCAAGGCATGGATGTGTGTGTTTCAACGCACGGCTCGCAGAGAGGGAACAGAGTTAGAAGCCAACCTTTTATTCTGGTTGATAAAGGCAGACATTTTACGGTACTGCTTTTGTATGTTTTAGCAGAAGTGAGGCTTTCGGGTGTTTTTGGGTGCTCTGTGTGTTCTTATGCGATCTTTTTGGCTTCATTTTTAATGGGGGTAAAACTCAATGTAAAGGATGCTGGGATTGTTCCTCCAGGTTAAATGTTATCCCAGCGACAAACAAGAAATGTACTTAAAAAAATTCGATTTTAAATTCTACCACAGTTGCAATGTTTGACTCAAACGGAAACACTGAGTAGAATTAATTATATGGATCTAAGCTGGATTTGTGATAGGACAATGTACAAACAGGAACTATCAGAAGTTGTGGGGAACCGCTCTGATTTTAGGACTAACTGTGACCAGCACAGAATTCCTGGCCTCAGTATTTGGGCAGACCTTAAATTTGCTGTATGGGCTAAGACCACTACCTTTATACCAAAAATTACAGCGGAGGTGGACTAACTGATATCTGTTTGTAAGTTCTAACATAATTATATTTTGATCGATCTTCTGATATCATTGAATATTACGTCTGCTATTAATTTATATCTAATTAAGATGGGGGGCTGGTATGTGGCTAGGCGGGTTAGAATACTGTGTCAGTAATCATAAGGATGCCAGTTCAAATCCAATGGTCAGCAGAGTCATTGTACCATTAGGCCTTTAACCCCCTCCCTTCCCGACTAGTCCAGGGCCTGACTGACTCTGCTTTCTCAAAAATGTACAACCCTTTTCATAATAGGATCTGATAAATTATTAATAAAAAAGATTAGGATCACATGGTTAAGCTACAAATTATAACTCTTTGCATGTCAATACATCCACCTTCATCCATTCATCTTCCAATCACTTGTCGTGAGGGTACCTGGGGTACCTGAAGCCTATTGCAGGCAAGGCTGGGGAACCCTCTGGATGGAGTCCATCATAGGGCACACAACCACATGGTATGGCCATGTCTAAGGAAAAGTGCATGACTTTGGACTGCTGGAGGAAACCGGGTCAACATGGGGTGAACATGCAAACTCCACACACAGACACAAAGCAAAGCAGGGCTTCAAGTATTCAAACCTGCATGTGTGAGGCAACCTACACACTGTGCCATTTACCTTCAATGCTGCTGAGTTATAGTAAAGTCAGTAATTGTCATTGTTGATACACCACAGCACACAACAATAAAATGTGTCCTTTGCATTTAACCTATATTTGACATAGCGTTACACAGCTATTATTTTAGCCCCCAGGGGTACCTCACTCAAGGTGCCTTCAAACAAGCAAACTTTCAATCACAGGCACACTTCCCTAACCATTAGGCCACCACTGCCTAATGGTTCTTGGGAGAGGCTGCATGTGAACGAATGTCTGAATTGTACTTTAGTAATTTAGTTTTATGGCTATGTCAGGTTATATGACTGAGATGGGCAGACTATGTGACAATGTAAACCAATCAGATGAACTGAGCTGGAGTGAATAATATTATAGAGATATAAAATTACATAGTGATTTAAGTGTATAAGTCATAGGGGACATTTGAGCTTCTTTGACAAAAAAGGTACTATTTCTATAGCTATAACCATGGTCAATATGACATCTCCTTCCTGGAAAATGTGCACAGTCATACAAAAGGACACTCAACACACAACTGGAGACCAGTATGGGAAAAAGAAG
The DNA here is from genome assembly GCA_011763525.2 of Mormyrus iriodes. Classification (NCBI taxonomy): domain Eukaryota; kingdom Metazoa; phylum Chordata; class Actinopteri; order Osteoglossiformes; family Mormyridae; genus Mormyrus; species Mormyrus iriodes. Next base: position 19,282,649 of record JAAGVU020000019.1, read on the forward strand.
GCAGATATAGATAAAAAGTGTATACTATATACATCATATATGATATGTGTATAATGAATAGTTCTTAAGCACTGCATTCAGGGTTATTTTACTTAGATTTTTTTATGTGAGCATATTGAATTCAAATATTGAATAACTTCAATGCACAAAATTGAAGCATATTTCTTTGGTTTACAAAGGGTCTTTGTTGTAAAGAGTGTAAGGCGATAGCAACAGAGAATAGAGCCCTTTGTTTGTTACTGTGTAGGTATGCTCTGAGGGGGGAGTCCGGATTCCCAGGAGGAAACTTGTCGCTTGTTGTCCTCCCACTGGAATAGCTGGCAGCTCTGCTGGTCCAAATGTGTTTCTTCACAGGCGAATGCCTCTGGATCAGTTATACAGATCAGAGCACGTCGACATTATAAGGTGAGCTTGTGTGGGACCTGCAGTAAACTTATGTGAAGAAATATTAAATGTGGCCCTGTCTTTTTTCTCTGTCTCCTTGTAATTCTGTCTCTCTCTCTGTCCTCCTCCCCATTCAACTGGTAGTGGTAGGAACAGAGATGCAGTCATCGTCAAAGCGAGAGATATAATATTAGCTGTTAGCAAAGAGCACAGATACACAATGAACAGTCAATGAATATTACAAAATGCAAAATGAATTTTAATATTGGCAGTAAGTATAATGAATATTTATAGGGCTATTCAGTTTTATTTCTCATTGTGGCACATTAATAGCTAAGTCAGGTTACATCTCTCTCTCACACACACACATGCACGCGCACACACAGACACACACACACACACACACTTACTCTCTATTGTAGACTCATATTCATTTTTTCTGTCAGCAGAATGAAATTACTTTGTTTTAGTTTGAAGTTAATGTTGAAAACCAACTTCAGCACGACAGCATAATTGTGATCTGGTGAAAGATTTCGTTGATCAGTGCCTTCATAACGACAGCGGTACTAATTATATGGCACGCACAATATGGTGCATTGTTACTCGCTTTGAATAGAGACCGAAGAAGAAGGGAAAATATCACAGTGATGAACACAAACGTTTTGTTCCAGTGCAGGAGTGTTTGAAGCAGCAAATATATGCTTGAAAAATGCTTAGGAAAACATGAACTCTGAATAAAAGTCATAAACTCAGAGGCTGCAATTAAGAGAAAATCTAATTATAATTTGATGTAAGGCAACAAGAATCAGGGTGTTTCCTCTGTCTGTCGGTGGTTCCGTCCATGTGCTGAATGTCAATACACTGTGGCGAAAGCTTCCTCCCGTCGACTGCAATGACTTCTGGACAACCTGCGTTTGTGGACTGAATTAGTGACATTTGGCCATAAGAGCAGTTATCCTACACCTTCCAGGACAGAAAAGTACAGAAGGCAAGAAAGAATCGCTCTTTGACTTGGCCAGAGCAGAGGAACTTTATACCACCTCCAGGTGCTACAGAAGTATTGTACAGTACCTCTAGGAAGGTCCTGTGTGGGATGGTCCCACTGTGGAGATGTGAATCTTTTGTGATAATGACCTTGTTTACTGTCTTATTCTCGCCTTTGTTACAGTCTCAGTTACATAATATTGTAGAGCAGCTATTTCTTTAATGTCCATGAATTTTATGATTCATTGTTATCTTGAAAAAGTAGATTAGTACTGTACAGTGGTAGTTTTAAGCCAGATACAGTATGATGGCTTCAGATACGATATTGCACTTGTGGTGAATCTGGCAAAGTGCATCAAAACAGCAGTATATTCCATTAAGTAAGATTACATAAAATGACAGTGGCTTGTCGTGGTAGTCCTTGTTCTCAGTGTTAGTTTACAGAAACGTCCTTTTAATTTGCAGCAGTCCATTTATCAGAAATAAAATGTAATTTAATTTTTGTCTCTGTGCATTGTTATATTCTAGGGGAAGTCAGTATGTCAGAATGAAAAGAATCATATTTCACTTGCTCTCGCAGCACAAAAGATGCTGCGACTCTTTCAAATCTATCCAAGTTTTTCCTTCTGTTCTTACGCCGTGGATGGTTAATTATTGGCAAAGTGCCCCCTCCCTCCCTCCCCGTTTATCTGCAGCTTGGAGACAAAATAAACAGTTCAGAGAAAGAGAAGGGAGTCTGGTACAGGAAGTCACTGAAGGGTTAAAAGGGCACAGGACTCCTGTGTTTGCACAAAGGGAGTTGGTAGCTTTTCTTTCAGAAGGGACAGAATTATTGGCAGAGTGTTTTCCCTGAACCCTTTGAAGCTCATGTTTAGGACAAGATGTGCGCCGTCATAGAAGAAAGACTCAGGGGAACAAAATTATGGGAGCTGCTGCAGAACACTTGAAGAAGAAATGATTGAGGTTTCGAATTTGCAGGTAAACAGAAGCAGCCACATTTTGAGTCGTCCCATATAAGAGCGAAGGAAGAACAGGACCAGTGCATTGTAAGTAGTGGAAGTGAGGAATTACTGTTGTGTGTTTGCAAATCTATACGTGGGTTCAGTTATGGTAGATGTTAGATGTCAGTGAGGGAGTATGGATTGAAAGTCTATATTCAAATAAATATTCAAAACTGGCACCTGCTATGGAACTAAAGCTTACAGTGATTGTTGTTTCCTGTCCTACATGTTTTCTTGAAAATTACTGTTTTTATTATGCACACAGTAGGAATTTTAGATTCCAGTTCTTCACCTTAGTGCTTGAAACGTATTGATTGTGTGGAATTCACTTAATTGCATATCCAATCGTAAGTGTTTTACAGAACACTCGTTACATTAACCGTGGGGGTAGATGAAAGAGAATGTTTGAGATGAAACCTGGGCAGTTCCAGGTTGGATGAGCTGTTCATTGTCTATATTAGTCATGATGATAGGATTAAGAATTTGTGCAGACTTTGCTGTGGGAAAACACATTAAACACTAGCACAAATGATAAGGATTTGGTACGGAGGAATTTTAATGTATCAAGATCAAAATCACCTTTAACTTCTTTTACTACTCTTACTTACTATTACTATTATTTTTATGATTTAAAGTGGTTTTTGTGCAGACTTTGCTGACCTGCTGAGTGATCACGCCATCGATTTTTCAGTTTTTCTTATGAATGATTTACAATAACAGTTGGCACTTCATTCTGTCACTATTGGTTCCAGTCAAACAGTAAACATGAACCTGCCAAAATGCTTTTATATATACAAGAAAATTTAACTGGGTGGTTCATCAACTCAGAATTACTAGAGGCTACAGGATGATTCGTGATTCAGTGTATTTTGCCTGATATTTAATATGGGGTGGATATTTTTCACTCGAGTACAGCAAGGACAACACAATATGAAAAGTACATGTGACAGATCTACAACATTAAACCTACCAATGGCTCACCAGTACAGAAAGCTATACGTTTCACTCTGGAAAAACACATATTAACAAGGTTGAAGTAAAAGTTTGATTAAGGTGAGAATTACTAAGAACTGAAATTTAACTGTCAGGTTAGAGGATGCAGAATTACATTAGATGAAATGGTTTTTAATTTGAATTGTAAAATTCAAAAATTGTAATACGCTAATTGCAAACCTTTTTCATTTGAAATTAAAGAAATACTATCATACTATCATTTACTATCATGGAAGCGCAGTTCAATAAACTTACCATGAAAATAATAATTTATTTAATTAGTATTATTAAAACCACCACACAGTTTGGTTTGAGAAGCAAAGAGGGTGTACAGATTATTCAAAATTATTTTTAATAGACCTTTCGACAACGTTATTTTTTATGTTTTAAGAGCTGGAGGGGTATTAATCAAGCCAGCAACGTTTTCATATTCTACAAATGAGGAGAACTACTTTGTATGACATTCAGCGTTAAAGTTATGCTAATATTATTTATATCTAAATTCTGTTCCCTGTTAGAGGTCGTTCTTGCTATATACAGTGACAGTAAAGGCATTCTGTTATAGTACAGTCATATTAGTTATGTTCACGAGAACCAGAAAAAGCACACTAAATATGCTTCATTTGTGTCTGATGCGACAACTGCTGCAAAAGTTGAAATCACGTCGCTGCATATCAATGTCACGCTGCTGCTGCCAGTTTGATATCTGGGGTACGGTCCCTCGCGCTGCACCGCATGTTTTTAAAACGCGAATTTGCTCCCACGTCATTGGTGACCGCGCGGCTGCGCGCGGTTTCAGCCTGAGCGCGTTCTGATGCGCCCGGACGCGCGCGGGCGGTGCACTTGACACTCAGCTCAATTAGCGCGTGTTTTGTTTTGGAAGCGCAGTTTTCGCGAGATCTACCCCATTACCGTAAAGATGATTGAACAAGGTTTCAAGAAAGTATTTAGGAAGCGTACTGGAGAGATTTCAGGCATTGGACGTAAAAAGAGAAACTTTAACACTCGAAGATTATTAGCTTGACCCTATAAGCGTTTTTGACACAGTGAATATAATTTTTAATAGTCTGGTTAGGTTTTCAGTGGTTTTACCCAAACCGTGTTATTCCATAAACCCTGTTCTTTTTTATGGCGCGATTTTACATGAAGTTTTATGGGAACAGTGTCGTGTTAGAGCATGGATGACTGTACTGATTCTTGTTTTTTTTCTCCCCTCTCTTCCAAAATAAAAGAAATAAAAATAGATGCCTTTTGTCTTTTTATTATCCCACATTATTATGCTGTAATTAACCGTGGTCAATAACAGCGTAATGATAGTGGTGTGTAGGCGTTTTCACTTTTGTAATGTTAGAAATGTTATTTTATTATGCTAAGGCACAATAATTATCTTAATTTATTAAAAAATCAAAGAAGTGAAAAGGAATCTGAATGGAACAGGGCTTTTTAACGTTGCCTATCCGCCAGTATACTAACAGCTCCTACTACAGGACTGCATTCAGCAACAACTTTGAATCGCGCTGATTTTACATCAAAGCCAATTACTTGGTTTACGTGTCCCGTTTCCTTTGATTGTTTTTCTTTTGGCTCAAAGTGTACCAGAACCTGCTGGCTTTAATCACAACCGGAAAAGATAAGAACGAAGAAAGTCATTCCGTACAAAGACCGGACTGTCACACACTCATTTTGGCAGGGATTAATGCTGTCAGCAGGTCAAGCGGACAGGAAGGTCATTAACTTAGTTAATTACCGAAAAGCTCCAAACATGTAACAAGTAAGTTGATTACCTTCAGTAAAATCCCATCATGGAACTGAATAAAGCTGTTATTAAATAGAGGATGTAGTGATAAAGCCTGATAAGGCAGTCCATTTTAATGTAATCCTCCTTTAAGATAATTATGCATGCAGTGCTATTTTAAATTATATTGTCAGAGGGGTTTGGCCCTGAGTGAAAGTATCAAGCAGATGTAAAATGACTTCTTATCCAGATCATTAAAGCTGGAACTGGGAAAGATGAGTGAGTACAGTCAACTAATGACAAATTATAACAAAATAGACAAGATCTAATTGTGTTTTGTCTGTTTTTTCTTCAGTAAAGCTGCCGAACAGTTGGCAGCTTTAATAATAAAGTTCCAAGTATTCAAACACTGATCTTTAATGGCAGGCAAGCAATTGCCTGCTCTGGACTTCCCCAAATGTTTAGTAAATCAGCCCTGTGACTGTCTGCCGTGTTACATAATATAACAAAGCAACAGTTGTTTTTCATTTGAGGTCATAACTAATGGTGATTTGATTTGAAGTCAACTGCATTTACCCCTTTGTTCTCTGGAGACTCATTCTTTTTAAAACAACCAATAGTGTACTTAAGATCCAAATTGTTCGTAATTATAAATGAGTAGTAAACAAGTTTTAATAACTAGCTACATAAAAAGATAAAGTTTAAAAAAAAACCAACACTGTGGAAGTTTTGTAAAGGTTTAAAATAATACTTTTTAATTGATATTTTGATTACTCATAAGCCAGAATGTAAAACTGGATGAATATGGTGCTTAATAACAACTGTACGTTAATTAGTGTCTCACTTACTTACAGATTTCCATGTTTTGGAAGATAGAGTGTGATAAAGAATAACTGAGGAACAGTGGCAGATTTTGGCTAAAGTGTCAAGCCTCTCTTTGGGGACTAGGAATGAGATGTACCCTACAGAGGCAATTAAGTATGAACTAACTCAGGATGAAGTCTTTGCCTGTTTTTGAATGCCAGCGTGAGAGGAGGCGAAGGGCAGCACACAAAACATTCATTTCCATCAGCTTTTTCTGGGCAGGCCATCAGTGGCTGCTGAACTCTGCGTTACCCCTCTCCCCGGGCCTCCGCAGCAAGGTGCCCTTTAACGGAGCCGCTTACAGCTCCGGCTCGCAGCCTCAGCCGATTGGCCAGTCTGACAGTCCGCCGGGAAATCACTTAATGCCGGCTTTTACCCTGGAGAGCGGCTGTGATGGGGACGGCTTAGGCCACTGGAGTTTCCTCTTACGGATTAATGGGAAGGAAAAAAAAGTGTAATTCACACTACTTACTTGAACTTATAAAATAGTATTTCTCAGTTCCATTACCAGTATCTATGAGTACCATTACCAGTATCTATCAGTATCATTTCTAGTATCAATCAGTCCCATATCAGTATCTATCAGTCCCATATCAGAATGTTGTTGTTATTATTATCATTATTTTATAATACAATTCTATGGCAGCATTGTATATTTTATTACTCTCAATGCCATCTATTGATGAAAGTAAAAGAGGATCAAATAATATGTAATATAATTACCAGCTTAGAGCATCTCCACAGTAAGCATGTGAATGTGATGATGTGGGCCTGTTTAGCTATCAAGCAGAAATCAGCTGTATATCACTGTGTATAATAGTGGTCTAATCAGCTTTCAGCTAACTCTTGGCCATTCAGATACTACTGCGACTCAGTCCTTACATCCTTTGTCCATAATGACTTGCTTCTGTTTCCCCACAGCTCATCCATTGCGCTACATTAACTCCACAGAAACGAATTATAGTTTTAAATTACATCTTAAGTGTGTACAAACCTCTAACTCCGTACTCTTCTTTCTTCCCATCAACGTCACAGATGGCATGATGTTGCAGCCGGTTTATGTGGGACTAAGCCCCACTTGAAAATATTCCAGCCCTAATACTTCACCTTCCCACAATGCCCTGCTTTCTTCGGGGGAAGATAAAGCTTTTGGCTGCATCTTTGGCATTCATGGTACTTCTCACATGGCTGTATCTCATTGTGTGGAACTTAGAGAGTAAGTATCACAGGTGTGATATTTCATTTATCGTTGTGTTTCCCTTATTGTTCGTATAGAGTTATGTCTTCTGTGTATCAGAGGACGACCCCCTTATGTGGTGTCCTGCACCATATACAAGAAATGGTATGACAGTGCAAAAGGCAAGATATAAAATTTCAAACCAAAACTTCAAACCAAAACAAAAAAAAAAAACTCTGGAAAGGTGACAGGTGTCCCACTAGGTTTATTGTGACATCTTTTTTGAGTCACATTTGATAAATTGTCCTTTTGAAGAAATGCAATTATTATTTTAAATATGTCATGTTTTTGACATATAGGAGTCAAGACATCCTGCACCCTATGCACATACCAACAAATACCACACTCAACTGTTGAAACCTCTCTAGCGAAGAAATGAGGTTGTTATTTCCGATTTCTAAGGGTTGATTTGAAGCCTGCCCTCTGAAATGGAATTATGCGGATTTTTCCTACTTCAAAGGAAGAATGAAATATGGCTCCCTCATCTTAAGAGAATCGAACTAGGCTGCATTATGCTGCCCTGCGAGGCTGTAGGTATCTGCAACACGTGTAATAGCGTGTAGATGTTGTGCTACATGCAAGCAGACTAACGGGCGGTAATGTGATGGGGCTGTGAAGCAATGCTTCGGTGCCTGAGAAAGCGTAACGGAACCGGGCAACTCTGACACGCATTTCAACGGCATGTCACCTAATTTGCCGGTATGTGGCCAATGGAGGCTTAGCCGGTCATGCAGACTGGGGCCAGCTACAGGAATTAGCCACTGGAGCACAGAGCCCTCCCAGTGTGAGAAGTTTATATGGCTGCTGTTGGTGTTTGCCGTGCTTTGGCATGTGAAATGAGCCGCAGCGGGAGGCTGCGGTCATGGGGGCTCCTGGTCACTGGTGGACACATGTTCCACTTACCCTCGTGGAAGCATCACGCTGTCAGAAAGTGCTCAGCAGATGCTCTGCTGTAAAGGGGGTAATGGCGTGGAAACGCATCACCAGCTGCGGCCGTCGCATTTCCTGCAACGAGGAGGCTGCCGGTTGAACTCGACTGAAGTTGCGACTGAAATATGCTGGTCTTCAGCCTCTCCTTTAGTGCTATGCCAGGGCCGTTATCAAAGTGGTTTCTGTAATGTGTTCCGGTCTGGCTGATTTTACGTGGTGATCGGGAAGAACAGGAAGGGGGAAAATGCATGATTTATTAATGCTGTCTAAGCCTTTGCAAACAATATGGTACTAAACCTGAACAAGTACCAGTCTGATCCCATTACATAAATCATTTCTTTTCCCTTCATTTAAATGGTTTTCTGACCAGCAGTTGAACTACATATTATGTGATACCTGCTACATTTCTTATATACATTTTATTTGTTATGGACGCCTAAAACATGTATTAGGAAAGTCCACAGTGACCTGAAATTTATTACAAAAAACGCCAGTGATCCAGAATAGATAAACCTGCTGAAAAGGCAGCGATGGACGGCAGTGACTATGAGAACGAAAAGGCAAATATAGCCAGGTAGAAGGAAAAAGTACATGACACCTTTTATTCGTTTGCAGGTGGGCGGTCCTTACTGCTCTCCCCCTGTCTTGTTGACCAATCAGAGCTCGGGTACTTGGAGCATGATGTGCTCATGTCACGGATGCGAAAGGTGGAGGAAGAGAACCAGCAGCTACGGGCGCAGCTCCGCCAGTCCCAGGGTATGGCACACATGCAGGAGGGGAACTATGGGAACCAGCAATGGGTGGCGTCTGCAGACACGGGGACTGAAGATGGCGAGAACACGGCAGAAGAGCGGGTCAACGGAACTGACTGTGAGCGCCGGCCGATGGTTGAGAAATGTGAGGTGAGGACCACATGGCCGTTGGCTGAAGACTGGGAAGTGGGAGGCGTTGGCCACGTTAATAAGAAGTCGACTTTAGATCTTGAGTTTAATATCTAATATAGGGTTATCTCTGTATACCAATTCAGATGAACTGGATAAGCAGTGATGTATTACAGTGAGTTAAAATAGACTAAAGCCCGAGATACAGGAAATTATGTTCGAAAACATAAAAAACCTAATAAAATAAAAGAACAATTAGGAAAATAAAACTGGATTGTTGTATACATTAGGGTTATTGCAACTATTGATCAACATGTTTTGCCCTGGAGAAGCCTTTCTGCACCCCACTGTTGTACTGGGGTATTTTTTTGCACTTGTGGCCTTCCTGGTAACTTTAATGAGTCTGGCCATTCTCCTCTGACCTCTCTCATTAATAATAATCTTTTGGGCACAGACCTACCACTGACTGGATGTTTTTTGTTTGTTCATCACACCTTCTCTATAAACTGTAGGCAGCGTTGTTTGTGAAAATCCCTGAAGGTTGACTTTTTCTGAGATTCTGGTACTGCCACGATCATGCCACGTTTAAAATCGCGTAGATCATGCACATTAGCTATTCTAATGCTTAGCTGCACAGTAGCTAAATCTCTTGACCCTGTCAGCCTGTTGCATAATTAAGTTGCACCCACTTGATTCAATGTTTCGCATTAACAAGCAGGCGTGCGCGATAAACTGGCCCCTGAGCGTATACTGTGGGGAAAAAAAAGTTGGTATACTTTTAAGAAGTACACTGTTACAATTCACTGTCAACAACGTGCTAAACTGGCTCATTAATAAATGAAATGTTCCTGAAATGCTTCCTGGTGCAGATGGGATCCCCTAAGTGAATTTCTCAGAAGCAGATGTTTGATTGATAAGCCATTCTAGTATAAAGAGTCTCCTCAAGGCTCTGAAAGTGCTTGGGGTTAAACACAGCCAGGAATGCAGCTTGTCAGACCTATTGAAATAAGCTACAGGATAAGGATCTCCAAGCATACAGAGTCTTGGCTAAAAAGTTTTAACTCTCGCAATCACCTAAATGCATTCATGGACCTCGACCCAGAATTCTCTGAGGTGCGACCGGAGTACATGGATGAGATTACCCGACGCCTTCAGCAATCTGCTGTGTACTTTACACCCAAGCTGTACGGCCTTGATAAGAGTAAAGTATGTAAATAGTACAAGATTTTTAACTGTATATTTATTGTATGAATATCGCCTCACATTTTCCCCTGGTTCGTACAATTCGGTCTTCCTTACAGTAATGCTGGGTTTCTACTGTTGACCCTAAATAATTCACACAATGGTCTTGCATTTTATGATTTTATATATACACTGATCAGCCTTAACATTAAAACCACTGACAGGTGCAGTGAATAACATCGATTATCTCATTACAATGGCACCTGTCAAGGTTGCCACTATATATTATGCAAGTGAATTCAGTTCTTGAAGTTGATGTATTTGGAACAGGAAAGATGGGCAGGCGTAAGGATCTGAGTGACTTTGACAAGGGCCAAATTGTAATAGCTGGTAAGAGCATGAGACGACTGGGTCAAAGCACCTCCGAAACAGCAGATCTTGTAAGGTGTTCCCAGTATGCAGTGGTCAGTACCTACCAATAGTGGTCCAAGGAAGGCCAACCAATGAACTGGAGACGGGCGTATGAGCGCTCAAGGCTCATTGTTGCACATGAGGAGTAAAGGCTAGCCCGTCTGGTCCGATTCCACAGGAGAGTTTATGAAAAAGTTAATACTGGCTATGATAGAAAGCTGTCAGAAGGCACAGTGTGTTGCGTGTTGCTGAATATAGGGCTGCGTAGCCACAGACTGGTCAGAGTGCCCATGCTGACCCCTGTTCACCGCTAAAAGCACCTACAGTGGGCATCAGAACTAGACCATGGAGCAATGGAAGAAGGTGGCCTGGTATGATTAGCCATGTTTACTGTTACATCATGCGGACAGCCAGGTGCTTGTGCTTCATTTACCTGGGGAAGAGATGGCACCTGGATGTACCATGTCAAGAAGGCAAGCCAGCAGAGGCAGTGTGATGCTCTGGGCAATGTTCTGCTGGGATACGGGGTCAGGGTCCGCTCATTGTCCCGACCCGTGTCAAAGATCTGAGGCATCCTTCTGTGATCTATAATAGTGGATTCATGGGGTATGAAGGGAGACACCATCTACATCCAGCCTGAAGAAAGAGCACGAGCGATATGATCCTTCATTAAATATGGGGAAACTGCACCTGTTGGCTGTGTTGCTGCTTCTAGTAGCGTATACAGAAATGAGTGAGTATTGAAAATCTGTCCAACAGTAAAATATTTTGACATAAGCAAAGTACCTTTACTTGACACTGTCTTTATTTCTGAGTCGGAGGTGACCACATTTTATTGACGAGTGACTGAATACTATCAGGTGAGGTCCTGGGTCAGGGAGAACATAAGAAATTATTTTATCTAGCTTACTCTGCCAAGGAAGAGTGTACAATAAAATCTGGGTGCGAGTGGGAACAATGAAAAAAGAGGGAGAATGCTACGAGTTAAAGAGGGAGCTGTACTGTCAATATCTATCTTATATATCTTACATTTGCTTCTTCATTCAGAGAGTGTGTAAAACTATCATCACAGTTAGTACAGAGATTTACTTCAAGGTACATTATAATAGATAATAGTAATATAATATATATTAATATATAATATATATAATATAAAGTATACAATTGAATAATACAATATATATTATCTAATATAATAGATTATATATAATAGATGATAAGAAAATAATGAATAGTACTAATATTATAAAGTAATAATGGTTATTATACCTCATCAGTATTCTTACCTGATAAGTATCATATATAATCTTTCTGCTATCATCCATCCATCCATCCGTCCGGCTGTCCATTTTCTATACCTGCTCGTCCGCAGCCTATCCTGGAAGCTACAGGCATAACAACTGAGGATGGGAGGCCAACTTTGTTATTAAAGTTCAATTCAATTTATTTTATATAGCATCTTTCACAAGAGATTTACCCCAAGGCGCTTTACATGGGTGTGTTGTAATGCATTACTACATCATTTATAAAGAATAAATCAAAGAAAGAGAATAAAAGAAAGGAATCCACCTCTTTTTCTAACTCTACTGATACTCTGCTGCAGTGCTGTGTAGGGACAGAATGGTGAGACATTTAGCAGTGCATAAATATATTTAAAGTCCGATGCCTGCTTTTTGTCCTCGGAGTGTTGATGGCATTGCTATGATAGGACGTCTTTTATCTTAATAGCACTCAAAAGGTCCGGGGAAAAAAAATCAATAGGCGATTATTGTCCACTATTTGAGGCCCGCCTGATCTATGATTGTGTTTGGTGTAGATCCTATGTACTGGAAGAATCTGGCTTTAATGATAGCTAAGTTTAAGAGGTGTACAGATGAAAGAACAGTTGACATCTTTTTGTATCACTTTAAGTTTTTGTCCAGAAAAGTATTGACAGCTACTGCTGTTCTTGTTTGTGAAGAGATTTAATGTCCTTTCTTTCTCACAGAAGTTACATTTTAAGTGTTATTTAGAATGCTGTTAACCTCAGTTGTTGGTCTGTTTATTCTTGATAGGATGGCTGAGCTTTTCCACTGTCTAAGCAGAATGCCCACAATAATCTCATTTGGTGGTTCTTACCGGAAGTTACCTAATGATATTTTTTTCATCACTGTGGTATATATGCTGCCCCAGGATTTAGCATTTCTAAGTTCTTTGGTTTACTTGAATGTAGGTCTACACTATTTGTAATTAAACGTATGTAAAATAATGCATCTCATCATTATTGTGTCTCAATTATAGCTTCCTAATCTACTAAACCATCTTTCGGTCATTTCTATCATTATGAGCTTCATTGTTCAGATATACGATTCCTATTATCTTGTGAGTATAAAGAAAATAGCACCCTCTTAAAAAGTTGTGATGTTTGCAGACTATAATGCCAAAATGGCACTAGATGTCGTTTTGTATGGAGCCTCTTTAAAGGTGCTTTTCATGAGTTGGGGGGCAGAATTTTCACTGCTCTCTCTGCCTTCTCAGGTAATCCACGTGGCGTGCGTGTGCGCCGGCCACAATGCCAGCCGAGACGTCGTCACCCTGGTCAAATCCATACTGTTCCACAGGTGAGGGTTCAAGGCCTTACTGTGAGTCACTAATTGACTTCAGTGCAGTTTAATGACTATGATCCGGGATCCTTTTGAACTGTTGCGTGTGAAACGGCACAAACAGAAGGGTAGAGTCTCCCTCCTTCTATTCCTCTTCTTAGGAGGAACCCCCTCCACTTTCACTTCATCACGGATGCGGTCGCCCACCAGATCCTCAGCTCCCTGTTTGCGTCTTGGATGGTGCCGTCCGTGCTGGTCAGCTTCTACGACGCAGATGATCTGAAGGTAGTTAATTCCTTCCCAATTATTATTCTATTTTAAAACACGGGAGTACATTTGTGCTTTCTAGAATGTTGTTTTTCATACCAGCCGCCGTTAGGAACTCTTTAATAACTTCTGATGCCAAACTTTTTTTCTGTGCAGTCAGAGGTGGCCTGGATCCCCAACAAGCATTACTCAGGGATATACGGTTTGATGAAGCTCACCCTGACCAAAGCACTTCCTACCGACCTCACCAAAGTCATCGTCCTGGACACGGACATAACCTTCGCCACTGACATTGCTGAGCTTTGGGCCGTCTTCAGGAAGTTTACAGGTTCAGTATGAGTGCTGCACTTGGGAGGCATGACCAAGCAATGAGCCTAAAATCAGTATCACTATATGGGGGCTATCAAGTGAACAACAGATGATACAATCCATAGTGCTTTAGTATCCAGGCTTTACTTGGACTGTGAGCTTTCTGAGAGTGTACAAATGAGATTAAATGAAACACGCCACCCTTAAAAATCACAGCATTTTGTCTTGACATCACCGTTGTATTCTATTTGGGCCTGTAGTTTCCTTCACCATCATAATAAGCCTGAAATAACATTCATATTTTCTGTTATTTCATGGTATTGCCACTATACCTACTGCTTGTTACAAAACATCTTAGACTGAGGTCTACGCATAGACTCGGCTAGTTACTCTGAAAAAATTCTGTTCGCAGACAAGCAGGTAATTGGGCTGGTGGAGAATCAGAGTGACTGGTATCTGGGAAACCTCTGGAAGAACCATAAGCCTTGGCCTGCCCTTGGACGTGGATTCAACACAGGTCGGTATTAAATCCTGTGAAATCCCCTCCCGTGGGGGCAGGCTATTGTGGTTGTGCTCAGTGTATAAAACAGGCAGCTAGTCATCTAAAGAAAGAGTGTGATATGGGTCCCAGTGTGGTCTATGGGGTCATTGCAGGGGTCATTCTGTTGCTGCTGGACCGGCTCCGCAGGATTGGCTGGGAGCAGATGTGGCGGCTGACCGCGGAGAGGGAGCTTATGAGCATGCTCTCCACGTCGCTGGCCGACCAGGTCAGTCACAGCGTTGCTCCACATGGGTCAATGTTCAGCACGTCAAACCATTCCGATAATGAGCTATTTAGCTAACAACACTGTTTCGCCCATCTGTTCATGTTATGTGTACAAACTAACTTTAACTAATGATTAGTCTTGTATTAAGACCTAAGATCCTTTCACATTTATGCTGTATATGATCACAATTATGAAGGATTGGAAATGTAAGTCAGGGATTGTGGGGCCAGATGTAAAATTTCCCGTTATTAAATCTGAAGTAGACTGAAATTACTTTTTCAATTTCAGTTTTCAAACTGAAATCAAATCAAATTGTATAAAGTTTGTTGAAAATGTTATGCAAGCATTGAAAATAAGCTGTCAGAAATGTATACTGCCAGCCGTCCTGCAATGATAGGGTTACCTTCCCGCGAATCTCCTTAGCAAATCAGCTTTAAATTCCTCATAGGATTAGGAGAGAAAAAAAACAGCTCTGTTTACACCTGACTCAGTTAGACAAGTCGCTTTTCTGTACATCTACACAAAAGAAGCATGACACCTGAACTATAAATATATGATTATTTGTAAACATACATGCAGTGTATTACTCACTTATGATGTATTGTTGAATGCTGCTTTCAAGATGAGTCTACATGGAAAATAGTGGTGTTTCTATTCACTTGCTTCTCTTTCATTTGATTAGCTAACACATAATTGGGAATATAACATATACTTACCCAGCTACCTGCATTAATGGTATAAAACAAAATTTGTCATATAAAAGCGAAACAGATTTGGTCAATCAGGAAGCTAAAATGTTAACAATGTTTATGACTGCAAAACATTCAACAATATTCAACCAAAACTTCAACAATGACCCTGCTCTAACCCTAACTGTGTGTGATCTGTCCATTCCCATCCTATGAAATATTTGACCGTCCAGAGTTGAAGTGTATTTTACAAGGGCCTGTGCTATAGTGCATTGGGTGAAGAGCCTATATTGGATTATATCCTATTTCTGCACATAATAGAAAATCATGTTGGATGCTTGTATAACATTTTTCATATAATTATTTTCAATGCTAAAAATGATTTAGTTTCAATTTAAAGAATAATTGAAATGGAAAAATTAAATATCTGGGTAGTTGAAAGAATGGTGTTTATATAACCGTATTAGTGACAGGTTAGCTTACAGGTTCAAGTTGTTCCACAGAAGGACCCATTACTGTAAACTTGAGTGGTAGGCCTCTATACCTGTAATTAAACCTGTAAATGTAAATATATTTCCTACTGTGATGTGAATTCTGTGGCGGTTGTGTGCAGGACATATTCAATGCGTTTATCAAGCAAAACCCGGTTCTGGTGCACCAGTTGCCCTGTTTCTGGAACGTTCAGCTGTCCGACCACACGCGCTCAGAACAGTGCTACACCGAGGTGTCCGACCTCAAGGTAGGTGCACATGTACTTAGAGAGATTTAGTACCGATGTAGAGGTCTCAGCTGAGTATTTAAAATACTGGGCACACAGTCAGAAAGCATTGGGTTGTACTGATATTGCCTGCCCAGACGACATACATACTTCACATTTTCCGAAGTTAATAACGTATGCTATTACAAAATAAATCAATCCTATAGGCTGACTCCATGGATGACACTGTCACCACCTCGCCAGGGTCGCCTACTCTCACGCGGCTGGCGTGACACTCACACTTCCAGACGCTCACGTTCATGCAAGAAATCTTACAGCAAACCTATATTATTCAATTATAAACCTAAAATTAGCTACATCAAAAGTGTTGGGGTAGTTTGCAAACCCTACAGACTATTTACAAGGTAGTAGAACAGTTACATTCATGTAAATGCGTGTGCATGTGTGTGCAGACTTGTCTCGAATTGAAAATCTCACCCCATCCAGCTGACCAAAGTTGGCAACACTGCCCCCACCTCCATGTTAATGGGTTCGAATCCCATCTTCCTCCATGTCCGTGGAGTTCACATGTTATCCTCATGTTGTGTGTTTCCTCTTGTAATCCAAACACATGCAGTTACGCTAACTAGTGTCTCAGAATAGCACATAGTGTATGGTTGTGTGTGTGTGTTAGTGTATATGTGCCCTGAAATGGACTAGCATCCCATCCAGGGTGTCCCCCTGCCTTGTGCCCTGTGCTGTATGGGATTAGGTTCCAGACCACCATGACCAGTATAAGGGGTTGTTTGATGTGGATGGATAAATGAGCATTAATGTCTAGTTCTAGGGAACAAACAGTGTGTAAGGTTAAAGCTCCCAAAATTTTAGAAGACTCCCCTCTGGGTGTCAGGTGATCCACTGGAACTCGCCCAAGAAGCTGCGTGTGAAGAACAAGCACGTGGAGTTCTTCCGGAACCTGTACCTGACCTTCCTGGAGTACGACGGAAACCTGCTGCGCAGGGAGCTCTTTGGCTGCCCCAGCCAGCCCAGCCCTGAGAGCGTCCGGGTGAGCAGCCCCCCGCAACTCACTGCCTCCCAGTCGTCAATCATCCGCATGGACTTGCAAAGTGCGACTTTCCAGGGGCGTGACACTAGCTACCTGCGCTCCCTGAGAGCTCGGGAGGCTGATTATATCCCTGCCACCTTTTGCTCTTCAGCTGAATGGAAATATTCTATCGCTTTGTACATTTGTGTAGCGGGCACTTTATCCAAGGTGATTTGCATATCTTACAGTTCTGAAATTTCACCTGCTCATATGGCTGGATATCACAGGTAAAATTATGTTTCTCAATGACACAATCGCAGGGCCCTTCCTTGCACTTGAACCTTGATATGACCCTATGAGCAGTCCAGTACCCTGTAAGACATATAAGACATTTAGGACCTTTTATTTTCATTTAAATTGATTGATGGGGAGATATGAAAACAATTGAAATTTATACCAAAATTGGATTTAAAAAATCTGATTTAGATATGAAATGAAAATGGATGGCCACTTTTGAACCCAGTTGCAGGCGGCGCTGGAAGAGCTGGATGAGGACGACCAGTGCTACGATTTCCGCCGGGAGCGAATCACGGCGCACAGGATGCATCTGTACTTCCTGCAGTACGACTACAGCCCCGCCGAGGACGGCTCTGATGTCACCCTCGTCGCCCAGCTCTCCATGGACAGGTCAGACCCCTCCTGTCAAAATCACTCTGTATTTTAGAAAAGTAAGGCTGAAGTTCATTGGCTGGACATAAAAAAAATGGCGAACTTTTTTTAAAATTAGCATTATTACTGGATAATTATCAGAGCAATCTGTATTCAAACTAAATGGCAGTTCAAGGTCATTAGAGATGTTGCATTAACATTACGCTAGAATTATATTCAAAGAAATGGAAAATAACATTATTATTTAATTAGAAATTGGGTTTAATCATATGAAAACGCTAAATGTACTTTTTTTTCTAGATTAGATTTTAGTTTAGATATATCTGAAAATGAATACCGTATAATTATCACTGTTTTAAACCAGTCTATGATTAGATTGTCCCAGATTCTTTGCTTTTAAGGATCCCACTGTGTTCTATAAATTTGTCTTTTCTATACAATATATTACTGTTAATTGCATTCTAATTGCTGTGTTGAACTTCGCTTGTCTAATGGGATTAGCACTTGTAATTATTTTTAAATAATACATCAGCGCATTCATCAACTAGAATTACTGAAATATGGGAATGGAATGAAATATACTTATTATAACCTTATCTTTTGTCAGCATTAAGGTTAATTGCCTGATACTAAGCAGTTTCCTGATTGCTAAGGGCATGGTTCATTAAGGCATTAGTCTTGGCAGGAAGTCATCTGGTTTTGTCCATCATCCTAATATTTATTTTTTCTGTGGGTGTATGCTTAAGTAGATGACTAATGTATAATCTGCTCGCCTTGACATTACATTGGTATATCTGTTTAGTATGTTTACACTAGTACCTGGGCATTGATTGGAAGCTCAGTCTAGCTGCACTTATGCCTAATTGACTCTTTGACAGCATGTATATTTGCAATGTGCTATTTGCTCTGTTTATATGTTGCTTTGGACAAAAGCTTTAGCTAAGTACAAATAAATGTAGATTGTCAGACACAGACACTGTATAATAAAATTACAGTAGAGCAAGAAGTTTGGCATGAAACAAAATGTATCTAGATTTTACATACCAAATTAAAAATATATTTAAAAAAAGTATAGATGGATATCTTAACATGACCTATTGCAGTTGATTTAAATCCGAGGCATGTCGAAGTGAACAGGCCATTAGCTTTCAGATGCATTAGCTCTGTTTTGTTAATAATAGAAAAGATTTATGAATAAAGTATTGATTCACTTTGCCCCTGCCTGCACGCCAAAGCCGCTTTACAAGTTACTCAGTGAGATGAGTGTGTTTCCAAGAAAGGGGGGTTCTCAAGGAGAAGGAGATGATGGAACGTAAGAAAATGGTACGACTTCAGACAACAGCAATAACCGTCTCTTATGTTCTGGAGTCTCCCAGGTCTGGTCAATAGAGACAAAAAATGATGCACGATCTTTATACCCAGGCTGCAGATGCTGGAGGCCATCTGCAAGCACTGGGAGGGCCCCATCAGCCTGGCCCTGTACATGTCCGACGCCGAGGCCCAGCAGTTCCTGCGCTACGCCCAGGCTTCAGAGCTGCTGAAGAACCGCAGGAACGT
>JAAGVU020000019.1:19306300-19341555 GCA_011763525.2 Mormyrus iriodes
CCTGTCTGAGCGTGCTCAAGGAGGAGTTCCACCAGGACCTGTCCCGAAAGTACGGCGCTGCAGCTCTGAAATATCTCACAGCTGAGAGGAATATCTGAAACTCAGCTGCTGTAACTGTGAGTTCAGGTCAATGGGGAGCGTAATGTTTCTGACCATGGGCTCGTAACCAAATGTTTGCCAGGAGAAGGTCACAAAACGGGCACAGCTGCTGTACCTGTGAGCATAAATATATTATAAAATATACGGCTGTATAAATGGGAAAAGCGTAAATGGGATAAAAGTTATACACTAGGTTGCTTTTAATAAGAGCATCTGCTAAGTAATGAAAACAAAGATATTCTTTTTTGAAATGTCTGTATGTCTGGACCTCTGAATGTGTAAAACTGATGTGAACGAATCTTTTAAGGGGATTAAATGGTATTGTGTGTTAATTAGGTGATGAAAACACTGAGCACACAGTGTATTTATTTTAATTGCAATATTTTTATGTAAATGATTTACACACAGTAACAATTATGTTTATATTTACATTATAAATTATAAATGAATTGTTTATTCCTGTATTTTTCCCCTCAGAGGTAAAAAAAAATGTCTGTTTAGTCTCTGTGTACAAATGGTACGAGCTTGGGAAGTTACCAGAAAGGTATTTAAGTGCTTGTACTGCGTTCTTTCACTTGCCCAGTGATGTGTTATGAATGAAACTAGCTGGTTTTAAGTCAATTTGCTCAATGATATTACTGTCGCTTTACCAAATTATTTATTGCAGTATCCAACCAGTTACACTTATGTTTGTATAATTATTATTATGTCTCTTATTGCCTGTCAGAACCATAAAAGTCATCCATTATTGCACTATTCAGGTCAAGGGAGAGTCAAAGTGAGTTGTTAAAAAGGTTTAGAATTTTTGGTATTATTTAATTTCATGTTTTATTGGACTTTGGGGGAATCTCTCGTAAGACTATTTAACCTTAGAGATGACTTGCGCTGTTGCTCTGGGCCATCTGTCTTGTTTCAATTTAAGATTTGCATTAATGCTACCACCCCCACTCCCCCACCCCTCGATCCCCTGATGGAGCAATCTGATCGTTACGAGGCCCAAATGGAACAATTCCATTGGGAGGAGGGCTAATACAGACAGTATGTGTAAGGTACTCTGCAGTGAGCTCACTGTATGTGGGGTGTTATTAGTAAGAGCACAGTGACGATAATGACTGCCTTAGGAGATTACCGCATGCCGTGCGATTGTGAAGACACCCACAAACTGCAGTAAATGCCAGTGCCTTTGCTGTATTGAGAGAGAGAAACGGTACTGATTGTACAAAAGGAAGAGCTACGTGACGTTCTGTGTATTTGTCGTTGTTGACTTAAATCATTCTTATTTTTCTATTATGGGGACACAACTGCTTTGAATAAAATTATTCTTTTTGTACTTGTCTCACTTTTGTCTTTACAGGAAAATATAAGATTAGTTACAGTTTTGTCCCAAAGGTAGGATTACATTATATTTATTTAGCCAAAGCGACGTACATTTTGAGAAGGCAGGGGCAGATAGTCCCTGGAGTAACTGGGGGTTAAGGGCCTTCCTCTGGGACCCAGCCACAAAATCAGTCTGCTGACCCTGGGATTTGAACCGGCGACTTTCTGCTCGCAGACACAGCGTCCCCAACATTACCTCAGTTGCAAAACACTTCTCACATAGCTATTTAAAACTATGCGCTCATTCATGCTCCAAAAATGCAAACCCAGACATAAAGCAACGTAAAAAAAAAAAACTGCAGATTTGAAAGTGTTTTCAGACACTTACTAGTTGTTCTATCATACTTAGGAAAAGTGTCCTTGCTCTAATGACGAGTCATCTCTCAGTCAGAGACACTAAATCTGTGCGTATGAGGTGTTAACCGGAACAACTATACACCTAGCAGATGGAAAAAGAGAAGCAGGGAAATCTTGAAAAGAATGAAGTGCATCTTACAATGTATTGTGCAGTATAAAAATGCTGACTGTCTCTAACATCTGGTAATCCTCGCGCCATTAAAATACTTTACATACCACCAGGCACCGATTTCACATACTAAATAACAGCTAATTGTTACTATGGTGTAGTGGTAGCTGCTATCATTTATCTTTTAAGGTTGGATCGATGCCCTGGTTTGTTAAAGATCGCATTTGGGTCTAATGCATAAAAAAGCTTCAGCAGTGAACATTTTTGATGACAAAGGTTTTTATCGAGATATAATTCTAAAAAATTCTATGATTAACATTTATGTGCTAGGTGCTTGATCAACCTGGTACCTTTCCTAAAAATCACAGGGCAAAAGACCCCTGGCATAGAATGCCAGGTCAGTGTAGGACACTTGCTCACACGCAGACTCAGGGCAATTTAGAGGCACTTGCTAAGGTAATTGCATGTTTTAGGACTGGGAAGAAAATCTGAGTATATGGGAGAACCTGTGTAAACTCCACTTAAGGAGTCAATGGCAGGAAAGGCCCAACCCTAGAAGTCTGAGGCCCTGGGAACCATATAAAACACAGTATGCCCATTAGAGCAGTAAATCGTGTTCACAACTAGATGAAAATGTAAGATACATATATGGACATGAATGTGTTCCACCTCCAGGTGAAATCATAGAACTGCAGGACAGCTATTTAGGCTTAGCCCAGAACAGATGCACATTAAAACTGAATGGGGTATCAAATGACTAAATGAATTAGCAGCTAAGGATGCACATTTGGCAGTGTTATTGAGAGTGTGGTGAGAGCAATATGGTAGAAGTATCAGATGATAGTTACGTCACATACAGTACTGAGGAAAGCTGTGCTGGTTATCCCTATTAGTGCTGCCCTACTGAAACATTAGAGAAGTCTCAGGATTCTCTGCAAATATACAGTTACCAACAGCATTAAACGACAGTGCTAGAACAGGGTAAGTTCGACTTGGGAGTGATCGGTACAAGGACACAGGCCCTGTGCAGTAGCCCAGGACAGCCTATACATTAATGCGCCCCTGGCTGTAACACAATGCAAGTTAAGCAGAGAATCTGAATCTCACTCATTACTATTTTCTGTACATTTGGGTTTTAGGACCTGAAAGGCCTCTTCAAGTCAAACTGAACTGAAAACGTTTGTCGATAAATTTGACTAGTTTGCAATTGTATTATGAGGAGGGTTATATAAAATTTTGAGGGATTTAAATCAGTGCTAATAAAACTCTACCGCAGCAGTGAACTTAATTCTGACTAACCAGATTCATTGGCCTTACTGCTCAAAATCCAAGGACAATTATGGTTGTAATTATTTTGTTTCAGCATGAAGTGAACGAGCAATTAACCCCATCCAGGGGCCTGTGTTACTGGCTTCCCCATAGAAATGGTTGTGAATACTAATAAAAAGAAAGATATAAAATACAAGAATAAAAAAACACAAAAATAAACCTAAGCAGAATTACCCTCCAAGGTAAAGAAAGACAATTTAGTGAAGGTGGAACGGTACGGTGATGATTCAAAGTGAGGTGGGTTAGCGCTCAGGCTTTATTAGGAAGTCCATCGATTTACAATAAAAATAAATATGAATCACAAGGACGTTTTCTTCCTTCTATAACAACGATGTTTGATTTTCACTTGATCACTCTGTCACTCTATAGCAATCAAACTGGACAGACATAATCATTTTCCCTCCTATATTTATGTCAATCCGCCAGCAAACCGGATTATTCACTGAATAAAAATGATACACTTTAGCTGTAAAGGTTAGAAAATCTGTTTTTTTTTCATCATTTTTATTTTGCCATAAAATTGAAAAAGAAAGAAATCCAATTTTTGCGATATTTTTCTTTTTGATTGCCAATAAAGAGAAGCAGGACATTTTATCCTCGGACTTTGAATTGTGACATATTACTGGCCAATTTGAAGCTGATAGATAAATCTGTTGATTGGTCACCACATTTCTATAACAACTGTTGTCCCAGGAGATTCCACACAGACCTCTTGAGGAAGAAAACCAATTTTTTTTGCCATTCAGAAAACCTTTCCTTCATGAAAGAGACCGACTCTTCCTGCCTTGCATATCGAACAGCATGATGTGGTGATCTTTCTTAGACATATCCTACCCTTACCACTCTGGAAAACATCTTTAGTGTGTGTTTGTGTATGTGTGTGTGTGTGTGTGTGTGTGTGTGTGTGTGTGTGTGTATACACAGTGCTCACAGAAAGTCTTGGGACACTTGCTTAATTCTGTACAAATGTTGCAAATGTATTGGTTTCATAACAAAGTCCATTGACAAGCAGTGTTTCACACATCTGCATGTATGTTCTGCACATATATTTTCTTTTTATTGAGTGTCATAATTGTTACTTCAGTTCTGTTCTTGCCATTCTGCTATTAAGTGCAATTGTAGTCACTGGCTCCCAAAGGGATACTAAACACAAATGTTTTGTGTTTTATGTTATTGCAAAGATGTTACTAATTAAAAAGCACACAGTGATGCTTGTCAATGGACTTTTTAACTGAGAACTGCTCTTTTAGAATTGGGAATTTGGGTTTCATTTTAGTACCACTTGCAATGAATGTTTTACTTAAAACTGATGGTTGTTGCTGTTGTGATGTTTGTTTTTTTAAATGAATGAAGTAATGATTTTTGTTACAAAACCAATAAATTTACAATATTTTTAAGGAATTTCGCAAGCGTCCCGAGACTTTCTGTGAGCACTGTATATCTGCATTTATTACTGTACTATATGAGATGTTTGCACAAGGAGAGCCTACTCTCTGATTTTGTTGTGCACATGCATAATGATAATAAAGCTGACTTTGATTTAGCGTTATAATTGATGTGACAAACTTTAACACTACAGAGTTTATTTTTTAAATAATCTGACTATTCATTTGCCTTATTGCTCATAATCCAAGGACAGTTATTGTTGTAATTATTTTTTTTAAGCATGAAGTGAAAAGCAATTAACCCCATCCAGGGGCCTGTGTCATGGCTTCCTCATAGAAGTTATTGTGAATTGTATGATAAATATTCTTCAACGGTGAAACAGTGAAATAATAATTAAAAACAAAAGTGAAACATTACAAAAAAAAAATTAAAATGAAGTTAAGGCCACACAGAAAACAGAAAAATCCCCAGCCGATCCAAATTGGGCAATTTGGCCAACCAGCTGGCACCGATTAACCATATGGGTATGTGGGCACATGTCCAGGTGCAGCATGTCTTCGGGGGGCACCAGGCAGGGCAACCCCTCATAACCCCCCCATCCCATTCACAAATGTCTTTTAAGGAGAGAATGCGATTTAATCTCATATTTAATATGACTGTGTCCTGTTCTGATAATATGGCACTCTCTATAATGTTTTCCCTGTCTTGCATTTCTGAATTTCGCGAGCTGCCAGTCAGCTCCGTTTCTTTCTGTCGTGACGTCATGAGTGCTGTTTCCCAGTGGCACTTAATACTGGTAGAGACCTGCCAGGCAAAAGTTTCATTGTCTGCATTACCTGTGAGCAGGAAGATGGCAATCAGTCAGACCAAACCGAAGAGTCTGTTTCTGTTACTTGTGTCTCCCTGTAGATCACAGGTTTAATTTTCTGGGCAATTTTAAAAGCCTGTCTGACCTTTTGCTAGCTAAAATAGGCCAAATGCACTTTACTTGTGGCTGAGTGTCTGGACTATGCTTTCAGGTCTGAGTGAAATACTGCTCATGCAATAAGAAATTATTTATTATATAAATATAATTTATTTAAGTATAAAGACAAAAACGTATATTTGATGTACATATCATTTCTTCCATAGGAGAGGGTTATGTTGGGTTGAAAATCCAGCAAACGTAATATGAAATGTCAATTTTTAATCAAACAACTAATTTGTTTTAAAAGTATTTATCCCAAAACTTTTTCAGTTCCAAAAAAAGTTTGTTTGGCATTGATGACCATTGACTCATTCTTTAGCACTTTAAAGATCAGTCATAAATGTTTTCCAGGGAACATTTATTACTTTTCTGATTTAGGAAAGAGGACTTAAACTGATTGCAATCAAGGATAATAGTAAGGTTGCAGTCATGAAAGTCTGATATCACAGAATATTTTGTTAATCTTTGATAGTGTCCTGGTTCATTATTCACTGCTCAGTGGCCATTATTCTGCTAATCCAGCAGAATAATTTATTTAAAAAACAGTGTGAGCCATTTGGAAGTGACCTGTGTACTCATCTGCATGCCTAGATGTGAAATCATGGGAGAATTTAACAGCAATAAAGGGAAGATCTGATAATCAATCTGGTACAAACAAACTTAAGAGTCACTGACTTAAGAGTATTCAGTTTTACCTTGAGGTGAAGATCAGTTGACACAGTCATTAGATTGTGATTTCAAAGGACTGAAAGAACACACTTGATACATAATCAGGATAATTGCATTTGTCACAGTGAAATAAAAAATGTTGTGCATACGCTTGTTTGGTAGCAGATGGTGGGGAAAGGGTTAAAATTTGCGTTCAGAATTATTCTCTGCTTTTTTTCCCCATAAATGTGTTTTAGCTGTCAAAATCATGAGAAACACCTCGGACCATTTTAGACATCATGACATCTCAATTGAGTTTCCAGTGTGATATTTTACGTATGTCTTTGCCCTTGTACATTTATGTTATTAACATTTTCTTTTGCCTCTGTCCTGGGAGTACAATGGAGATTAATAACAGTGGGAGCTGAAAAACCCAGAAAATGATTAAAAAAAGGATGTCTGAGCAAGCTTTTTTTCTTCTGATACCAGCACATTCCTCATAGAGATAGATGGTAATCTTCTTTCACCAACATTGAAAAAATAAAATTATTTTCTCAATGCTCTTTTATATTCAGTCTTTTATGGACATGTTTTAAGATTTAGGATCCTGTATGGGTGTTTGAATTAAAAATGTTTCAAAAATAAGTGCTCATATGGGTAATAATGCTGATTCTGTTTTGCATTAAATTAGATGAAGTGCAATTAATACAGCACTTCGAGATGAGCACTGATAATGAGCACATCAATTAACAGAAAACTTCCATATTTAAATGTACTTTCACTGTACATTTCCGAAACTCCAGGCAGAATGGACAAAGCCACTCACAAAATGAAAAACGCCACCTGTCATTTTAAATCAAAAGAATGGTTCAACAAATAATATCCCACAAATAGTCATTCAGCTGGAGAAGATATAGGAAACCTCAAAGACAAATGTCACAATAAAGACATCCTCTTACTCCCTCTGCTTGGTGCACCCATGCATCAGCGTTTAGAAGTTCATTAAAGGGAAGTGTGGGATCAGTAATGAACAGCGAATTATCTTCCTGATTGTCTCCATTAATATTGCCTGTACCTCAAGGGCCCTTTGGGTAAGGCTGTAATGAGAGTTACACATGGTGATGGGGGACAGAAGCCCTGGCTAACAAACAGAGCAGCTCTCTGGGTGAATGCAGATCAGGCTGCCCGGCTGCCTGGAGAATCAGTGCCATGGAACGCAGCTAGTTAAACATGAATGAAAAATGTTTGGAACATGCAGGCATTAGCAAAGCCAGCACATAAGGTTCTGATTATGTGGGAGATGAGAGGGGATGTAAAGTGACTTCAGAAAAGTCCAACAGGAAGTACATGACAATTCACGTCATCAACTCTCATTTAGATGTCTACGGTGGAACTAATCTCTAACTTAACTATTGATGTGTGACCAGAGGTCCTGCTGTGGGAGGCCGAGGGTTAAATCCCAGGGGTGTTATCCACCACTAAGTATAATTGTGGTTTGCCCTGCAACTAGCATGTCGCACACATGGAAAGTTAATTATTTACTGATCCACTGAATGCAGAACAGAAATGAAATAGACTTTCTGAAAGCAAAGGAAAATCCTTTCTTGCTTGAATAGAAACTGGCTTCTTTTTCCTATAATATTAGGAAAAAATTTGAAGACGGATTTGAAGATTAGTTAAATTAAGTAATGCATACATTTTTAAATAACAAAATAACAAAAAGCTTGAAGGATTTATGTATTTTTTACCGCAACAAAAAAGATTTATCCATTTTTACTCAAAGAAAAGTGCTAAAGCTTGTAAAACGAACACTTTTTTTTTCCAATAAATGAATGTCATTAGTTTGATTTACAAGAGATTGTATGATAGATCTTTTTTTTTAAAAAATAAATAAATAAAGGCATAATTAATGGAGGCTAGCCACAACCACTTCACCATGCAGCACAATAGTTGTGCTTCATCTGGCTCAATTAGAGAATACTGCCAGGTAAAGCATGCATCAGGAGGTCATACAAATATAGGATGCACCAGTTAAGTGGTACCGTGGTGAGCAGTCTCTCAATCATCCTTTCGAAACCAGACGGGGCATTGCACAACCCGGAAGGCATGACTGTGAAATGCCACTGTCCTTGCCTCAAGGTAAACACTGTCTTCTCCTTATCACTGGGAATAATCAGCACCCGCCATTAGCTACTGTACTGGTTCAGGAAGCGGAAACACCTAGAGTCCAAAAGGGAGTCAAGGGCATCATCAGTACCCGGCTTTGGATCATCGAGTTGTATGGTGGCATTCAGGCGCTTATAGTTGACTTAAAAGGCCCAGATGTCATTATTCTTCTTCAGAAATGCAGCTAGCGCTATCCATGCGCTGCAGGACAGTTCAGTGATGCCTGCCTTGGTTATTTCTTGCTCCTTCCTCTTCACTGCCTCCCTCAGCAAGAGTCAACAAGCAGGGATGAAGGAAGATTGGTGGATGGATGTCTGCCTACCAAAACTGGTGTTCGAAAGGGATGATTCTTAAATATAGATGGTGAAGCCACCTCCCCAGGATGTGTACCATCTCACTGTGACAGACTACAGCTTTACCAATGTCACTATCCACTCTTTTGGCAAGGCACAGTTGATACCTAGCAATAGCCTGCTCATGAGAACAGGACCTATTGATAGTATATGGATGGAGTGGGCTTTGGTTGTGACTGTGTTAGGTGACTGGTACCTCACTGCACTCCTCTGCTGGAGCTAAGGCTCTGGGTAGAGCTGTGGCCTCTATTCTGGCTTTGGCAGTACACCAGTGGGCTCTTTTGCCATGGTGCCTTCTGACGGGTTGCACTGGATCCTCAGCTTTATCCTTCCCACCTACTGACTGCTGCATGGCACTGCCAATGCCCAATGGCACAGGACCAGTTCCAGCCACTCCGCCACTGCCTGCTGTAGAATACAAGGTGTGGTGCTGCAGCCCCGATGCTGCAGTCTCTGGTGCAAATCCCCTTAGGAAAGCTTGCAGTGTCAGGTCATTCTGGACCTCCTCCAGGTAGTTTGCATATGCCAGGTGAGCCAGCACCCCCAGCATCTCTCCCTTCTCCTGTCTGTTACTGGAGAGGAGCTGGTGCAGGTTCTTTAGGACCTGTGCCTAAACATCACTTGGGTGCTCACCTCAGCCTGATGAGCTGGTGGTGGTCCCCGGGTCTCTTTGAACTCATCAAAAGTAGTAAATGCTGCCTCTATCCTACTCTAAAACAAATGAACGCCATCAAGATGGGCAACTTTAATGTTTTACATTTTTTATTTAATATTTTAAGTTGAAAATTCATGATATGATTATCTGCGTTAAATGTTCTCCGAGTCTCTGTTCAAACTTCTTGTTCTGCAGAGATGAAAATACATGTAAGCCTCCTCTTTTCCTGTGGGTCTGATTATTCTGCTTCATACTCCAACGTTTCCTTGTTCAATATGAATATAATGGAACATACTGAGTGTGAAAATCATCGCTAGCATGTTCATGGAATTCTGTGCTTTGGATGGGTGTCAAAATTGATCACTATGGGCGCATACAGTCAATACTGTTCAAAACTGTCTTGTGCAGACTGCACAAAGATTTTATGCTTTTTGCTGAGCTGCTGCAGATGTATCTGTATACGGTGTTTTTTTCCTTCATATCATGTGCATGATGAGCTGGATACTGCATTATAAAAAGTACTTATGTTTACCATTCAGTGACCATTTTAGCTCAAAATTTGGCTCATTTCAGTTTCCTCATAAATTTTTAAACAGTTGTGCATGCCCAGATATGTGCCTTACAACAACAAAAGCAACATGGCCACCTACATGCTGGCTTAGTCTTCCGGAGTTTTCATTCCCACTTCAGATAATAGAGATGAATGGGACAATAAGTAGGAGGGCACTGAATAAAATGAATCATTCAGTGGCAACATGCTGAAGAGGCATACAGAAACAAATGGGCCTGTGAGCACAACAGACTTCTGTTCATTGCTGACCCTGTCTTGGAGGTCCCAAATCTCCATCTGAGGCTATGAAAATCAAAACGACGCCTCGGGCACAAAATAGCAACTTGGTGACTAAGTAAACAAAGAATTTTCAGTCGTTTAGTGTATTATTATATCAAAATTTCCTGGATGAGCAGCTGGAAGATGGAATAATGTATGCAGTGTTGCAAAACTCCAATTCTTATGTAAAAAAAGTTGTTTTAGTAACCAAAATAGCAGCAACTCCAATGTGTTGTGAGTCATTGTTCCTACATTGCACCTGCATGAAGGCAGGCACAGGCAAAAGACAACATGGTTTAAGACAATGGGAACTTGTAAAAGGAGTCATGAAGTGCCACTCAGTACCACTAAATGGCAGATGATAGCTTTGTTAGGTCAAGATTATGTTATTTGGAGCCGATGGGCAGGAATAAGTGAAGCTGTGGTACCCCAGCATACAAGAAGTAAACCAAAAAGACAAGCTTTATGAAGCAAAACCACAAACCACTTTGTTCTCAATCCAAGGTACCTCTAGTGAGCCCGGCTAAATGGAAACCCTAAAAGCAAAACAAACGCAAGAATAAAAAAATGGAACAGCATACAAATATCACGTCTTGATGCTTTCGGCTGTCGCAATATTGAAAACAAATTTCAGATGTCGCTGTCTTCAAAGTTGAAATCTGATGGAAGTGAATTGAAATGGCTTAGTGCCTGCATAACGACCTTTTTGTGTTCAGAGCCTTACACTTGGCACATTAACGTTAGATTGGGAGAGATCACAATCGCATTTACTTCCAACAGTGCCCTAAATGCACTGGGAATCGCTTCAGTTTCCCTCCAAAAAACAAAGACTGGAGTCCTGATTTTCTGGCTATGAAGGCATTGTGAGTCGAAAGAGAATCTGCTCATGAAGCTGTGACTGCATTTGCTTTTCTTTTTGACCATGCAGTGAAAGACCAGGTTTCGGCCACAAGAAGTTGCGCTGTGGGATTCTGCTGTATTTAGTTTTAGTGGACGGCTCAGCAGTAAAAGTTCCCCTTCAGAGGTAAGTCTTTATTTTATTTTATTCGTTCTTTTTTCTTTTTTACAAGGGCAGCTTTGGCTGGTTCAAGTGATGATGAGTGATGACACAGGATATGTTTCCTATATTCCGTATTTTACAGGTAATACTAACCATCCAGACAGAAAAAATCTCCACCGATGCTTTCTTTTTAAGTTTGTGCAGTTTCATGAATTTGACAGAAAAATGCAAGTTGTTCTTTTGTACACTTATTTAGCTGTTCTCTATCATTATGAGCTTGCCCCAATGCTGCCTAAAACCTGTCCTTCTGAGGTATTTTTTCATAACTCCTTTTAAAAAATATAGTCCCTATAAGGATAGAACATATGGTCAGGCTACTCACTGGAAGTGCCAAGTTCGATAAGTTACCATAGAAACCTTCAACAGGCAAGTGCTTGCGTTTTAAAAACCAAGGAAAATTTTGCTGTTAAGAATGACAGTTTATGTATGAGTAAAATTCACATTAATGTTTTATAATAAATGTTTAATAAAACATTAAAACGCAATATAGAACTGTCATTAGACTGCGGGTACTAACTGTGCGGTTACACGAAAATAATCAACACCCACATGACATCTCTGGACCAATAAGAAAATAGTATTAACCAAAGCTGTGGTAAAATAGTCCTTAATACTATTCTCCCATTAAAACATTAATGACAGAAGTCAATTACGTATAACTGAAACTGAAATGAAAATGCAAACAAAACTGTATTATATTAAAGGATGCATGCACATAATTTATATATCCATAATATATTCATTATATTATAGATTGTTAAGGGGAATGTAGGGATATTTAAATGATGAATTCATATGACGGTAAATTGTTACATTTATCAGCAGTGACAGATTAGGATTTTGTGGTGCTGGGAGTTTTGCAATGGCCGATTAAAAGCATGCTATTTTGTCCCTCTCTGAAAGGTGTACACAATTTAAAAACACATGAAATGTTTTGTGT
Source organism: Mormyrus iriodes (assembly GCA_011763525.2). Classification (NCBI taxonomy): domain Eukaryota; kingdom Metazoa; phylum Chordata; class Actinopteri; order Osteoglossiformes; family Mormyridae; genus Mormyrus; species Mormyrus iriodes. Next base: position 19,318,576 of record JAAGVU020000019.1, read on the forward strand.
GCCTTGATAGAATGCAGGAACTTTTGTGATCTGTATCTGTGAAGAATGGAAACTTGCTAGCAAGAGAGAAGAGCAGCAAAAAGACCATCTGGAACCTCCCATGAATGGTTCATGTTTTTCTAACCAAACTTATTTGTTCAGAATTCCAGGGACTATGTTACTTTTTTCTCCTTGTTATCTCACAAGTAGCTGAAATATTCTTAATTCTTGCCCCTTCTTTATGCTGTAAGGTTTTAACTCCCCACTCTTAGGAAATGACCCCTATGTTAATGGTCTGTATCAGGATGGGGAGCTTTTTATTAATCTGGCTAAATCAGGCCACTACTTTATCTCTTTCATCTATGTTGCAATAGGCATCAAATGGGTCCCGAACATACATTTGTTGCAAATAATAATTATACCCCCATTCTGGCTTCAAATGAAGTAAGCTACCCTCAGATAATTATCACAGGCATATATTATTCCCTGTTGTTACTGATGCATTAATAACTCTTCTGTGATCAAAAGCTTGCCTTGGCATCATATTATTATTTTTTGTAATATCACTGTATCATTTCCATAAAGATGAGAGGAAAAAATGTCAGTATGTATCGACTCCCAAAGTGAGGATATTTGTAAAAGCAATTTGCTCAGCAATACCTGACTCTGAGATATACTGTGTATCATGATGGTTAGAGAAAGTTTTGTGTTGTCTGCAACCAGTCATCAACCAGGATGGCATATGCTAATATCTAGTTGTAGAAACATCTTTATCAGTCCTCCTTTATTGGACAAAGAAGATACTATATCATTCCGTAAGACAATGGTACTAAGAACAGAGTATGATTTAATACAGGAAATGAACTTTATTGGTAACACCCACTCAATTATATTGATTAGTGGAAACCCACCAAGTTCAGCTGCTCTGCTAGCCTGCTCACCAATGGTGTGTTTAAACTTTACCCCCCACAAAATAACTATTTACATGTGCTGCATTTCTGAAAGCACCAGTGAGACAAGAAAGATGCAACAAAATGAGAAACTAAATGTTTAACACTGGAAATTCTGCTACATAACATTGACTCATCTTCTCCCAGCACGCTTTTCACTGCCAGGGAGTTACATAAGTGTAACAGCAGGGTCATTACAATATTCTGTGCTCCATTTGATGTTTCATTGGCTTACAAATAATTACTTAACAATATTCAATACTTTTGCACCTTTGTATATCTTGATAAAGTCTTGGCAGATTTGTAGAAAGGCCACGGAAGACTGCAGCCCCTCATAAACTCCTACGCTGTCAAAAGTTATCTGAAGTCTCAGAAGCCCCTACCTTGGGACCGGGGTGGACTGGTTTGAAGAACCTTGTTTATATCGCCCCGTGTGCCCTTGCAACATGCCAAAGCTGTAACTTTAATTAGCTGGAGTAATGCCAAAAAAAAACAAACAAAAAAAAAACAGACGTGGAGTAAATTCAAGATCAGATTATCTTTGCTTTTAAAAGAGTTTAACTTCTGGGTTTTGCGAAAAAAGAAATAACTTTACAATAAACTATTTTTCGTAAAACGTACGTATCATTCCTTTTTTTGGGAAGTTTAAAAATTTATGACTATTAGGTTTAGTGTGAAAAATACCAAAAACTTCTAGCATTTCTTCTGGCTGTTGCAAGTGATGTAATTTATGCGGAAAGACTGCACCGGTGTGTGCAGGACTTTTAACGGCAGTCCCCGTCAAAGCCCATGTGGAGTTTTCGTCAAGCTACACCGCCAGCACCTCCTCCGACCCCCAGTGCACTTTTCCACCTAATTTTACTTAATCTCAAACAGCACTATAGCTCCCTGTGCTGACAGTGGGGGGTGGTGGCACTGCAGCTTGCTGGTGGGTTGGCTAAGTCGGCGCCCCCTCTGAAGATGTCCCCCTAGCCGAATGCTTATGTCACCTAATGAGTTTACCTGCACTGCCAGAGACACTCCAGAGTGGGTGACGTGTGCACTGCATGTCAGATATCTATAGGGCACTTTAGATCCCCTACCACTCATATCTCAAGTGCATCCATGTTTTGCTATCCTTAAAAAAGCTGAGTCTCTCAACTGTTCGTGCTCCTGTAATACGTGACTGTCCACAACCGTTCAGGTTCTCGTCTTGAGTTCTGCTCATTTTTGAGTCAAAGCTGGTCACCCTGTGAGCTCTTTGACGCCTCCATTTTTAATGAATCTCCTTCATCATTGTCTATACTCCGCTTGTCCTTCTCCCCCAAGGATCTTGCTCCACAGATTTTTCTGCTGAGCTGCCAAAACTGTTAAATTATGAGATGACACTCTGTGCCATGACAGTGTGCAATGTACGTATGCTAAAATTAGACACCTATGTGATTCATTTGTCCAGAAAGTTCCAGTGAAACTTTGCGTTGGGCTATAAAAAGTCTTCTTGCTGCACTCGGTGTTGTGAAGTTCTGTCCATGTATCTTACTTGAAGCAAGAACTGGGTAACGCATTTTATGGATTTATAACAGTTGCAGAAATAAATCGAATGTATAAGTTTCAAATTTATAAAGTACAAATATAAATATATTGATCTGTGCTGAGCTAATGAATAATGTAATATAAAGCTATTTTTAGTTCAGGTCATTTCACTCTGGACCATTTATACATGGTAGCTTAGCGATTTGTGCAATATTGGTATTTTTATCAAATTTCAATATAATTCCAATATTATTGGAAGGTTTTCTGATCGGAATTCATAGAGATCTTTCTTTTTAACTACTTTTTTGTACAGTTACATTTTATCAATAGACTTATTCCATAAGTTTAAGGGGGAAGTATTTGCTTATGCAGATTTACCCAGACAGACAACATTTCAAAATAAAAACCACACAGACCATTTTAGTTTTGCATCAGCTATTTATGCTCTCCCACCCCCACACCATCTCTGTCTCTATATTTCTCAGCTATGATGTCTTAATGGGGCATCAAAGGCCTCTTGTGGTTTTATTCCTTTCAGCAGACTCTGGGCCAAAGGTAATGCATTACCATTTGCTCAAGCATTCTCATGCTGCAGTAACTGAAACCATCAACCCTAGAAACGCCTCCCTTCACAAAGGAACAATAAAATAAATGATTGCAGAATGGATACATGGGAGGTTGGTGGTCAGAGAAAGATTGTGGCCTTGTCATGTTGGATATGGCACGGTATGAGTACAAATAATATCCTATTCTACAGACAGTTTTCTTTTTTCGTTTGCAGACACTTCTTTCTTTGTTCTAGTATGTGGATTCGCTGTAGTGCTGTATTTGGGGCTTTACCACTTCTCAGAAAAAGGCTGCGGAGGCACACTTTCTCTGGAAACATTGCTGTCATCACTATCATTAGCTCCATAACAGGCAGAGCTCTTTGTGGCCAGAGAGAAGAGAGAGAGGGAGATCTTCAAACTGAGGCAGAACCTTCATAGATATCTTCTCCCATGATTCCGTGAATAGTTGGTGTGAAATGTCATCATCTTGCCTCGAGCGGACTGAGTTCTGTCCTCCTGTGATCATCACCTAAAACCCATATGTAATGCGTTTGATGATCTGGACGATCTCCAATGGGGAATATAAAACAGGACCAAGAATCCCAGTTAAACGTCAAATGCACTCTTCTTTTCTGTCCGTCATTTTATGAACTATTTAAAAAGGTCTTGAATTATTCCATTTCAGAAATAACACAACATTGATATTTGAATGTATAAATTAAGATACTCATGATGATGAAGGAAAGTTTACTACCCTTTACTGTTTAGTGCTTTTCACTACTTGAGATCTGAATGCATGGGGTCTGGATGCCCTTCAGTTCTCTGCATCAACAGACATGTTAACCAGCCCTAAATGCCAACACTGAAACACTGAACCATTCCTTGAATGATTGATTAATTTTGATTAACTTTATGCCAGTCTGTCTTTTTCATAGGTCAGATGTGAGGCAAATGTATGAATGAATGAATGAATGAATGTCACATTTATATACATCCAAAGCACTTTACAGAACCAATGGGGAGCCACTTCAACCACCACCACTGTGTAGCACCCACTTCGATGACGCGATAGCAGCCGTCCGGCTCCAGTATGCTCATCACACAGTAACTGGTAAGTTGGCAAAGGTGCAGAGAGAACTCAAAGATATAGGGGATGATTAGGAGGCCAGATTTTATAGGGCCACAGTGGGCAATTTAGCCAGGACATCGAGGTACCACCCCTACTCTTTTGAAAGATGCCCAGGGATCTTTTATAACCTCAGAGTAAGGACCTCGGTTTTACGTCTCAGAATGACGAAGGACAGCATAATTTTTACAGCACAATGTCCCCATCACTGCACTTGGGCATTGGGGTCCACACAGACCATGGGATGGGCTAACCTGCTGGCCACACTAACACATGAGATGGAAGGATAAGAAGCTGACCTTGTGTGGTCTTCTGTATGGCAGACGCTTGACCTTTGCTTCTTGCCGGGCTGTCTAATAGAATCTTATTGCCCACCACCCTTTTATCTACTACCCCTAATGGTGACAGTACAGTAGATGAAAATTTTCAATCCTATCCCTGTAGCAGTTTAACATATGAAGGTGGATCTGACATTTCTGGCAGCCAGACTGAATTAGTTTGTGCATCCATGGATGGAAATGTAACAATGTGTCTTTATTGAACATGATCACTTGGCCTTATGGAGAATCTATATTCTAGGTTCTGTATTCTAGGTTAGTTGCCACCCACAACGTCAATATCACAAGCTGTTTCATGTCATGTCAATCACCATTGTAGAAATTTGTCCACAGACTACCCTGGTGGCAAGTCCTGATCTCGTTGCAAAAATGAGTCACTTGCCTTCATGCTGGGTCTTGGTTTATCGGTAAAACTATTATATTTAGTGTGTTGCCACCTACCACCCTCTTTGCCCTGCCAATCAGAAATCCAATGCCTGTTACCCTCAATCCCCCAAAAAAATAAAACATACATGATGACGACAACACAACTTATTGCCAACATATTGCCTAGCAACAATGACAACACTGAATCAGATTTGGAAATATCTGTGTATATATGCAAAATTTGATTGCCAAGGGGCAAATGCAGATTTGTATGAATAACAAGTGCATGTACAACTCATGTATATTATAAATAGCAATATCATGCATTTGTTTAAGCTAGAATCAAAAGAGAAATAAAGGCACGGCACAGATATAACAAAAATGTAATGAATTAATTATAAACTGAAACGACAAAACAGTGTTTAAAATGAAACACCTCTAAGGATGCATTGACTTATCTTGCTGCCGTAGTAACCTCGCCTCATCCCTGCCTATTAGTACATGAATAAAAACGTAATTCAAAAGGTACCCACTGCACAAATTGTGAGTAAGAGAAACTACTGGAAATTGTTTATGACAAATATTTCACCCTGCCCAAGTAATTAATTTCTTTTATTGGTACTATAATTATTAAGGATGAAATGAAGCCACTCTGGATTTTGAGTTGTGTCTAATAGCTGTTTTATGATGCAGAATATAATGACATTGTTATGATTATGATTTTATTGCTAGTAGTAGTTATAGTATTATTAGTACTTTTACTAATAAAAGTACTATTACATTTTAGTAATAGCAGTTGTAGTAGTAGTAATTGTATCCACTTGTATAATATAGTATGTGGTTATAGAGTATTATACGCTTTGGGTGTCTTGAAAAGCGCTATATAAATGTAACACTCATTCAATCATTATACAGCACAAAACAGTTAATGTCAGTGATGGTTGAGAAAAATGAAATACTCTTGAAATAAAGAGTATTTTTGTCTCCTGAAGTTATTACCATTCAATTTACATTTTATATGTAGTAATAAAAAGTAATTAAAGTACATAACCCTTCCAGTAAGACCTTTCCAACTACAGGCATTTTTTTTGAGAGAGGAGCAGTGGTGGACTTAGTTATCACACTATAAAAGTACTAGCTAGCTAATGAGCAACACCATTTAAAATATGCTATCTGGTAATTATGAAGAACTAGTTTCCCCACTTAAAAAAAATCTAAATGAACAATTAATTTAAATTTGTTTAATTGGTTGCAACATTATCTCGCTGATACATGCTAAAAACTAACTTATTAAAAGTTAATTATGACTTTTAGACCTGCCATGCAGATTAAACCTGAGGAAAAAGTAATTCTGCAATTAAAATGTACAAAAATAAGATGTCTTCAGAGTCTGAAATTATTCATAGATTTCCAAATGTCTGTAATGAACTGCCATAGTTCCACTGTCACTGTAGAACTGCCAACACCATGTCTGTTTTAAACAATTTTTAATGAATAAGTCTGTCATCTTCTTTTCTTACAAACTGCACTGGATAGCTATTCCCTCAGGCTGCATTTGTAAATATTTTTTAATATATTTACAAACTCAAATATACAAAATTTAAATCAAGCCTCTGTGAAATATATATGTAACATAAATAAATGATATTTTAAAAACCCAGCAAAGGCAAAAAGAAAGTGTCACCTTACCATCAAACTCACTTGTCATTGAAACTTTTCTTGTTTTGGCACTTTTCTTCTGTTAAAACTAAGATTTTCTCATTTATAACAACAGTAATGATACTGGAGTTTAGCAGGAGTTTATATTTTAGCAGAAGCCACAGAAATTTGGAATAATGACGTATTATAATTCTTCCGGCATTACAGTGCTTTTCTGTAGCTTAAGTACTCAAATTCTCTTTGTTGTCTAAAATCAAAATGTCAGAAGTAAATGGTTTATTAACTGTTTAAGTCTTGTTTCAGGTTTTCGTTTTTACTGGATTTTATGAAATTGACAGTTTTCTATGAGGAAATCTACGTGCAAAGATACTTCATTATTAAGAGCATGAGTTATTGGTTCCAGATGTCAGTCCCTCTCTCTCTAAGAATCTGAAATACACTGTAGGTAGGTGGGGTTCAGTTTTAATCCCAAGGAGGAATGAGTGGGAGAATTAAAATCTTGTTTATGATTAACAAGCTGTTAATTCAAAATGATTAACCAGGATCTTGCTAATAAAATATGTTACCAATTATCACTCCAAAAGAGTAACATTATCCTACAAGGGGGAATAAAGGAAAATTCTAGAAAAATGCAGTCGATTTATGCTGATAATTAGTAAACATGGAAAGTAACAATAGATTAGTGCTGATTCTTGCATAAATTTATTAGGATTAAATTAATAATTCTGGGTTGTTTACGAGTCTGATGGGGAAAATGGTACACAATGTTATTTGCTAGAAAACCTTAAACAAAACCTAATGTTCTGCCTAATATAAATGATCACTAACCTACATAGAAGCTACTTATAATTTCACATTGATAAAAAATAAGTACATTTTTATTATAATACGGGAACAATTTTCATCAGCAAAAAGATGAACGATCTACATTTTTTTCTGAAAACTGTATCACAGAATTTGTTTGCGTGTATAATGCTGCTGCCTTTCAAAACAAATGTGCAAAATGTACATTAAGTAGTTATTGAAAATAGTTTGATGGATAGATATATATGTGTACCAAAGCAAGAGTGGTTCAGTAATGCTAGTACTAGTATCAAGTGTTCTGGTACCTGTGAGATAAGGTCTTATGAAGTTTATCTCTCTTTAAAGGTTACAGAGGGAGATGAGCCTGGTTCCTGACCTTCTGCTGTCCTGAGCGCTACAAAAAGAGGGGTGCCTAACCTTACAGAAGCAACAGAATACATAATGCTTGGAAAATAGCTAACAGTGTCCTGCATTGCAGCTTGTTATATAATATTTGATGGAATAGACTTAATTACAATGCCTACAGGCATTCTACAGAAAAATAAACAGAAATATTTCTCCAGTTAAACATCATTCAAATGCATTCAGTGATACATAAGTTTATTTGCAGCATTCTAATTTGTTGGTTCCCCACTGTAATTTTCTGAAAGAAAAAAGTAAACATGTTGCTAAGAGTATCCATTCAATATACTGGTGTAGTCAGTTCCAGTCCCACTCTCCATAATCCCAGTACCATGCAGTATGGCCAGTTACTGACTCTTAAATTTTCCTGTCCAATACGGACATAGTGAGGAGGAAGAAAGAGCCTAAATACAATGTAGGAGAGGGACAAGAACTGCTTGGTTTGAAATAGAAGGGGGAAAAGAATCCCAGGGGTCAAAGGTCAAGTGGCCACTCATCCCTCTGGGGCAGGTTATCTATACTGCAGGAGAGCCTAAAAGGCCGTGCCACAACTACTGGTTTTATACTGGCCAGTAACTTTAGCCCAGTTGCACCTCAGCCTTTATTTATTGGTCATGTGAATGGACCCAATCCGGGCGGGAAGGCACCTGCACGGAGCCTGAATCTTTCCTTTGAGTCCTAATTCCCCACCAGGGACCTGAGATGCTGGGAAACTCTGCTGTGCTGTGGGAGAGAGACTCAGGTAGGATAATTAGGAGGAAGGGACGGGGCCTGACTTGACAAATCAGCTAACACAGCACAATGAGAGTGTTTGTTCTCAAGGAGACTGGACCTCCATGTTCAAGTAGGTCGAAGTAGGATCACAGCCCGTGGAAACTGTAGCCACTGTTACAGGCACATATATCAGCAGCTTTACTGCAGAACTTGTGCTCAGCAACTGGCAGTGCAAATATTTCCCTGAAGGAGACCTTCTTTCATGCATGCTTTTATGAGAAAATTTTAAGGGATCATTTACAAACAATGGTCTTTTTTATGAGTTACTCATCATTCCAAATTTACCTTCTGTCCTTTTCAGCTACAGATATTATTTGCCCCTATTTCTGCATGCCACAAGAAAATGATAATTCTTAACTTGTAGTTTAAAACAAGCTGTATGTAACATTTCACATTTCCTCATGTCTGCTGCATGTTTAAGAAAATCTCTTTAAAATGTATAGTGATGCAGAACATTACATTTTTACAAAATTAGCAACATAACCGAAATTGTGTATAACTGTTTAATGCTGTATAAAATTACACACACACATATATATATATCCTGCCCCCCCCCAAATGTCCAATGTCTCATTTAAATTGCAACTTTCATTTCTCAGCTACTTTTGGTAGCAGGATAGTTCATCATACCACAGGTTACAGTGTAAATAAGAGCCACTCCATGGGAACCATAAGCCTGATGTTGCTCTTGTGGCTGTACACATGTATCATACATAAACACTTTTTAAAAAATCACTTCAAATGCACGAATTATGAAATTTATGCATCCTCCATATCTGGAGAGCCAGCCCTGAGCTATACTAAAATCTCAGTGGTTTAAATGTCAAGAATTTAATGAATGTACAGCTTTACAATGACACACTCCATCATTTGAAAATTAAATGGATAATTCTTAATAACAGTGAGCTTCTTTCAGAACTGCAGGTTCTGGATTTTCAGGGTATATTTTGTTTTGGTCAGCATAAACTGAAAAGCAATGCAAAGTCACAATATTTTATTTAGAAAAGTATGTCTTTTCAAATAAGTAGCCATTACTAAATCCTTGAATTACTGTATTACATTCCACTCCTTTATACATGTCAGCATAGTATGTCGTTTTTCAATGTTTTAGGGATAGGAACAATAACTTGGATCAGTGCCCATATGACAAAGAAATAATATACTACCTAGTAACTTGTTTATGTGTTTTTTCCTGCTGAAACAGCAGAGTTTGGTTATATCTCCATCTGTCCCCTACTGAAAAGAGGAAAATACAAAAATAGAATTGAGGTTTGTTTGAAATGTTTTGCCACGTTTCTACTCTCTGGCTTTCCTCATAGTACTTTTCTGTAAAGTAACATCAGTGTCATAATATTAATATGACTCAAATAAATGTGAAAAAAATCCATCCAACGACCTATCATGGACAGGGCATGGGGGAGCCAGGAGCCAATCCGGGGTAGCACCAGGGGGACATCCTGGAGGAGATGACAGTCCATTGCAGGGCACATAAATGTTATTCAGACACCTAGTCACACATTGGCAGAAAACCGGAGTGCCTGGAGGGAACCCATGTGACAGAGGGTAAACATGTAAACGTGGACCTGTACTGCTACCCACTGTTTCACTCAATAAGACACTCAATTTTCTGAGTCTCCTGTGACTGCAATATTGAATATTGTCAGCTTGTGATAATGTGTGTCATCGTGGTAAGGCTACAGTGTAGTATAAAGATTTATGAAGGAAAACATATAATGAAAATGAGTGAAGTAGATCCAGAAAGGATATTCTGTAGTCAAACAAATATTCTAATTATGCTTTTGTACAGTAATCGATATAGGCATTTCCAGTACTTACTATATGAAATGTTTCCAAACTGGCACCTTGTCCTACTGATTCTTTTGTATGTCTAATGGGATTCAAGTGAGGAAACCTTCAGATTCAGTAACCTGGAGAACTGAGTGTATAAATGTCCTTTCTCAGTGGTATAGTGCAGATGAGAGAACATTGTCACGGATAGACTTTTTTTTATTCACTTACCAAACAGTTAGCAAGTCTGCTTGGTTGAAAAGTCAAGGTATCAAGTTATTTATAACAAAAGCATGAAAGTCACAGCCCCGTCTGTTGGGAGTATTCTTGTTCTCTTCAAGTTCTCACAGGCTTCTTCTCACAAATCTGAAGTCGTGATAAGCAGCTGAATTTATTAATCCAGATAGCACAACTTTGCGTGCCTGAGGGTGACTTCCCTACAATGAACTGAAATTCAGTCTGAGATATATCCCAACTTTCATCCAGGGCTTCCTGAAATTAAGCTGTAAGGCATCGTGACCTTGACTGAATGATGTCTCACTGATAATGGATAAATAATCGAGTCATTTTAAGACATTAATTGTTTGTCCAATTTAAGGAAACAACCCAGAGTTAACTTTGGTAGTCGGGATTTGTGACATCTAACAAAGTATCACATGTCACAGTCCAAGATGGAACTACTGGTATATATTGACTCTGCTTTGTGTAAACATACAACTAGAGATTTTATGTCAAGTATGTAATACAATGGCCTTACTATGGGCCAGTGTTTATCTCCTCAGGATTACACAGAGATAAAATATATTAGGAAAGGCTTTGCCTTACCTGCAATAGTGGAAAGCTCTTTCTAAACCCTTTGTATGAAGAAACACATCCAACATTCAGATCTTGTTCCACAGAAACTATTTGCATTTGTCTGTTGATACAAACCTTTGGGGGTTGTTGTTGAACCCACCTGGTGGTCCATGCCTGCATCAAAGATAGAGAAATGGCAGGCAGTGGAGTCCTGGGAGGGTTGCTGGACTGAGACAACAGACCTAACCCCAAGATGACCTCTGGTATTGTTCTTCCCTGGTGGATTTGACCTGAGGCTGTCTGTCGATCTCTTAGAAAGACCATTCACAGCTTGTTTATGTGGGCTACCTGCAATGAGCTCTCCAGCTGTACTTCACTGAGCTCAGGGAGTGGTCCATGGCATTCCAGGCAGCTAACCCATGGCTTATGATGATCAATGGTTTGCCTCTAGCCCCCAAAAGCCAGCAGTGGCTAAAGGACTGTCAGTTTTGAATGAAGAGAATTATCTGTGAGGGCACAAAACCAGTCAACTTCATGCTACATTTCTGTTAAGTTAGCCAGACTAGCCTCGGGAAATGGAATTTGCAGTATGACGGGGCAGATTATCAACAAATAGTAGAGGTCTCGTATAAAACAAAGAATGTGGGTGTGTTCAGTCAGATCGTTGTGGAAATTTCTTTTACTGATACCATAGATAAATCATAGATAAAGAAATCAAATCGCCTAGTATCTTTCAGGTACATTCTTGAATGGCTTGCATGTTAAACAAAGGAAGCTAAGTTTGCTACACATTGAATGTTGCCTCAGGAGAGCTAGAGAACTTTTTTTTAAGTAACAATGACAATCTTTGGTAACCCTTCTCCATGTTTTTTATTCCAGTAATTGCAGCTGGGAGCTTGTTAAGGAAGTGACCTCGGGAGAAAACAATGGAACAGGAAATATTTGTGGCACAATGACTAGAGTTTGTGCTGTGATTGAAAGAGTTTATAACCAACTTATCCAGAAAGAGGTTTTTGGACATTCTAAGTCCCAAAATGCCTATTGAATTAGCTGAGGCTTTTACGAAAAAGGATAGGAGTAGACTTCTGGAAAAGATAGAGAGGTATACACAGAAATGATGCATGCATGACTGCATGCAGCACTGGCGTGCATAATTCCTGAGCGCGGGACAAAATAATTTCAGTGTGGCCCCCCATGTGAGGATCACTGTCTCCCTTAGCCCAGCCCCCCCCTCCCCCATCCTCTCAGATACCAGGTCGGACTGAATGGCTGTCATCTTTTGCGATGCCATTTGAAGAAGAAAGAAATGGCCCATATCTATACATTTCTCTCAACCCATTCTCCATGATTTGGTAAGAATCTAGGAACCTATATCTATGAGAGTTAGGAAAAAATTCCTTGCACATGTGAGTTTAGTCAAACCGTCCCCAAAGGGCGATAAGCATTAACACAGTAAATGTGCGATCGCACAGGAGTGCAGACAACCACTAACAAGAGCATCTGCTGAAATACATTAACATTAAAGTTAGGGAAACCCAAACTGCCAGCATGCTTAGCATGCGACCAACATTTTTCACATTAGTCTTGTCTGAGGCAAACTTGCTGAAGTGAAAACTTATGTCGTTGCAGAAATTGGTCACATTATTCAGTGTGCAGATTCTACAGCATGTCCCAAATGCACGGCACTTAGTAAATACACACACATACACTAACATAGAGCTAAATGCGTATTTTTCGATGCAAGAATGGATTTGTTGCAAAGAACATTATAATTATTGAACACCACAAGGCAAAATTGGCTGCATTATGAACTGCTGCTGCCCTAGCTAATGTCAAATACTGGAAAAATGGAAAGTACAGCATCCACTTGCCTTAATGGTTCATAATGACTAACATCTAGAACAAAATAAAGCCTGGGAGCAGTGGCCAAGTCTGTTCGCTCTTCTCAGAACTCAGTCGGTCAATCAGATTATATTGTGGGCAGTTCAATTATGGGACTTTTTTGGCATGTGGATGGTAGTATATCAAAGCAGATAATGACTTCACTGAAAAATAATTTCCGTCAGAATTATTTTTAGGAAAGGGCAATTTCACTCATTGCACTACTGCTGTGAGATGAAAACACATATAGTTGTGCATATAGGAAGTTTGCTCATCACGGTTTGAGCATGCTAATGTTGCATACTGACTGTAATATACATTGCTTGCTCATGTCTTGTACAAACACTGTCTACAACCTAGTGGGAGATCAGCAGTGTTTGTTCAGGCCGAGAGGAGCTAGACATGGGAACATTTATCCACATCTTGGTAATGCCCCATAAAATGAGGTGTAATAATGGATTCTCCCATTCTGTTGACTCACATGCCATTTGATTGGTTCTCCTCAATGCAGATATAGACTCGAGTCAATACTGCTACATATACAGCATTTACATAAGGTCATTTCTCATGGAATATTTACAAATAAGAAAAAGAATCAGTCTGCGAGTCAGACCAGAGCAACAGAGCGGCGAGTACGGATTTCCAGATGATCTGAAATTTAATATTATCTATATTTGACTCTTAGCGTTTAAATATCTGTGGACACAATGTACCCATGATAATCACCAAATAAATGTGTCCAGCATTATGTATTCACAGGGGCCTGATGTCTCTTGCCCGCTGTGGGAAATACATCTAAACAGTAGTATCGTAAAACAAAAAAGAAACCGTATTTTCTGTCCTCCTGCCATTCAGTACTTTTTTTTCTTTTGGAAGTAATTGCACATCCTCAGAAAACAGTCAGTAAAACTAATTTCACTGGCATACTGACTCCCACACACACACCCACACAAACAAACATTTTAACCATCATTTTGGACCATTTTAATCACTAAACTTACTTGTTTTTGTAGGAATATGTGTCAGTGGAATTCATAAATAACCCACAAGAACTTAACCAGTATGTGGGTGGAGTGTAATGGTTACTGACTGTGTAGTACCTTTGACACAAGAATTTGAACCCAAAACTTTGTCTAAACTACCATATGTTTATTAAGTGAAAAGGGTCAGCTGTACAGCTTCAAGAAATGGCGTATCTGGAGAAGGCTTTTCCTTCTATTCTCCTTCAAGGAGAAGGGAGTTGGGCCTACTTTCTTTGACTAGAGCTAATCAGTTTCAGTTACTATGTCATGTTTGCAGTTCACTGAAAGTACCCATGTCAAGGCCATTGTCAGTGGGAATAGATGACATTACTTTATTTTCCCAGTAGATCCACTGCCTCAGCTCCCAGGAGTCTTGGCGCTTGCTGGCAAATTCTGTACTTGTCTAAGTCTGTTTTCGTGTGTGCGTGCATGCTGGTGCTCTGGATCAACCTGTCAGTCACCCGTGAGAGCTTGTGGTTTTTTTCTGTCATTCCTGTCCCCAGCACTTCTGGGTGGGGACAGAGGGGTTGTGGGGGAGGGAGTTGCGGGTAGCTGGTCAGGGCCAGAGTTAGGCGCCTGTCATCGCTTATTTATTTTCGTCATTTACAGCCATCCGTTCTGCCTACCCCTTTGTCCACCTATTTTGTACACTGTGATCAAGTCTGATTTGCCTCGCCCTTGTTTGGTCCAGATCCGGTCCGGCTGCTGAGAGATTGTGTGTGTATGCTTCTTTTTCCTTATCCCTGCCAAAATGACAATTTAAGTTCCTCCCTCCCTCTGCCATATGCCTGTCTTCCTCTGAGAAGTGGATCTGTTTTTAAATCCATTCTTCTCGTTTTTCTGTTTGCTGAGCTGCTGAGGCTTTTCACGGCAAACAGATTTTCTGGCAAAGAAGGCATTTTTCAGCCTTTCTGTTCCCTCTGTAGTTCCCTCTCTAAAGCTTTAGGGAGCCATATCTGTTGCATATAAAAACATGTATGTTTCCAGTGCTTAAATGTGGAAGCTGTCATGATTTTTCACTTTGATGATAACCGTTCGGCTGCAATAAAAATATGAATTTAATTGAACATTTCATCAGGACCTAACCTGAAGTGACAGTACACTCAAGAGCAATTTAATGGCTTTTGCAATGGCATGTTTTTGAGGACCCTTCAAAACGTTGACGCAGAATGGATTCAGCTATAAAATATACAGTAACACATAAACAGTCCCAAAATCTACTGGAATCAGTTGAGTTTTCAATCTCAATATATATGTATTGTTCATTAATGCATTTGTATTACTCACAAATGCAAAACATCTCGAAACTATTCAGGCATAGCATTTATTTATTGCAGAAACAAATATCACAGTTCATCACTGCACATGTGTCTGTCTGTATAGGGTGTAATTTCACTGTTTAAAGTGCTATTGATCGCTGATACAGTTTATCGGCTGGATGCCACTCAGAATGCCTGGAAAGTGATGTTTGGAATAAAGATAACATTTATTATGTCAGGAAAATCGGAGAGGAGGCTTTATGCCACATAGACGGAATCTGTAACCTAAACCTGATTTTAGGTGGAAAATTGCACCACAACTACTCAGCATGAAACAATCTTATGGCAGGGCTTTGTAAACTTAATACGCCAATCTCATTGAATGGAAGCAACAGCCGGTCAGTCCTTGGAGCTGTTTCTACAACACCCTTTACATACAGTACCTGTTTCATTCAGCTTTGTTATTTTGTAATTCAGTGATGTTTATTTCCTTGAACAGATTCATGATACACTTATTGCAGCAATAATTCTAGGCCATCCAGTTATATGTATTAATGTAAATGTAATATTTATTGATTGACTGACAAAAAGTGAAATTTTTATCTGAGATGGACTGATGCTGATCTGTAACATTGTGTTAAAGAACGTGCTGAAACTCAGATGTAGCTCTTGTTCAGCAAGGTTTTGGTAATCTAATGAAGTATGCATTAATGTAACAGGCATTCAGATCTAATTAGGATTCAAGTCACATTAACGTTAACTAATCTGTAAAATCACTGATTCATCAAGACTCCAGTGTTCTTAACAAATGATGAAGGCCAGTCTCTTCTGAAGAATATTGATCACTATTTCCATTAGCATGCTCTAAGATAGATTCATAAAAAATTTAATGATTTAGATTTTACCAGTATCCAGTAACCTTCTAACAGGATTTATTTTCGCTCAGTAATTCTCATACTCAGGGGTTCAGTCTCCTGCCCAGTACAAGTAAATTTTGTTAAAAAGCATAGAATCGGACACAAAATATCAGCCCCTTCAGCTAAACAGATTTGTTGGAGATTATAGCTACCTTGCCATAAAAGGTAGGTGTTTGAGAAAGCATGCCACTTCACAAAGTTTCAGTAAAAGAACGATCACAGAAAACTCGCTGCATACAATAAAACATTTTTAAAATCACAGTCATTTCAGCCCCACTTTCAGCAGTAAAGGGCAATGTATATTTTTGAACTACATAGCCAAGTCACTTCTAAATAATAATTGCACATCTACTACAGTTTCTACTGTTTTATGCATGGTTAATATAGTCTTACATTTCATTAAAAAGTAATTAAGGCTTCTTAAGCGTCATTACAGCCCTTAATTTACCAAAGGGATCGTGATAACTAAGAGGGAAGTTGACAATTTCCTTTGTTTTTGGGTCTCATTTCCTGCAAAATGAAGCACTTATGGTCTGTAGTACAGAATTTATTGTATAGCCCATAATGGGTTTTAGCTCATTAAGGGAGTCAAAATTTTGAGGGCTGAGGCTTATTCTTTTTTTGACAGAGTAGAGTGGCTGTAGCAGTCAGCAAAGGAGGGGAAGAGGAATCTCTACAGGTGGCAAAGCTGATACAAATGTTGTTTTCTGTATAAGGATTAATGGATGAACTGGATATGGAAAGAGAACACGTTTAGATCTCTATGTTAGTTCCTTTCTTGGGTTTGTGCTTGAATTTACCTTATATCCCAAGACAGTAATATTGTGCTAAAGATTATTCAGTACAAATTAGATCCCTACACTGAAGGAGAACTATCTGATGTCTATGCTGAATTCAACTACGGCCGACAAGAGACATTATTGCTGATGGATGATGGGTAATCGAAAATGCCAAGAAATACCCGAAGAAGGTCAACATGTGCCTTATTGACTGCAACAAAGCCTTCGATTGTGTTGACCATGCCAAGCTATGGGGTGTTCTGAGGGAAATGGATGCACGTCTTATTGTCCTTAAGAAGAATATGGCGAAATTGGCTAGTTTGATAAAGGAATTAGACATGGATTCATACTGTTACCAAACATATTCAACGCAGATTATTTAATGAGAGACAATGGACCAGCAGAAAAGAACTGTGTGTGCTGGAGAAAGAAACAACCTTGGATATGATTATGAGGCCATACTTATATTTAAAAATAAAAAAAATATGTAGATTAAAAGATGTGAAGACATATGAAAAGTTAAAGAACAGAGTGAAATGAAAGGATGTGAGCTAAACTGTAAGGGGAAAAATGCGGTGACTGTAGCTTTAGCCTATGGAATAATAATCAACAATGAAAGAGTGAAGAAATCCAGCAGTCAAGAAATACATTGTATTCCAAGGTACAGGGAAGGATCTAGGGGGAAAAAATCTTCAAAAGTACTGACATATCTTTAACAACTAAGATCAAAATGGTTCAGAATATGGTATTTTCTGTGACTTTTTATGGAGGTGAAAGCTGGACAATGAAGAAGCATGACAGGTAGTGCGGTCATGCCTTTGAACTTTGGTGCCGGTGAAGACTTTTAAGAATTCTGTTGGCCACCAGACAGACAAACAACTGGAATCTTGATCCAATCAAGCATGAAATTTGAAGCACAAATCACTGAGATTGAAGTGATGTTATTTTGGGCATATTATGAGAAGACCTAGAACATCGGAGAGTGCCTTTTTGGCTGCTCAATTACTGACCAGTTTATTGTATTCCTTTATTCAGATTGTTTTTATGTAAGCATTCAATGAAGAGCCCACATACATCCTTTTATTCAAAGAAAATTGCATTTCTTCTCTTTCCAGTACATTGCATCCTTGCATCAAAGGACAGATATGGGCTGCCTACCCTTTAAAATGGAATTTTAGATGTTACTAAATATAAATATGCTCCGATAATTACACCAGATTCAAAAAGGAAATTGCAGAAGGGCAGGCAAAAGCATCACAAAGCTTACATTTAGTGGCATCGCAATTAACATTCTCATCGCTTTTGAACTTTTCATGTATTAATTTGCTTATGTAATTTTAAAAGCAGCCTTAGGTGGTTTTGTTGTTTGATTTCCTAGACAAGATGTGGCATTTTGAATAGATAAAATAATATTACAGGAGTTATGCCATAACGAGCAGCTTGGAGCAGGTGAATATAGCTGATGCTGCATATTCTTGAATAATTGTTTATATATAAAAATTTTTGTGCATATTGCCTTAGTGTTTTTCTTTGCAAAAATTTTTAATATACATTACACACCATGCATATTTTGTCTTTTTTGCCTGTTGTAACCCCCACATCACAGTGTTTGTCTGTCCATGAGATGAAAAATGACATCTGCAACTTAAATGTTCTTAATGAACTGTTTTGAGAACTAAATAGTTTTGGCTGGGAAAGTCTTCTGAAAGAATGGACATTTAAAGAGCTGTGCAAATTCTGTTTTTGCAGTTTGTATCACTACATCAAATGGTTTTTGTGGTTGTGAGATCAAAAATAGTGCAACTTAAAGCTGACCAGCTGGGTGTTTTTGTAAAGTTCTGAGAATGATGTTTGCTAGCTGGGTTGAGAATACAAACACAATGTGATGTCCAGTCGGATGACTGGTAGGATTTAAGGTAGTCAGGGCTAAAATTTAAGTGAAAGAAGATGAAGTCCATTTAAACTGGGGTACCATCAATCTGACAAATTATTAGACTAAGCAAGAAATCCTGCATTGTGATACGGGCCCCAGGGTACGAAATTCACCAGGACACTCCATACTGGATACAGTAGTGAGGAAAGACCACAACTCCACCTCTTGCAGGAAGAATGTTTTTCAGGTCTGTTTTGTGCTTTAGTGCAAAATTGCATTCAGAAATAAATGGGGAGATACTGTCATGCTAGAAAGGTAAGACTTTTAAAACTTTTAGCTTAGAACGAGCTTTTCTCACATGCTGTTATAGCAATTTTCAGTTCATCATATAATTATTTCCATGAATGACTGAATGCTATTACAATTTTTCAGTAAAGCATTTACCTGGTGTGATCCGTGGATAAATTATTACGAATTTTGAAGGATTCAGTAATTTTATATATTAAGGCAGAAGTCATGGTAATGGGACAAATAAAATACCCTTTGTGTTAGTGGGTCTATTAAAAAACATATTTCACACCATGGTGACAAATGCAGTGGAATAAAATTCAATGTAGCAAAATAACAGAATTTCAGATCTTAAGGGTGCTGTGATGGTTCAGTGTATGGCACTGGAGCTTTATACTTCCACTCTTGTGGCTTCCATGGGTCTATATGTGGAATTCTTGTTTTCTCCAAAAACCTGAAATTAGGTGACTTGGTGCAATAGTATTTATTTCTGAGTTGTTACTTTGCAATATTGTGCAGTACTTTCCCATTGTTTTCACTGTTACTATCTATCTGTCTATCTATCGTCCATTCATCCATCCATCCATCCATCCATCCATCCATAGTGTTAGTCCTTGTAATGGACTAACATCTTATCTAGTGTGTTCTTTTGACTTGTACCTTATGTTCAGCCTCCTGCATCACTGTGATCCTGCATTGACTAAGTGCTTACGGAAATATTCTACGGCTACTTCGAATACCCAGAAACAAATGCAAAATCACCATTCAGCACATTGTGACCACTATGTTTGAAGCACACAAATCTTTTTCCATAAAGCACTGCAGGCACCCGAAGGTCTACAAATTCCCTAGTAAGCGGATATGGTTCTTGTTTCCAGTTTTTCTTCTCCTTGATGTGCTTCAGAATGAAAGATGAGAAGTGCAGTGGTATCTGATCTTAAAAAACTGTTATCACAGTAAACACAGAAGTCAGAGTAGAGAAAAGATCATCTAACATGAGTGTATTTTCGGCCATGTAAAAGTTATATCTCTTTGTACTGTGGCTTGTTTAAATGTGACAGATTCACTTTTTTCACTGATTTAGATATAAATATGCACAAGCTTTCATTTGTTAAATTACAATGAAACACCTAGAATATCTAGTTATAAACAATGACCACTAAAGAAATTCAATTTGTTATCCAGTTTAATTGTGATGTGTTTGATGGAACAATAAAATTCTTCTGTTACAGTTGCAGGAGATGGGATAGGTGCATGGGGGGGACAACAGGACAAACAGCAGCGTGATACAGGATAAGAAAGTGCAAGACACGACAGTGTTATGGATGCATTAATTTATTTATCAACAATTTAACTCTGTAAACACTATCACTTATTTCAGGAAATCAAGTTACAGCCAATAAAATAGGCAGTGTGAATTATGAAGGATGCCAGTAATTAAACTTAAGTGGTAATCATGGGGGTGAGAGGGATTAGGGAAATACCACAGAAGCAAAATTTCATAAGTACCTCATCCGTTTGGGAATTCCGCCAAATTCTGCTACTTCCTCATATATTAAAAATCAATAGGTGTATACAGATATGCCTCTTGCAGATTATTATTGTTGTTAAATATCTTTTCTTTAATGGGTTAGCATGGAAATTTTGTGTAGATTATCAATTTGCTATTCCAAGTTATTTAACAGAGGACGGTACTGTGTTAGCCTGGAAATGTTAGTCTAGAAATGCTACATTTCTTATAGTCATAAGCTTATTTAATTAAGTATTAAGGGAACATAATTGACTCCTGAATTTGTCTGCGACGGAAATCAAGACACTTTCATCAACCCTGGGCTTTATGAGCTATATTTTGTTCTTTGAGAAGTTCTCCTGAAGTTCTGAACAGTAAATCTCCAAAACTCATGCAGTCCAATGGAGTCCATTTGTGAGAGACGTTCTGTGGACTTAGTGAGTTTTGGAAATTTAATGAAAGTTCTCTGTTGGATTACATGAGGACTGAGTGACTACCGTACCATATGGTGAGTTAACCTGGCTTTAGCTCATTGGACGGCAAAAATGGAATAAGTGAGTTTCAGATATTTGTTCTTCAGTTGTTACAGTTGGACAGAACCTCATGCAGTGGTCAGGGCAGGGAACATCTGGCTTTCCTTTTTCAGAAACAGCAGCATTTGCCTATGGCTTGGATTAAGAATAAACTTACCCCTGACTGCTTTGACAGCTACAGAATGAACGAGCAGCAGCTGTCAGACAGGGTCTGCTTTACTGGCGCTGAAACAAAACGCTGGACAGAAATTTATACCCAGCCCTTAGAATAAGGGGCAGGAAACACTCATCAGTAGCACAAACCCCAGTAACCAGTCCTCCTGAACCTGACACAAGCCATATCCCCCATTACAGCTATATATTTCTTCATATATTGTGGTCCTAAGCTGATTTCTCTTTTATTGCTAGAGTCCTTTCCAAGTCAATCTTTGCACTAGTCTGTCCTCTTTTTTTTTTTTACAAACAATGAGCCAAGGTAATAATACAGCCTTGATATACTTTTGCTGGAAAGAATGGTTGGAGAGGAATGAGACCTTCAGGTGGAACACCTGGATTCTCACATATAAAGCAAAAAACTGTATGTATATTGCCCGTATTGGCCGTATATTGGTAATATACAGTATTTCAACACATTGAATTAAATGGGAGAAAAGACACAAACTAAAATAGTGAATGTAATGCTGAAACTGTGTTGGGGGCACGGATAAGCTTGAAATCAAAGCATATTAAAGATATATTACTTTGATCCAGGGATCGTATGCCTGTCTATACATGGACTTGTCCGTGAAAAGACTCTTCTGTGTTCATGGCAAATCTATGTCGGCTACGTATTTAAATACCATGCCCATGGTAAAAATTGCATTTTGATCAAAACATCCAACAGAATTTGCCATGGTATTGACCCCTGCTTTGAACATCCCTCTGCTAGCAGGTGCTAGACTTATCTCATCTTTACCACAGTCACGAGACTGGGCTCATAAATTGATATTGTCCTACTTCCTGCACCCTCTGTCTATACTCCTTACCACCCTGTTTATCTATACATATATATCTCTTTTTGTCTATGGTTAGGATCTGCAGTCCCGGTCAATACAGTTGATCTGATGTCTTTGGTTTTGTTTTTGAGTTGGAAATGTCTGTTTCTTTCATTGGGCCCATTGTTTCTTTTAATGAATGTGAAAGTAGCAACACCAGAATCACATTACTGTCAAGATAAGATCCTTTCAGCTACTGTGTCTTAGGCTTTGAAACATTATGAGTGATGAATGTGTGTTACTCACCGTTTCGTGTTCATATAATCATAATAATGGAAGACTGGCTGAGGAGGAATTCCCAAAAAAGAATTCCTAAAAACTTGGTGCATTCAACTTGCAACTCCACATTCATTAATGTCAGAGTGGGAGGGTGACTGTTCGGCTCTCATGGGACGGGGAATGAGTGCTTGGGGACTAGAATCTAAGTTGCAATTTAAGTTGTACTGTAGATGAGGATGAGTGACTACATCATTGTAAATGGCATGCCTCATTCTCTCAACACTGCAAATGAGACGTGATTTATTGAGAGGAGAGTGAGAGAGTAACACCCATTCATTAACTGCAAGAAGAACTTAATGAGCAAAAACAATCAGTTTTTTAGGGCTAATTTACTATTGCTTCCATTTAATACACTCATCTAATTTGTTCAAAGCAAGATGAATGAAAGATTCAAGATTCAAAGCGTTTATTGTCATATGTACAGTAGAAAAGTACATTTCTCTGTGCAATGAAATTCATTCTTTGCTGTCCACACAACATGCTGAAGTACAAGATAATAGAAAAAATAGTAAATAAATACTTTGAAGTGTAATGTGCAAAAGAGCTTAATGTGCAAAAATTACA
>JAAGVU020000019.1:19341655-19352033 GCA_011763525.2 Mormyrus iriodes
TCCATAGCAGTAGTGCCGCCGTACCACGCGGTGATGCAGCTGGTCAGTGTGCTCTCCACAATGCAGCTGTAGAAGTTTCTGAGGATCTTGGTTGACATACGGAACTTCCTCAACCTCCTCAGGAAGTACAGCCGCTGTTGAGCCTTCCTGACCAGCTGTGTGGTGTTCAGTGTCCAGGTGAGGTCCTCACTGATGTGGACGCCCAGGTGCTTAAAGCTGCTCACCCTCTCCACTTCAAGCTCCCGGATGAACAGTGGCTAATGAGGCCTTAAGACATGAAACAAGACAGTAGCGTTACAGAACTGCTTTGTATTAATTGTAGAGGATTGTCCAGGTTTCACTAGCTTCTTTTGCTTATTTATTTGTTAGCGTAATTAATCTTGCCCCCCCCCCAAAAGCATTCATGTCAAAAAAGCATTTCGTGTTCAATCCTCCGAGGTTGGTGCTTGCTTTACTGCTCTGGAAGTAAATTATCATGCGAGATGTCCAGTACAGGCTCTATTCTCCCATGCACTTAAGTCAAAAAAGCTTAGACTTAAGACTTAAGCAAATCCTCCCGTTGACTTAAGTGTGGGGTTTAAAAGCGTTTACGTGATTTACTTTGGGCGAGAAAACATACCGAAATATGGGCAGGTCACATGTAAATGACCCTTACGGGCATTCTGCCATGGGCTTAAGTACATTTGGGAGGACAGATGCCAGGTATTGGGGTGGAGTTTATTTTGGAGGGAAAAGAGAACAAAGAGTCTTGGTTGTATTTGGAGGGGGGCAGGACGGTAGTGTGAGTGGAGCTGGGAAGCTGCAGCTTACAGGCCCAGTTGATTTTGTGCACTGTCTAAAGAAACAAGCCCAAGGGGATTTGGGAAAGTGAAGAACTGGAATTGGAATGCCCAAGAGGCTACCCTGATTCTGGATAGGGACATCACTGGGATTAGTAAGAGGGATCCTGCATATTTTGTATTTTTTTTCGGCTTTTTACAACTGGTTTATGTTTTTCCTGGACACAAGTTTTCTTTTTTTCCCTTATTGGACTTAGAATTGGCAGCAAGTGAGCTTTGAGGAACAAAGACTATGATTAGACATGTTTTGTGTTTAAAGGCTTTGGTTCTGTATCCTTGATGTTCTACATATGTTTGATAATGGGTCTGATTTCCAGTATCACTTTTCTTTGTTTAATGAAACCCACTAAAGAAAATATTTTTAAAAACAACCTTTCTTTACCCGGCATTGCTATAATAGACCTATGAATATATAGAGGAACGTTATATTAGTGACAGTGACTGGTAATTGGTTTGGAATAATACATTACAGCCAATTCTGCAGCATTATTATTTTATCTGAAACGCATTCTAAACTTTAAGTCCATGCTACTAATAATACTGTAGCGTATAGTGCTTTGGGATTTGGTAAGCCTGACCTGGCCCCCTTCCCATCATTCCATGTGGTAATTGCCCACCTGATAAGTGTCCAGCCATGAGCTGACTGAGACGTATGAAAGATGTGAAGGGCTCAGTCTCTGACTGAATCCGCAGAAAAGACTACATGTATAAATGCTCAGCTGGTTTTTAAAGACATTAATAATAACTATTACACACAGCACAGCGGCCTTAAGAGTCTGACAGGAAAATGTACTTATATCTGTATTTTGCCTGTTCCCAACGCACAAAATTTTAGCCTACATATATAAATGTAAATAATAGAAGTAATAATATATTTATTTCAGGAGCATACGTATTTAGGGGGGCCACAGGGAGGGCCATGCATGTTGTCATTGGCTCACTAACGGGGGGGCTCCACCCAGTACCGTCCCTCTTCATTAAAAAACAGGGTTTCTGCGGATTTCAGTTAGGTTCACAATGCAAATGAAATAGTCCGTGTTCCACATTTTGATTGTTGCCAAAATCATCGAGGGTGTAACCCCCTTTTCTCGCTTAAAGAATTAATTATACTTCTTGCACAGCCACGCCTTCTTTTTCGGGTTAAGCGCGGTGTGCGTGACCATGCTGATGAGGGGAGAATACGCTTAACTCAAAAGCACGTAACTTTTTAAGTGCTTGATAGGAGAATCGATCTCGACATGCTTCTGATACTGATACCTTCGGAGGTTCCAGAAACAGCTCTTTAACACTTACACGTAAATCCCTAAACGCAGAAAGACGCTACACTTTCCCTGAAGGAAGACCGGTTATGATTGTTTGGCATGCTCCCAGTTTAATAATGGTAACAGTTCCAGTTTTTATCTTTTTTTTTAATAGAAAGCAGTTCAGATAAACCTTCCAATTAAATTTAATTATTTGACTAATTATCCAAATATAATCTGAACCAGACAGAATTAAAACGAACATGCTTCTAAAATGACAAAAATTGATTTTTTTTTTATGCAAAACCAAGGTCGCATTCATTCTTCCCATTTTAGTAAACGTCATACGCAGTGCTTGGAATTGCTTCTGAGCCTCATCCAACTATTTTATAAATATATTTAAAATGTATGAAATTTTGTTACTGTGACAGTTCTGCATGTGGGTGGGAAGTGCTCTTGAGAGTACAAAAATAAAATGCAACAAGAAATGGAATGATACACTGAAAATGAAGATGCAGTGAATTTCTGTCAGCAACCTTGAAAGTTTTGTCTATCATCTATCTATCTATCTATCTATCTATCTATCTATCTAATCTTTAACAATACAAAGTAATGTCCAAAGTTATAACTTTTTTTTTGAGAATTCTGATTTTTAAAATATCTGACTGCTGTTGCACTCTTCCTTGAAGTCCCTATGGGTTTGCAAAGGTATGATTTTGAGACATTCCTTAGTGTGCCCAACTGCTGCAAAACCTGGATTATTCCTGATAACAACTGCTTCCTTTTCTTATTTAGAGGATGACTTTAAAATTTCCTATCCTCACTACATCAGAGGCTACCAGCTGTTAAGGTATAACTAGTCGGCCTGTACTGAGGGTGAGTTCTGAGCCAAAATTCCAAGCAGCAAATGCTTATTGCTTGGTTTAGCTCTGGGGGAGTGGGCAGTTTATGTGAGTTTGTCTTACATCTAAGATGAGAGCTTCTGGACGCACTGAATGTGCCGGGAAGGATTTAGAATTTGTTTGAGATTTTGGGTGGTATGAATAATTCACATTCATTAATGGAGCAGAAATACGGCAGGGGGCAGAAAAAGAACTTCGTGCGATTTGCAGAGAAATGGATACAAATAATAATAATTTTTTAATTAAAGACCAATATTATCATTTAATTTAACAAAAAGAGGAATGCGTATAATCAGTCTCTAGTGCAATTCCAGTTCCTGGACAAACTTATTTCATATCAGAAACTTCTGTGTATT
Organism: Mormyrus iriodes; assembly: GCA_011763525.2. Lineage (NCBI taxonomy): Eukaryota > Metazoa > Chordata > Actinopteri > Osteoglossiformes > Mormyridae > Mormyrus > Mormyrus iriodes. The sequence goes on from JAAGVU020000019.1 coordinate 19,344,994, forward strand.
TCACAATTTGCATTGCTTTGAAAACAGCAGTGTATGATTAATGCGTATTGACCAGAAGGGCATTAAGTATGTATTGACCAGAAGTTTTGTACCATTTAATTCAACGAAGTTTCACAGTAGCTTTAGAAAGAGCTTACCCATTTTGTACACCCCATCTGTCTCACGCCGGCAAAATGTTTTTTTTTTTTCTGTATCACCACCATCCTATCAATTTTCTATTTGGGCAACTCATATTCTGTCACAGGGAGGGCCATGCATGTTGTCACGGGGTCACTAACCCCCCCCCTGACCCCACCCAGAACTGCCCCTCTTCATTAAAAAACAGGGTTTCTGCAGATTTCAATTAGGTTCACAATGCAAATGAAATAGCCCGTGTTCCACATTACTATCTATCCCCTTTTTTATCGATATAGTGCCTAACACTACCAAGTATAAGCTGTCCAAATTGTCCTTATTTCAGGTTTGCTATTAGCTATTAAATAGCGTTATCACTTACGTATAGTTTTGGCAGTGTGAAGTAAAAGCATTTTAGGGGTGATTTTTACCACAGATTACCAAAACAGGAGTCTGACCTTTAGAATGGACTTAAACAGAAAAGTGTTTCATAAAACATTCTGTTTGACAACATAGTTTTTGAATGAACTCACATAGTTCCTGTGCCTTTTGGAGATGTGGAGATGCGTGTTTACTTGTTCATTTATTTGTTTCTTTGTTATTCACAATTTGTATGCCATATATTTTATATATTAAGAAGACGGAAACATTCTTTCTTCTTCTAAGATGCTCTTAGGTGACAGCTCTTCTAAGCGTTTTTACCTAAGATGAATCATACATACCAGGAGAACAGTGACATGAAGGACAACTGCTCCTTTGTAAAAGAGACATGCTCAGTCTTATATGCCTGGAGACAGATCTGCTGAGCTTTTTAAGCTATGTTTTCCAAATAAGCAAGTTACAGGGTCACCAGTTAAGAGTCTTCTTTCATTTACACTTTTGCTCAAGGACAATTTGCACTATATATTTAAAACCACAATGAACCATTTCTATGTCTCGGAAGGAACTGAAGTTGGAGAAATAAGAGTGTTTTGAAATATAAAAAACAATCTGAATAAACACACATTTTAAACATAACTGAAGACAACTGTTGGTGTAAAAGTTATGCAAATGGCACTACCTAGCATTATACCCAACTCAAGCACTTGATACCAAACTATTTAAGCTAATTATTTTACACATTCCGTTCTTCTCGTTAAGATATATTGCCAAACCATACATGTAAAGTTATGTCACCTCCTAAAGGATGAACTTTTCAACACATTCGAATCAGAGGGAATGTCTTTGATGTTAATGAGAAGCTTGTTTGCGATTCCACTGCCCGGCAAATCCCATAAAGCTTGCATCAAGATGTCATTTTCACCTTTATATAGAGATTTCCTGCCTACTCTTGCTTTTCTCAGAGTCTTTGCAATTCACTTCGGGCTTCCAGGATTTGAGACATTGGCATGTTTGTGGACTTGGAGCAGCTTTTGCACGTCGTGGCTTCAGACGTGGGCTACAATATGGTCAGTCCCATGGCTGCAACTTTGGAAGAATTCCACAAGTCAACATACGCTACGATACGCACACAAACACATGGAAATATAGATGATACACAAAAAAAGGTGATATGTAAACGATATGTGCCTAGCCAGTATTTTTCAGTTAAAGAGGAATATCAGTGATCATTGCCTGAACCTACTCTTGAAGCGTTCGGCGCAGGGTCCTTGTAGGTCTGCTTTCATCATTTTGTAAAGTGGAATGTTTGTAAAGCTGATGTCACTTATTAATCAGGAATCAGAAAGCAAGGCTACTGTAAATCAGTGTCTTTCGCAGTTATTTTTCAGTGCTGCTAAATACTACATGATTTGCGCCATGTCATCTTTTCTGAACTAGGGTTACCGTACGTCCGGGATTCCCCTGACACGTCCTTTTATTAAGCCCCTGTCCGGGCGGTTTTTCAAAAATCTACGGTTTGTCTGGGTTTAGTGTGGCCTATCGTATTACCCAGTATTGTGTGTTACACAGTGTGAAGGAAAGGGCACCAATTTTCAATACACGGCAACCATTCAGTTTCATCACACACCGTTCGTACATTAGAAATTAAACGATATGCGCAGTCCTACATGCCACGCTGCTGACGAGTGACGTCAGCTTCCGCAAACCATTGACACTTTGACACTTTATTTTTGTTTTCATGTGAACAGTAAATTCCGTTGTTTGCTTGAAGTTTAACAAACTTTAGCCCGGCGTTTTGTAACTTTTGTTGAAAAAGACTTTGATGCAGGTATATTGTGTCAGTGCTGTGTATATTGTAAGACGACAGTTAACAGTAAGGTTACCATACGTCTGGGTTCTCATTTTACAGGGTGGATAGGGAAAACGATTTAGAATAAATGTAATATGTTTGGCGTTTTTCAAAATTATGCATGTCTCAACAAGTTTTGGTGCTTGCTATGGTAAAGTTAATTAGCAATGAGTTCTTTTGGGGGAAATAAATAAGCTAGTAACTGGTTAAATATTGCTTAATTTTGCTGTATTTGCCTATGCTTTATGGAGCCGGCATTGAAAAGTTTCATTTGTGCATACATGGCAGCAGGGCAGAGAGAGAGCGGTGAGGAAAAACTCCTTCACAGGAAGAAACTACACTCAAAGGGGGAGCCCATCACCCTAGGGCTGGCAAAGGAAGTCCAAAATAAAAGTAGAATTGTGAATAGTCCAGGTATAAATGTAGATATAAATATGAAATGTTCTTGAAGATAATATTTCATTTAAAAAGCATTTCTGTGCATTGTGTCCCCTACCATCTACTGCCTGGGATTGGCTCCAGGCACATTGTGACTCTGTGCTGGATAAGCACTTCTGGAAAATTGATGGATGGATGGATGGATGAAATAATTGTTCTATGGGTGCACTTTTCTTTCTAACAGAAGACTGTCAAGTGGTCTTCTTGTTATGGGAAATATTTTTATGTTCTCTTGAAGGTGTATTTATAAACGAGAACTTTCACTTATCATTGAATTTTTTGTCTGTTTAGCCCTGCATACGTAATGCTACAGAAGAACTGAAATATTTAAACACCATTATTAAGTTCTATAAATTCACAGTAATAATTAAAAGCTTATAACTTGAGGTGAAAATAAAATCGAACAATATTGCTATGAATTTTGAGAATAGTAGTAGAGAAGACATCTCCACTCAGGAATTGTACTAAATCGAATACTTTAAATCAATAACTGAAGGAGTATTACACTACTAAATTTCAGTTTGACAATTACATTTAAGCAAACAGGTTGTGGAAATGGCAAATTTCCTGTGTCTAATTCAAATTCCATATATGTGCTGGAATATTTCAACGTGCTGAAGGTTCCTCTGCAGCTTCAGGAAATGAAAAATCCTAACCTTTGTAGAATGGGAGGTGTTTTGTGAAGTGTTGCCTGTTACAAGACCTGCAGTGTTTGTAAACTGACAGCTGCTGGGGTTTAGAAACCGGCCCGTTGGGGGGGACGTGGGTATGGAAACAAACACACACTGCTCGCACAGCCTTGCAGTGCAAGAGAACAGGCTTCTACACGCTTTGTCAGGAGCCAGATAAATTTCACAAATCATCCCCTTCCCAGGGCTCAGTCAGTGCCAGCTTGATTGCTTTCACAGCTGGATTAGGTCTTTGTCTTCAGCATCACTTTCCGGCCAGCAAGGCTGGTCAGCTTCCATAGGCGTGAGGGATCTGGTCAGCAGGTCAAGCAAAGGGGTCACCATGCACACATCTTGTATGGTGTGTGCATGCGTAAGACCTGCGTCATGACCACAGACGTCTCAGTTCCACGGTTTGGCACCCGAAACCGGACCGGCTCTATAGTCTCTGGTCCAACCTGAAGACCACAGAACAAAAGATCCTCAGAACAAAATGTAACAAAATTAAGCAGCAGCAGATTAACTTATATGAGCAACAGATTTAAGGAGTAAATGTAAGCTATAACATATTATTAATTGTTAAATACAAATTAAGACTAAACCAAAAAAAAACACTCAAATGATTCATTACGAATGATATTGCAAACTCTTTGGTCAATGCATTTATGAATCAAATGGAGGTAAGCAAGAAGGCCAGAATCGTGTCACAACCAGGAACTGTGACATAACATGGGGAAAAGAGTGTCACAGGCTGCCTAGCCATCTGTGTCCCTGTGCAGAGAGCAGCCAGCGGGATGTGAGGAGAAACAATGTCTGCCCTCTGGATGGAACCATCCACAAGTCACCACTTAAAGGCAGCATGTGGCTGACCTCCTCTGTGCCAAAGCTCAAAAGGTCATGATGTTGTTATTTGGACCCCTGAGTTGGAATGGCAGGAATAAAATGGACTCACTGGTGTAGAACCCCTAAGGAATATGTACAGATGATGCTGCTTTGGGTATAACCACAAAATTACTCAGCTGTACTTGTGGAAATCAGTTAAACTACCAAAATTAATGAGTGTGTGTGTGGGGGGGGGGGGGGTGAAAGACATATTTTGGCTTTTCCATAGAATGATGTGCAGTGCTCTCATCTGTCTCGGGATGATGAGTCAGGTGAAAGCCATTATCGTAGTTAATGAAGTTCACCTGACTTTTCTGTGTAGATGTAACTTTGTATCTCTCATTTAGGCCTGAGTGAAGCACCGGTTCCAAGATCATTCCAAGATCCAAGATCATGTAACCATGCCTTGTTTGTATCTGTTTCGGTTTGTATCCAAATGTCTCCTGAAGATGTTCTCACATGCAATCTTTTATTTGCACACACAGTCGGAACCGCTGTATAAAAATGTTTATGGTGATATAGAGTGAGATAGAGGGGAGTTGTTTTAGGGGTGAAGTACAGGGACAAGTCTGTCCACTCACCCAAAATAACTCACTAATTGCTGATATGCAGTATAATGATATAAAGTTTTATATTCTATTTATTTTATATAGTAAGATAGCAAAGGTGTGAGGTGAGAGGTATGAAATCTGGAGTCTATGTTTCCTTTATATTTTGTAAATTGTGTTTTCTTTGTACACTGGTCCTGTTAGAATGATATAGGTGTCCTGCTCTCACCGTCTGAAAAATTCAATATTAAACAAGTGTTACTGTTCCAACCTTCAAATCCCCTTGATGTGGGGATCTCTGCAATCCAGGAGGAAGCTACTTTTTTTACACACCTGCAGAAGAATCTCTGCAGTTCAAGACAATTAGAAAGCAGCTAGCTGTAATAAATGCATGTTATAATCTGAAAATAAGAAGGCAAATACAACAGCTAGAAACCATAATTCAGGTTTCCAATAAAATAAAAAAAAAGAATACTTGAAATCCCAGACGACTGTGGGCTGAGATACAGCATGGAACTGATGAAGTGCAGAACAAGGCGGAACAAGTTGTTGCGGAACTTGTATCTCTGTGCTGCATGTATGCCAGTAACTTCTAGGATGTCTGTATTGCATTTTCCATATTTAATTTTAAAGGATCTGAATCAAATATGTCTTGCACTACAGACAGTTGTTTGAAATTACAGGCTTTATTGGATGGAAGGGAGCCTGAAACAAGATGGTATCAGAGGCCCTGGAAGACAGCCGTTTAACTTCATTTACCAGAACATTCTTTGCCAGACCTCAAAGGTGTTTCATTTGTCACTTTGGGGACTTATTCAAACAGCGTACATGCAGATTTGCCATAGACTGTACATGTGAGGTTCATTAAGTGATCGGCAGGATGATGAAGTCAAGCAGACTGCCTTCAATTGAGGGGGCGGGGTCACTTCAAAATATATTCCTGCTGTTCTGAGAAACCCGCGTCCCTCAAATAAGATGGGAGCCATTTCAGCATCACTGTTTTCTTATATGTTTAAGGAACAATGTGGACAGTTGCAATACTTCCATCCATTGATCTCTCTGTCGCAATATAGAAATGAGAGGCTCGGTAGCAGGTGTAAGGCGAACAAAATGGAGCTTTATTGAGGTAAATGAACAGGAGCAGTGAAAAAAATGGGATTAAGAGGGATCAAAACGGGAAGACAAGGTAGGGCACAGGCAAAAGGAGGAATGATGTCAATGACTGGACTGGGGAACACAGGACTGGGAAGCACGTATGTATATACAAGACTAATGAGGGAGCTAACGACAGGCAGCTTGGAGTGATTTACATGAGGGTTAGGAATGAGAAGTAAGACAAACGAGTAACAGGCGTGGCTCGTTAGGGTCACGTTAGGGAGGACACAGGAGGGTCAGGTGGACATGGCGGGCAGGACGTGACCCTATCCATCCATCTTATAATCACTTATCCCAGTCTGGGTAGTGGGGAGCCTCATTAAATTCACTCATTATTTAATACTTAAATTATTTTATACATTTCTCACTCTGTTTCATTATGCGTTTAAAACACTTAAAAACTTTAAAGGCACATTACCTATGGAGTTTTTTTCTGGCTCAAAATTCCTGTAATGCAGGCATGGAAAAAAAAAAATAGATTATTACGTAAGTAATTTTCTTTATTTACATTACATATATGTGAATATTATGTGAATAACAATTTATATATATAACAGTCCAATATTATCATACTCTGGTGTAACATTAACATTAAGATGCACTTTATTGATCCCAGGGAGAAATTCTTGTGTATACAGAAGCAAGAATGTAGTGCACAGACAAACAAACACATAGTTCAAAACAAACAGTGCAAAGACAGTACAGTGATCCCTCGTCTATCGCGGGGGCTGCGTTCCAGAACCCCTCGCGAAAGGTGAAAATCCGCGAAGTAAAAATCATATGTTTATATGGCTATTTTTGTATATTTTAAGCCCTTATAAACCCTTTCTATTCTCTTAAATATTAGGTAAGACTCGTTTTGTATGTAATTATGTATGTAAACACGCTGTTTATATAATACGCACAAATATACATATCGTATATCATCGAAGAGTTTTATTTAATACGTAAAACGTAGTTGTAAACACATTGTAATAATACATATTTTAACAAAAATAATTTTAT
>JAAGVU020000019.1:19362198-19384626 GCA_011763525.2 Mormyrus iriodes
AAGGGCTTAAAATATACAAAAATAACCATATAAACATGGTTTTTACTTTGCAGATTTTCACCTTTCGCGGGGGGTTCAGGAACGCAACCCCCGCGATAGACGAGGGATCACTGTGGTAGATATTTATTATATCATGTATGGTTATGTAATATATAAAAATGAAATTCTGGAAGCAGGTGATTAAGGCATACTGCACACTGTGGGAGTAGAGAGCATTTATTTTCCTAGCTTTGACTCTGGCTCCATAATTATTTCCAAATCTCAGCATTTGCTGACCTGACTGCTGTACACAAGCTGTCAGCATTAACCAATTTTCAGGAAAGTGGAGAATGGGATTCCCTGATACAGGAGGCCTGTGCCCTTCTGGGACGGGCTGCCGATTTGAATAGAATTGGCTGCCTGGATGGGGATTCTGCTATTTCCGGCTCTTGACCACTGCTGCCCTTGTAATGACTTCCTAAAGCAATAACCAACTAGCGATAACTGCTGTTAACTATCCCTCTGTTTTGTTTATTTTAAATAATCCTTAATCCGCAGCCATCAGCTCACTTAATCATTAAGCTACCCTTAATTGTACATTTTCAATCACGAACAGAACATGTTTATGTATATCATGTATATTAAATCAAAGTGAGTCAGGTCAGCTTCAATTGATTTTCATCAATTATATACATCTTTTGATTCCACTGTCAAGCTAGGAAAATCAGACACATGTATATGTTCTGTTTACGGCCTGCATGGAATAGATCAATGAGCATTGCATCAGACCAGGTAATTCCACTAGCCTTTAGCAGTCTTGTAGGTCAAAGTGGTGATTCTGAGGCTGGGGATCTGTGCTGGCAATCGGAAGGTTACTGATTAAAATCCCATGAATGCCAGGAGTGATTCTACTCCGTTGGGCACTTGATTTGATATAAAGTCGAGTGGCTGTGTGATGTATGCTTCACTGTACATGGCTGCCTATGTACTGTCCCACCAATGGGACACTACCTTTGTGGAAGCATGTTTTTAGCCATCCGGGAACAGTTCAGCAGCGGTCACCTTCCTTGCCTGATCGCATGTTTCACTGATCGGTAACACTCACACGCTTTCCGCAGTAAAACATAAAAAGAGGAGAAGAACAGGCTGACAGGACTAGGTGATTTGACTGAAATATTACTGCCATGTGTCGTTGCAATGGAGCTGCGGAATTATATCTTATGGCCATCAGGTCTTCTTTGAAAAGGAGCGAAAATCAATTCATTTCTTTTCCATTGTCACCTTATTGTTATGGAACTGATGTGTCCATATTATTACTGTAACTGAGGGGCTCACCTCAGAGACTCGGGCCGTGGCCACTTAGGTCTGTAATTCAGCTGAAGCCCTTTTAATTTCGTAGGTTTATTTTGTTTTTGGAGGAAATTTAAATCCATAAATGGATATTTTGCAAGCAATTGTTGATTCTGTGGATTACATCTATTGTTATTTGCTGGTCATAGTGCGCAACCTTGCATTTCAATAATAATGTTATAAATGAATATTGATATTAATGCGGTTATTGTATTATAAGTTGCTTGAGTTTACACATTGAATGGTATAAATTAAATTTTTATTTAAAACCATTTAGATGTGACAGCATGTAGCCTGGAAATGCATGGAGATACTAATGAACCACCCAAACACGAATGGTTACATTTTTACTTCAAGTTCTTGTTTTCTGTAGCCCTGTACAATGACAACCAGTTATCTGCTCTCCTTTATTGTGCACATACTGTACGGTGTCGATAAGAATTCCTAGAGGTATATCATTCATGCATCACATAACATTCAAATAAAAATGTATTTTTATCTAATAAGACAGGCAAATTGTAGAGAGCCACGCTCCTCTGATCTGAAAAAGCCCCTTTGCCACAGCTGTGTATTAACAGGCAAAAATAAATAAAAAAAGAGCTGGTGTGAATAGGAAAAAAAAACAATACTTTTCTTTGGCACCAGGAAAAATTCATTTCATTTGACAACTAGAGGTGGAAAAATACCTTTTATTAGTTTCTATGTATCAGTTTGAAACATGCTTGCTGCCTCTGTGAATTTCCTCTTCACTCCTGCTCTGTATGTGGTGATTTCACATGCTCTTCGCAGGTTGGGCCAAATTCATTAGAGTCCTTTGCTTCATTAACGCAGTGCATGCAAAGCAGTGCCGTCAACCCATCGGGTATCGCAGGTGGCTGCTGTGGGTGCCGTCTTCTCAGGCTGCACTGGCTTAGCAGCTGCTGGCCACCTCTGTAGCCGTGAAGCTTGCCTAGGGCTCCACAAGGGCTTTGACCAGCCCTGGGAAATGGCATGCAGTTAGGCGACCTGGCATTTCCAAAATACGTCATGCATATGTATGTGCACTGCAATGGACAGGCATCCCGTCCAGGGTGCAGTTGTCATGTCCAGCCCCGCCCTACCAGTCTGTACCTAGTGTTTCCCCCAGGCGGGGCTGCTAATCAGCCACGCCTGTCGCTCGTTATTGTTACCTTGTGTTCCTGCCCCTTGTTAATCAGCCACAGGTGCCCCTCGTTCATTCCTATGTGTGCCGATGTATAAGAGTTTCCCTAAGCCTGTGTTTCCTTGTCTGGTCATTGAAGCCTGTTGGTTGTCTGTGTGCCCCGCTCCTTATGGTAATAAAGTCCCCACACAAGGTTTACCTCAGCGAAACCGTTCCTGTCTTAGGCTGTGTCCGTTCTACCTGAGTGATGCCTCACCGTCCGCCCCGCCGACATGACAGCAGTTCTGTCTTGAGCCAGGTGTTGCCTAACACAGACTCTAGCCTACCCCCATGACCCTAAAATGGATAATGGAAATATTTTTTAGAATTTTACCTTTAATGTTTCCGCCCACTGCAATTTCTGCATTTTAATAGTCTTTCTAACTTTATAATAAGCCACCCACTAGCTTTCTGTCCATCCCTGTGCAAAAACCATGCATATTTTTTTGTAAATATTACATAAATAGGTGACCAAAAATAGGGTTAGGGTTGCGGAAGAGGACGGGGAGTAAAAGGAGAAAAAACATCCTGAAAAGTATCTTTCTGGTTTCTTCTGCTGCAGCTGGTTTCTGAGAGTCCCGCGGGGAAGACTGAACCTCAGAATGCAACCAATAATAGAAGTTCACTATAACTCTGTGGTCAAATGAGAGGTTCGTTCAGGAAGGAAGGGGTAGTGTAATCTCATCCCCTTCCTGCCATAGACACGTTTTCTCAGTAGGTAACAGTTAGTGTTATACTTAAACCGCAGCAAAACACATAGATTTTTCTTTTATTTAAATAAATTAATGATGGCGATATATAACTATAACCATAAAAAGATGCACCCTTCTTATCTAACAGGATATATAACTATAACCATAAAAAGATGCACCCTTCTTATCTAACAGGATATCCATGTATAAAGAACACAACGACCACTGCTGATTACTGTTGGTTTTCACTTTGCCAAAATGCTAAAAATTTTAATTATTCATGCAAAAAACTTATTCATTTATTGAGTTGCATAGGGTACTAAGGTAAAAGCACTATATTCAAAATATATCCTTTTTGCACCCAACTGAAATAAAATGGTTTAAACCAAAGTTGACTTAGATTATTAAGGAATCCAGAGAGGGAAAAGGGGTTTTGTTTCATTCACTTAGTAAGTGACAATCCCTTTTCATTTTTTATCCCTCCGTGAAGTGAAACAGAATTTAAATTAAAACGTCTCGGCCACGATGTCCGCACACAATCCATCAAGCTTCACGGTGTTCCAGTGGACCCTTATCTGACTGCCACAGAGCCCAGTCCAAACTGTGAATCTTCTTTCGAAACGAGCCGTCGCCTTATTTGCTCAAAAAATTATTAATGGCTGCTCTGAGCATCTCCTCGATTCTTTATTATTTGTGGGAGAGTTGCAGCTCTTAGACTTCAAGAAATCTGGGCGAAGGACGATGTCCTTAAAATAGTGGTAATTTTTAATATTGGCATATGAATTTTACCACAGAAGGTAATCAAGCTAATATATTATTTTATAATATGCTGTGCACCGGCCTTCAGATGCGTTTCAAAAAGGTAGCAAAACAGAAAGTATCATCATTGCGGGATTTAAGAGAAGAACATGGAGCTTTCCTGGAGGAGTCATAATCACTGAACTCCTTTAGGAGTAAAGTTCAGGGTTTGATATTCCACTATGAGTCCACAGGCTTCATAAACATGCTTATGTCTTTCTGAGCAAAAGGTACATTTAGGTGGAGTTGTATGTATACAGTGCTAAATGATTCATTAGCTCTGCAACCTATTAATGGGCTATACAAATTAAGTTATATAATACAAGTTTATATATCACTCAATAAAATTTGAATACAAGATACATTTCTGTGCCATTATTTGGTATCTCTTCAGTATTAAGTTGGGTGTTATTAACTATAAGTAATATATCCATATTTAAACCCACACAGCTGTTTGCAATGTCTATACCATCTGGGAACATTATCATTCTTTTCATATTTGTTAGAACCATGTGGTTGAGGAACTAATTCATGCAGTAGTACTCATTTTCCCAGTGTAATTCTAGTGTAATTTCCATAGGCATTGTTAAATAGCCCCTTCATGAACTGAAAGCATAATCAGTGTGAATGTGGAGTATGAGTGACTTGCCAATGCTAATATGCTATTAAATGAGGAACGAAGTGTGTGATGTTGGCATTTTGACTGATCCCTACATCACCCAGCATCCAAATTTCATGCATATCCATTTAGATCTTTATGCTAAGTCAGGGAATTTGTTTTGAAGTGTCATCTCCTGACATCATTCAACAAATGCTGCTATCACTTTCACAAAAGAAGATTAGCCAACTATAGCTTTTTCGCTGGATGTTTGACGAAAAAGTTTTCTGTGAGCTCAATGGGTAACCGTATGGTGAGACCAGCAGGAGTCTGCATTCCGCATTAATTCAAAGTGAGAGGCAATATTATCTTTCAGGTACCATTATTGTGTTGATGGAGATCTTTCTTGAACATACGCACATGACAGCCATTTGTGGCAATGAAAAGGCTGCTGTAACTGTAATAGTCCCTCAGTCATCAAACTGAGAGGTTTTCCAGGCTGTAGTTGTTGCTAAACAGGCTCAGTTGCTGAAATAATAAGATAACAGTCATAAGAGTATCTATAGTGCATTACAAATGAGAGCTTAATAAAGCATTTATAATGCATAATAAACATGACTATAATGTGTTAATCCATATGATAAATATTTATAGCCATGTATATAATGCTTTAGATGAGAGGAAGTCCACATGCTGGTACTCGTCAGAAAATGGTGAAGGGCTGTACTGAATGCTTGCTGTTCTCAGTTCCTCTCCCTTTGCAATCAGCTTCTCTCTTTACAAACAGTCTCTGCACTTACAAGTATATTGCTGGAATCTTTAGTAATATTTGAAAACTGTTCTGATTCAATACATGCCTTATAATCATAAATATATGCCTTTTGGCCAAAATGAAAAATACCCATAATTTATGATGTAATTTAGTAATACTTAAAGAAATTTAGTATTTCCTCCAGGCTACATTTTTAACTAAACAGTACACAATCAGTCATAATATTCTCAGGTCTAACAATATTTTCTTTTTTCTTTTTTTACTTGTTGGTGTTATATAGTTTATGTTCATCCCCCCATTTTTCTATACTATGTTCTGCACTTTTCCAGTACAGGGTCGCGGTGAGCCTGGAGCGTATTCTAAGAGTGAAAGACACCCTGGATGGGATGTCAGTCACACACATTCGCTCACAATGGACACTTTAGTGACACCAGTGTTTTTTTTTTTGACTGCAAGTGGAAATTGGAGTACACAAAAGAAACCTGTGGAGAAATGGGGACAACATGTGAACTCCAAAAATACTGAGCTGTGACAATCATGCTTTAATAATCTTCTGCTTTAAAATCACCTTGAAACAACAGGGCATTTTGTTATTTGTAAATTGTTTACATAGAATACAATCTACTAAATGCTTTCAAAGGACAAAATGGATTTAGAAACCAATGCACTTAACGCCTTTTAGACTCTCCTGGTCAAAACTGTTGTATTTGGCAGAGACTCAATGCCCTTAACACTTTCCAGGAAAGTTGGAAGCACCATCAAAGTGTGGGGATAATTCTCCTCAGACCAGAGAGGTCATTAAGCTCCAAGGAAAATAGAATGGAACAAAGTAAAGGGAAATAGTACAAGAAAACCGGTTTCGTTCTGCTGAGGACTCTACACTGAAAAACCTTTCAGCAGGAAAGTCATTCAGAAAAAAAAGAACAGACATATAGTGGATTCGCTTAAAAATAAGAACGTGGGCACCCTTGAGTGACCCATTCATTCCGGTCTTGACTTCTAGTGAAAATCTGTGAAGAATTTCAAAATTGAACAGACCACAAAAAGAGAAAAGCTGTCCCAGCAAGTGGGAAAATACGTGCCAAGCAGGTGAGTAAAGTTGGCAAGAAGTCACCCAGAAAAACTGCCAACTGTTGTCAGCAATGTTTCAGTTTACATGCGTGTATGAAGCTGCTTCAGTGAAAGGAGACCGATGCCATTTGTAAATAATGTTTACATGCATATATTTGATATTGATTGATACATAGATTGATGGGTGATAGATTGGCAGCCCATCCTGGTTATTCCTTGCCTTGCACCCATAGCTTTTGGGATAGGCTTCAGACCCCCGTGACCCTACATAGAACAAGCAGGTATAGAAAATCCATTTTCTGTAACCGCTTGTCCGATTCCGGATCATGGGAGGTCCCTTGCCCTTGCTGGGCACAGGGCTGGGAACAACTTAGGATGGGGTACTAACCCATTGCAGGCTCCTGCACACACCATTCACACCTACAGGCAGTTTAGTGACTCTAATTAACCTCAGCATGTTTTTGGACTGTGGGATGTAACCCCCACAACAACACAGGGAGACACTCAAACCCTGCTCCCAGAGGTGTAAGGCAACAGTGCTAACCACTGCACCATCATGCCGCCCAGTACAGAAAATGGATGGACATATAATATGGATATATAAATGACGAGAATAATATTTTTTCATTTTTCAGTTTCTCACTTTCGCTGTTGTTATCACTTTAATATGCCTTTAATATTTGTGAACGACTACATTCAGGAAAAAAATGTTTTTTTATAGCTGACATCCTGTGTGGTCTGTTGCTTCATGCCCTGTGCATCCTGAGACTGGCTTCAAATTCACCACGACCGGAGGAGCAGATACCGAAGATGGATGGATAGGTGATATCCTTTTAATGATTAAATCAAACTGGGTACATGGAAAGTTTTTGTTTCTCTGAAAAAGCAGGAAGATGTTTCAATTAAAGGAGACAAATACCATATGTAAGTAATGCTTATCCATAAAGATGTTTATATTTCACATTGCTCCCCACCACCACACCAGGAACTTTTTACTCCACCACCATATATTACATTTTTCCATCTTCTTTTAGAAACTCTTTTAGTTCTTTAGACATTGATGTGGCATCAAGTTCTGCAGTCTTGTAGTTTAGTGAAAAGCATTTGAAGAGAGTAGATTTGTCTTTAAGTCCTAGATAAACTGAGCCTGGCTTATTCACAGTCTCAAAGTTTAATTTTCTCTCCATCCCGTTTATTTCTTCATTTTTTCCTGTGCTCCCGATTTTCCTAACACAAAATGCCTCAGAGTTGTTAAATTGGAAAATAATGCTTTCCTTTAGACAAAATGTAATTCAGTGTTCCAGGTAATATGGTAGCTCCCCATTACTGGTGTTAATTGTGGATAGAAAGATTTGTCATGTAGAGGATGTCTCCCAGCCTGGAATCTCATTTTTGGTAGCAAAGAATGGATTCCTGTGTAATACTAAACTCTTTGTCCCAGCTTTCTTTGGAAGGAACAGAATGGAGTTTTGCATTCATTTTGCCCATGAATACCGGGCAAGTGTGAGGCTGCATATATTTGGGCTCAGATATTTTATATGAGTAAATAAGCACTCAGAAATCACTGCCTTCCTCAGTATCATTCTGTCCGGCCTAAGACATCCCATCTTACTGAAATTTGAAGTGAAAAGAATGAAGGGAGATCAAGGTCTGAGAGTCTGGCAGCACAGTCCAGGCTGTGCTAGATTCAGGCGGGCAGTTGCTGCTGAGCTTTGAAATCACTGTGACCAAAGGTGCATGCAATAAATTAACATTGGAATAGACGATGTAATATTGTAGATCATGGGAGCTTTACTTACACAAAAATGTTCTGAGGGCAGAATGAAAAATGATTGCTTATCTCTCCGAACCTATCAGATTGTAGAGGAGGTGGGTCCAAGCAACTAGAGGAGGCAGGACCAACCAATCCGATGTCTTGGTCCTGCCTCCTCCAGTTGCTTGGATCCACCTCCTCCACAATCTGATTGATTATCTTTCTGAACCAATCATTTTTTGTTCTGCCCTCAGAACATTTTTGTGTAAATAAAACTGAGGGGAGAAAATAGCATGTGTTTACACACAGCCATAGGTGGAACATTTTCTGCAAAAACCCAAGGGGACTGGGATGGTGGGATCGAAGCGGTCATAGGCCATTTGTCATTTTCTGCAAAAACACAACACACAAAAAGCAATCAGTGCAATTAAGCTCGACTGACTATTTTATCAACCAGGGCTCTGTTTACATGCATAAAATGTCATAAAAAAGAGCTTTGCTTTTTTACATTGAGCAGTCAGACACAGCTAAGAACATTTTATTATGTATTAATAATTACAGTATATCTAGGATGTTCTGTGAGTTTCTCATCTAAAAGGTGTATTGTAGAGAGCCTTGGTGCCAGGATGCAGGACCATGTTGGAAACATAGCACCACTCCAAGTTTCGAATTAAGAATGGGACAGATGGCTGGCAGGAAGTACAATGTGCGATTAAAATTAAATGAGGAAAGCAGGGACATTGTCTACTAGTTTGATTGTCAAGAATCTGAAATGAGTTTTCATAGTTGCAACTTCCATTTTGGACCAAAGTTATGTTCAGATTGTTTTAATATGTTTCTAGAGTTAAATGTATTTTTTAGAATGCCAGTGACTGAGGATTCTTGTTGTCCCACACAACACGATTTCCCCTGCCGTGTAGTATTAGGCAGATATGAGGGGAATGCTTAATCGACTAAGTCCAATGCTAAAGTGATGATTGGGTACTGGATATGCATTCTGCCCTTTCAGTCAAACCGAAACTTCATAATGACTGGTACATATTGTGATTGTTATTCCTACAAGTAATTTGTGTTCTTCTGTTGTGAGCTGTGACAGCTACTCTTGCTTTTTGTTTTTTTGGTAACCACTCTTCCAATTAGTGTTGCAATGCAAACACCAGTTAGCACTTATCTATACAAGCATGGAGAATATAATTGGATACAGCCTGGATGGGGGTCAAGGCCATTGTAGGATACTCAATTGTATACACTTTCATAAACCTAGGACAATCCGGCATTACCATCTCATACAAAAGGCATGTTTTAGGATTACTGTAGAAAATCAGAGTGAAAGACAGAAACTTGCTTCTTAGTTGTTATTTAGATATGAAAACAAACACATTCACAGCATTTATTGCCATCTCAGTGCTGTTCCGGATCTTCCAGAACAAAGGATTTTTATTTTTGTTTTACGAGCAGAACTCTTCCTTTCCAGAGCCGAAAATGTCTGTGGAAACCTTGCATAATACCTCAGACGAGACTGAAGAATGGAGACGTTAGATCACTGCACAGACGGCTGCACAACAGGGCAATGGAAAACCCCAGGCTAAGCTAGTTAAATCACAATCAAAATCATATACCTGCCATAAAAAACAATAGCAGCAAGCAGTCTTTTGGCTTTATATGGGGGGAGGGGTTAGGATGAGGTAGAAACAGGGGGATGTATAATCATAGGCTCTGCTTAACCGGAGAGGCAGTCTACAAGCCCGAAAGATTTTTAGCGATTGCAGACACAAGCTCGTACTGTAAGCAATAAACCTCTCTGTTCATTATTTTTGGAGCACCTTTGTTTCATTACGCTTTGAAGACAGCAGCTGTTTATTGAAGAGAAAATTTGATCAAAAATATGACACATAAACCAGGTGTAAGATGTGATATAGATCTCCTGAAAAGTAAGAAAGCTCTGATATTGAACCCCGAACACTCGTTTTAGTCAAGGGACGCTTCTCTGATCACTGACTGGAAAAATATCCTTCAACAGTTCTCATGGCTCAAAAAGGAAGGTGCAAAAAGGGACAATATGGAATGTCCTGTCAAAGGGTGAAAAATTATTTAGGCCACAGTAAAAGAACCAAATTATCATGAAGAACAAAAATGTGCAAGCTGTTACTCTGATGTACTGTTCCAAGCTATCTGCCTGTGTACTTGTGCTAAAGAATATACTTCAGAACAGGCTATTATTGCAGTGCTGAGTCATCATTTAAATTTTAGAGTGTAAAAATAACAATTTTTTGTCCCAGTGGGTTTGAATAGCAATTCAGTTTGTTTTATTTATTTAATTTTATATAATTATAATCCAAACTCTTGAGAATTTTAATACAAAAACTTTCCTTTTATCATGAGGCGGTAAACCATTCCTGAAACAGCATATTGCTCTAATACATATTTGACCATATATTCTGAAACATAATTTTAGGTGTAATGGTGCGTATACATTGCCCACAGCGTGTGTGTACCCTGCAATGGACTCGCGCCCTGTCCAGAATGTCCCTTGGCTAATGCCCTATTCTTCCTGGGATAAGCTCCAGGCTGACTGTAACCCTGCATTGAATAAGTGATTATGAAAGTTGCATGGACAAAATGTATTTAACATTTTACTGAGAGTAGCCGAGGCAATCTGTGGTCACATTTAGAATAACTAAGTATTGACTGGGCCCCAGAATTGTCTCCAGATGACATCACGGCATGTTATTGTGATAAGGTGACATAGGGAGATAATGAGAAATTGCACTCTGACAAATTGCCTCTGAGACGGGGGGAGTGATGCTTGTTGGAACATAAATTCCTGTAATGGCATTTAAGATGTCTATATGGCAGAAAATGTTTCTGTTAAATTATTTGTTCCCACAGTACATTAATTTAAGACTTTTATGTCAATGTTAACTCAATCTAGTCATAATAATCTCTGTAGTGGGTAAGGAGGCAAGGGAGAGAGAGCAACAGGGGCAGGTTATTTAGGGAAAATTTGTCAGTCAGCAGTTTGGGTCTAGTGGACACGGGGATGGGGGTAGTAGAGTGTAGGTTGAGGGTGGTGTGGGGTTTATGGTTTGCCAAATCAGAGGGGCGTTCTTTAAACCTAGTGTCTGGTCACAGGTCCCTTGTCACCAATTGGTATGGTCTCTCTTTATTAGTGAGAGAAGAGAAAACGCAAACAGATCACTTTCTATTCACTGTCTCTTTCCCTATATGCACCATGCAGGTCTAAAGCAGTGCTGAGGGAGATGGTCCTGTCCCCTGGCTGCGGTGATTATTGGCCACCAGCCATACCCTGTTTGCATTCCTCACAGGCTTCTCCGTGGCCGCCCGAGGGAGATCGGGGCTTGGCAGGACCCCATGAGCCTGCTGTATTACATCTAGTTCTAGTGAAAAATAAAGGCTCAGTATGAATTAGTGGGAAATGTCGCATGAACACCATATTGTTTTAGGGTGGAATCAAAAATACGACATTTAAAATGTTAAATATATGAATGCTTTGTAAACGAAACAATTTCAAACATCACAGATAACATTTTTATAATTATGAATTTAACAAGAATTTCACATTTGGATATTATTTAGTCCCTTATCTTCTAGAAGCCAAATGGGTTGAACCACCAAGTTTATTTTGACTGAATTTTGTATTTAAGTTATAAGTATATCATACCACTGCCTAATTTATGATCTGGCTCATTTCATGGTAGTTTTCCTGTGAAAACAACAATGTGCCTGATTCATCTAGGCTACAAAACAAAAACTGGACGGGTGCATGACGTGGTTGCCCTTCTAAAATTAGCTGTTCTATGTTGCAAGGGAAAAATATTTTTTTTCTTTTTTTAAACATTATGTACATAGAAGGCTTTGCTTTTTAAATTCACACCTGACTGGTTAAAGAAAAGCGGGGGAAGGGGGGAATCAATGAAACCTGACAATATAATTGTGTAATTTTCTCTCCAGGCTACAGCTGACACGAATCAACAATATAGTAAAGTCCATAGCACAAAGTATGGGGAAACCTAATGAATTGCAAATCCTCGCCCTGTCTGTTTTAATTTATGTTACTAGCCTGAATAGTCCCATAGTCCTTGTGGTAACAGGGCAAAGGGAAGCACCGGTTGCCAGTCCAAGCAGACACCTGATTGATGCACTCAGACAGTAGGCCACGGATGAACGGCCAAATCCTACGTCGAACTCAGAATCAGTCAGTGGAGCACAACTACTGATAAGGTAAAAAAAAAACAGCTTTACCAGCCAATAATTACATCCCTTTGAGTACTGGTATATGTCTGCAAGATCTTTGAAATGTATTATATTTCTATTTAAAGCATTTTGGATATTTTACACTAGATATACAATGCCAGTCAAATGTTGCAATGAGCAAGAGAAATTTTCTTAAATTTTAAACTCTTCGAAATATCCCTGTTATGCGTCCATGACAGCATTGCAGACTCTTTGCATTTTTTAATAAAAAAAAAAAAAAGTTTCTAGATATATCCACTTGGAATGCTTCTTCAGCTGTCCTGAAGGAGTTTCCACAAGTTCTGGGCACATGTTAGCTACCTTGGCTCTTACCCGTCGATTCAGATCATCCCAAATCAGGGGATTTAGGTTGGAGGATTGTGGGGGCCAGGTCATCTGTCACCGCATCTCTTTTGTTATTCACAAGATAACATGCATTACGTGACCTCGAGGTATGCTTAGGATCATTATCTTGTTGAAAAACAATTGAGTAGGTGAGCCCAGACTTTTGACTGATATTGTATATATTTGCCATTGGCCTGTCAGAGTGTCCATGCTACCCTCTGTCCGTTATCAGAAAGGCCTACAATGGGCACACAGGTGTCAGAATTGGACCTTGGAGAAATGAAGCAGGTTGCCACCTCCAATGAATTCCATTTCCTGTTGTGTCATATGGCTGGATACGTGTCAAGCATCAGTGAGATATGTTGGACTGACAAGTTCGTATTGTGACACATTACTTTCATTATCATTACCAGAATTATCTGCCATTTGTGCCACACGGGAAAGCATTCATTTACATCTGGCACCGATGAGTCTTGGCTGCCAAACAACCTTGTTGGCGGCTCATGCTGTCCCCTTCTCAGACCAGCCTCACCACAGCGGACCGTGAGTACCCCACAAGCCTTGCCATTTCGGAGAATCTTTGACCCATTTGTCTGACCGTATTGGTATGGACCTTTGTCAAAATCACTCAGATGTTTTCCCCTGCGTATTTATGCTACATTGAGAATGTTGACTATGGCTACCGAATGCTACTGTAACGCTGGTTTGTAGAGCTTCAGCGTTAGTGATGTTTCAGGCCGTGGGTACAGAGACGACGCGGAGACAACATTCCGTGTTAAACCATGGAAGCCGGACTTCTCCTTTTTTATTTTTCGCGCCCATACAGACAAGTGGTACCAGCTCCTAACAACCAGAACTCTATCGCTCCCAAAGCGTCACATAGTTCCCTTATCTTTATGCAATATATATAAAAGAATCAATAATGAAATAAACATGAAATTATAAAGTAATTAATCTTAATGAAAATAAATCTCCTCTTACACTACCATCAATTATATCCCAGACGTTGACACTATTTTTACGAGAAGGTCAACAGTGTTTGCTTTACATGGGGGTGGCCATAATGTTTTTGGATATTGGTGTATTTAAGTACATTTTACATGTTGCATGCAGATATAGTGTAACATTCATTAAATAACAGACAACACAAAAACATTAGCAGTGAGTGCAGTAAGTATTTCGCTGCTTGGTTTGAGGGACGCTAAAGAAACAGTACCATTAGTCATACATAACGCTGTCACACCTGTCCCTAATTCACCAATCAGGGAACTAAGCCTGCTCTCAACTGGCTGCAAATAGAGCCCAACCTTATTCGAGTAGAGCAGTGTGCAGTTCTCACTGCTTGGCCATCGTTATAGCTCTTGGAGCATAGGGTTCAGTTGCTGTCTTGTCAGAAGTTTGTTTTATGGAGCTAGATGGAGTGGGTCTGTTTTTTCTGTGCCTGTCAGTTTCCAGCAGGTACTGCTTGGTGGTTGAAGTGGCTTGGGGCTCATGGTCCTTGTTGACTGGCATTTTGCTTTGGATTTCTGGTTGATCTCAAGTAGGTGGAATCCCACAGCTGATGTGCTGTGCCGCTGGTGTCCTGTCTTTGGAGGTTTTCTATGTGCATCTTAGGTTTTGTGTTCTTGCCCCATTTTAGGTTCTCTGGTTCCTGGTTCTGAATCATCAACCCTCTGTTGTTGTGTCTGCCCTCTAGTTCATCTCATCCTGGAGCTGTCCATCCAGTCAGCGGCCCGCGTCCTCCTGGTCTCCTGTTTCCACCAGTGTTTTGGAGTGCTGGTCCAAGGGGCCGGGGGGGGGGCAGAAAACCTGGTGTGATAAATCGGTGTCCCAGGTTGGGGTATGCTGTCACAGACCTTGGTCATGCCTGCAAGATCTGAGTCTGAGTAATGATGAATACTTAATAAGATAAACTGGTTATGTACAATTGGAGTGGTCTATATGGATTAACATAAGACCATCTAGTCAAATAGTTAGTTTAAAGTCAACCAAGACTGGAGACACCCAAGCGCCAAAAAATCTCAGACAGAACATCGCAGAATATTACAGGTGGAAGGTAACCCTATGGAGTGGAGTGAAAGCGATTGTTAAAGGTGTTAGTTACAGTTAGCATAGAATGTGAGCTGCTGTGATTGCAGTTGTCCGTCCAGATGGGCAGCCGAGTAAGAAAGCACCTGGTGGAGGTGGAACTCTGAGGCAAAAGTGCTGAAGGTCGATGGCCGAAGTATATATCAAGCATGTCAGCTGCCAAAGCCCTTCCTTGCTCTAAAGTGTGCTGGTGGCACAATAAGGTCACATGACCGCATCTTATCTAGCTTATTAGAATTGGCTCAGTCCGCTAAAATGAAAATTCACCTTTCAGTGGGGTAATGGCCCGAAGCACACTGGCCAAGTTACACCAAAATAGTTTAACAAAATTGTTTAACAGTAAAAACGCGAATGTCCTTGAGAGTCCTGGTAAAAGTCTTGACTTAAATCAAAAATGTGATGTCTTGAAACTTGCTTTCCATCAATAATTCCCAATAAACTCCACTGAGCTTGTGCAACTTTACCAAGGCGACCGGACAAAAATCACATTGTACTGACATTCTGAAGTTGGTACAGGCTCGCGGCCGGAATCACTACAAAAATGATTTGTCAGTGGAATTACTCCACAAAACACTAAACCCTACCTCTAATGCTGCCACCAAGTAATGATTCAAATATTTCAATAACATATAACATATTCTTTCACCCTTTATTTTGCACTTAAATGAAACACCATATCTGTTTGGATGAGACAACTGAAAATATATACAAAGCTGTTGAATTTTATTAAATATTTCTTTAAGATATTTGAAATATATATTTCTATGGAATAAAAGTTTAGAGAAAGTGAGAGAGTTCAGTTGTGAGACACAATGCAGATTAATACAGTTTATTTTAAATCTAACTGCAGTTCTTTCTGTCAGTTTTGTGAAGTCATTTGTATTTTCTCTGCAAAAATAAACATTACCCCCTTTTTATTGTTTATTTGAGCAGACTACATTCTTTTCATGCTGAAGACAAGGACAGAACTTCGTCCTTCCTGAAAAAACTGAAACACAGAATATTGCTGGTTCTGACAAATATATACGACTTTGTATTACAAACATACAAAACACTTTTCTATTAAATACTAAGGATTTCTAGAATATTTGATTCTTTTACTTTAGAATGTACTTTTATCATGAAGGTACAGTATTGGGGGAGCATGTTTAATTGAACAGAACATATCTTCGTACAATAAAATACAGTTCCAAAAAAGATGATGATTTATGTTGGTCCTGGAAAGATTCCAAATAATTATATTAGCAGAGAGAGGGAAACCGGACATTTTCGCCAATTTTTCAATCTTTATCATTAGAAATTTCTGGCCAGTCCATAGATGCCTTTCATTACTGCCATTGTGTTGATGCCAAATGCTTTGTATAAGTGCCAAATGCATTTCCTCCAAACAAGCCAACAGATAAAACATGGGCGTTTTGTCAGTGCCATTTCCCACAAGCTGTACGCTCCACACTCGATCCTTCATTTCGGAGGCTTCTTGTCAGATTTTTGCATGGCTTTTTTGTTGTCATAATTACTTCATTAGGAGACACTTATGCAAATTGCTTTGCCTGTTTAGCTCACAGTGACAGATCTCTCTTGTTTTTAGATAAGGTGATTTGCTATCATCGGGGGCAGCTGGAAGTCACTTCCTGAGACTGAGACAGCATAGATCCTTTACGTTAAAATCCGGTTCTTAACCATTACACTTTTTGCTGCATTTCATAATCGGAAGTGACAATTTGCATTTTTTACCATCTTCATCGACTTGAAATACCACCCACTTCATCCAGTAGGCTCTTTCCAACCTCTTTATTGGAAGTGAATGAGCTGGATGGATGGACAGATGGATGAATGGGTGATATACCTCCTTGAATATTTGTAAATATCTCGTAAAATCTTAAGCCTGCATGTTTGTGAGCCCTTGACATTTTACAATAAGAGAAAAGTGATTGACTTGTATACAGAGTATAGGTAGTTATGTAAGAAACTCCTTTCTCTAAGCATTTTACACTTACATTTATGTTGCATCATCATTCTTTATCTTTTTTCCACAAAATTAAATGTATATTGACTCAATGCATTATACATAACTTTATACATGTACAAAGTATTATTCTGTTTTAGGAAGTTTTGTTCCTGAATGCCTTATTGCACGAATTCTGCCCATCTGTATAACAACTTTTACAATTTGTGGTCTGTTTTGCCTACTCTGTGCATTCTGAAGAACTGGCTGAGGTTTACTTCTTTGTTGAAAACAATGCAGCAGAAACAGCCTATTATAGTGCATATTGGCTGGCTTGCTAAACAGGTCAGCATATATGTTCCTATTTCCTTTCAGCAGACTGTGAACGTGACAGTCTTTTTTTTTTCTTTAAATGATACTTTGTGGAATATTTTAATAGTTGCTTCAAAACCACATCGTGTTTCCTTCCAAGCAACAATAACATCACACATACCTATAGTGCGGGGGTGGCCAATCTTACCCAGAAAGGGCTGCTGTGTGTGGGTTGTCACTGCCACTCCCCAGTTAGATTACTAATTAGAGGACTGATTGGCTGAAGAGTCCTCACACCTGGGTTTGAACAGCTGACCTGAAGGTTATCCCAAAAACCTGCATACACACTGGCCATTTGCGGATGAAATTGGCCACCCCTGCTAAACTGTAACAACAGATTCCTTTGTATAAGCTTGTATAAGCTTAAAGCTATATGGTTGTTCAGGAATTGATGCAAAGTAACAAATTTAGGGTCAGGTTGATCTCAAATAGACATTGGAAAATACAATTCACATAAAAAAGAAAATCCTTGTACTGTTTGGATTAATTAGCCACAAATATGTTGCCTCTTTTTCTCTTCAACCACATAAAAATGAAAACACACTGTAGTCCGAAGTACCTTTCCATGTAAGAAGACCATCTGAGTGTTAGAATCTGCGTGCATTAGTCAAACATTCAGCGGAACTAAAGTACATTTAAATAGCTCAGTTTCTGCAAACTCTGCATAAGCAAAACAAATTAACAAATGAAAAACAAACTAAATCTCCCTTCTCCTCAATGGAAGGGCGACAAAAAGCACCAGCTACATGTTAGCATAACCCTATGTTTGGCTGCTTATTTTGTTGTCTGACCCTTTCTTTTCTGAATCTCTGATGAAACAATACACTAAATGCCTATTAGCGAAAGGGCAAGAAAACCAAAGGAAGAGAGCCATGATAAAAGCCTGGCAGAGAGAGATCCAGCTTTAAAAGCATCCTTTCTCACAAAGGCATTCCCCGCTTGTAGGCCTCTTCTCTAACTCTACTAATACTTCACTGCTTTCCACAATGAATATGTTTGATTTATCATTAGCTGTGCAGCAAACATTTTAGATATTATTTCCAGGTTATTTGTTGTTCTAACAATGTTTTCACTAGGATGCAAGTGTTGAATCTTGTGTGAGTAAGATGAGATTTACGATGAGATTGTTGCTGTTTTCAGTGAGATGTTATCAATTAGGCACTCAGAGGGGCTTTCAGGATAGCAAAGAAATCTTTCACAAACTGATTGCCTAAGCTTATGAGTCCTGGCAAAACACAGAGATTTGATTAAACCGCTTCTTCAATGGCAGTTCAGAGAGGCTTACCACATTTCAAGCCCCCAGAGACCAATGTTGAAGGAGCAATAAAATCATGGAAAGAAGATGCACAGAATGGGAATGGAAAACTGAGATGAGGTTTAACTGAAACACTGAAGTATAGCCTGCAGGGAAACCAGCCAGAGAATGCTAAATTTAATTATATTAAAAAAAAAAATCTGTGTCTTTTTAGCTTTAGAATTTCTACCATACTCCTGTGATCAGAAGACAAGATATGTTCATACTATTGCATCACCTATGACATTTTTAATGACATTTTTAAAAATGACAATAATATAGTTACAATTGGCAATAATAATAATCCAACTACTTATCTTGCTCAGGGCCACACACACACACACATTTGTATTCATATTTTTGTGGAGTAAAACCACAAGTAACCAGACAAAACACAATACTTTAATTTTTTGATTGCAGTCACATATTGTTTTTTATCAAATTCAGTTTCCTCATGTGGGGACCGAAAAAGTGGTCCCCATGACGTCAACATTCATCTTCCTTAACCGCTTATCCTATACAGGGGGTCCACAGCCTACAGGCACAAAGCAGAGAACAATCCAGGATGGAGCACCAACCCATCACAGGGCACACTCACTCACACCCCTACATGCAATTTGGCAACTCCAATCAGCCTCAGCATGTTTTTGGACTGTGGGGGGAAACCGGAGTACCCGGAGGAAACCCCACAATGACATGGAGAGAACATGCAAACTACACATACATGGAACTAGGCAGAGATTAGAACCCAGCTCCCAGAGGTGTGAGGTGACAGTGCTGACCACTGCACCACCCCTGACATCAACATAAGGGATAAAAACCACACACACATTGCAAGATGCATAACTGCATGCCTTTGGAATACTGGACACCTACATGACATGGAGAAAACTCAACACACAGGACACAGGTGGGAGTTCCGGAAGTGTGGGACCCCGATGACATGGACAACAATCAATGCAAAATACAAATTCCTAAATACAAAAGCTAACCTGTATGGATAACAGTTTCTGTGTAATTAATTTAAATGACCTATGCAATACTGTGCGTTTGTTTTGGAATTATTCTGAAGTATGTGTGTTGCCAAGAAGGCTAAGATACTATTCTAGAGTAGATATATGTTAATATATATGTTAATAGCTGGCAGAAGACTCTGCAGCACAAGCTTTGAGATTCTCGGTCATAACCATGAATTGTATTGCACAAATTGGTGTTAATGTCATGCTAATGTGATTTGCAATGTTTGTCGCGACTGTCTCCCTGGAATCTATACAAAAAGGTATCAGGTGTAAGGAAACCAGTTACTCTAAGACAGTAAGATATAGCCACAAGCCATAACAGGGTGCTACGTGACCAATGTAATTGCATCACTAGTGAAGAAACATGCAATATTCAATGTACAGTTGCAGTCATGACAGGCAGCATTTGAGGTTGAAATCGACACCTTCATTTGCAGTTTCCAGCTGTTTGTGAACATTGTAAAGTGTCCTTTTTAAAACTAGTTTTTGAACTTTATACTCTGAAATTTCTAAACAAGCTTAATTAGAATTTGGCAAATAACCACAGAGATGTGACTGAGACTGCCAAGTTGGCTTCCAGCATGAAGTTATTTTTATTGCAGGATATTCATTCTTATTCTCCTTATCTCCATAAGCCACTCACATAAATGTGCCTTTTATTAATTATTTCCCCCCCCCCCACACAAAATGCTTGATATTTGAAAAGCAGGTGATGAGAAGGGTCAAAAGTTTGCTTCACACCTGCTACAATCAGTAAGGGAGGTCGATGTAGACGGTCAGATACTGAAGAGTGCGTCTCCTCCGCCTTAAACGTGATTTTATCGTGCTGTATGTCACTTAATGAAAGACAGTGATGATGACTAAAAAGATAAAAAAAAATCAAGGGCTTAATAAAAATGATTTCTTTCTGAGATCTGATCAATGCATTTATAATATCTACATTTTTTTAGAAAAGATACATGTGTTCACCTCTGTCACTGAATTGTCAGATTAATTTTCGATAGAGGATGAGAAAAAGAAGCACACAGAATAAATGGGTACTATATACACCACAATTACTTATTTACTAAGTAAAACACAACCTTCAACTTTATTGACTTTGTTGTAGATGACATGTGGGCATCCTCATGTAGACAGAGCAAAAGACAAACTCTTGATGGTTTTTGAAGCTGAATCTGATCAAATCCACAATGCAATTCTGTGACTACAAGCAGGGGCATGGGTGTCCAATGGCAGAGAAAATCTGGTTGAAGAAGACAATGAATCATGCAACTATATACCACCTTTTTTGATAAGTGCTGATAGCTTAAATTGGCTTTCCAGTGACGGTACTCAGACCTTGATGCCCAAGTGCACATCAAATTATAACCCTTTACATAAGCCATCAATGATTTTGTTTTGTTGGTCCACTTGCACTGATGCTGAAAGCTACCTTTCATTTCTGTTGCTTTCTCTCATTATTATGTGGAAAAGTCTAATTGGTTGATGGACATACATGTATTAATGTAGCCTATTGCACCTCTGTGCAAATGTTAATGAACCATCTGTTTAAACAAAAGACAGTTGTTGGGATAATGTAAATTCTTACAATTCAGTGAGAAGTAACATTTTTGGCAGATACTTTTATTCATCACTAAAACTCTTCCTTCAGGTCCATACTGTGCCATTAGCAATTAGCAGTGGAGCTTTTTACATTATGCAAATTACAATCATTTAATATATCAATGCCATTAAGTAGCTGGGAAAAGAAAATGGTGAAATGCCAATTGTAAGTCAGTGGAAGCGGCCAAATGGAGGTTAGGGGCCCAGAAGGCGAGAAATTTGAACCTTGGGTTATTCTCAGGAGGAATGCTGGATTGTACAAGCATCTGTTCCCAAACAATGTCTGATATCCCCACACCAGAGTTCAGATAATTCAGTTTTGTAGCACTCTTAATATAGCTGCTTTGTGCTTGTCAATTAAATGATAAGGTCAGTTCAATACATACAAGTCATGACCTTTAAAACTTGCTAAAAATACAGTGAATATACAGTGAGTTACAGTTAATGCTGAGTTACTATTAAAGGGTATTTATTCACCCATAATAATATCTATATATGGTTTTCTAGCTTTCTGGCTGAAATGTACAGCCATCCAGTTAAAGTATGCAAATGTAATGGAAAAATACAAATATATACAAAATACTAAAGTAAAAAATACAAATTTCCAGTTTTTAGAACTTTTCACACATATAATAGCCAAATCTTTTAAAAGCAAAAAGCACACAGAATTGTTTGATTGGAAAGACAGCTTCCATTATTTAATGAAAAGCATTATTCCCAATCATCTAGGTTATGCCAATGGAAATAGGTCAGCGTTTCCAATGAGTTGCCTTTGTTTGTAAATCCACAAGATAAACAGATTAATTCTGTCTTAATAAGGTTTGAAATTGGTTATCTAAAGTGCATTAATCCCATGAATATTCAAACACATGATGTAGGAAAATCTGTCACTCATTTTACATCAGCTGAATATGCAATTAGTTATTATGAAACTCTAATACTCTTTAAACAGTTAGTCTGTATTGATGGCTTTGTCTCTTTGTGTCTATGTGAATTTGTTTCTTTACCCAATTAAAATGGGAAGTCTTACGTCCTACTGAAATTAAACATCATCCAAATATTTAATGTGACACACAGCTTGAGGTCTTCTAAAGGATTAACAGAGTCAGTCCTACTTAACAGATAAAAAAAAAAAATTCAATTTATTATACATAATTTGTTCAAATAATGTTTGCCAACGTAAACATACATGAAAAGCAGCTTAAGACATTTTGATAGTACTGAGCTGGTATTTTTGCCTTTTGGATTTTGGAGCATATACATGTATATTTATGAAAGAAGATGATGTGGGAAAAAATAAAATAAGATATACATAC
>JAAGVU020000019.1:19387780-19413224 GCA_011763525.2 Mormyrus iriodes
AGCTAGAGTGACAGCACTGACAGTTCAGTTCATCCAAAGCCAATGGCACCGATCCCCACCCAGCTCTACACCTCTCAGATGTATGCTGTGATGTTTGTTAGATGTTCTGTATTAAAATGCATTTTCGTCTTAAGATATTTTTGTCTTACGATGGGTTTATTGGAACGTAACCCCATTGTAACACCCCTACACACATACACACACACACACACAAACACACACACACACACACAAACACACACACATGTTTTTATATCTTTGGTGGGACTCTCCATTCATTTCGATGGACATAACCCTAATCTCAACTATGACAATCTGAACCCCTACCCAGCCCTAACCTTAACCCCTACCCAGCCCTAACCTTAACCATAAACAACCAAACAAAATGCAAGATATTTGGCATTTGATTGGCATTGTGCCAATTATTTTAGGCAGCATTTGCCTACCCCATATTTTGTAAAAATGTAACATAAAAATTAATTATTCGGTCAATCGATAACGTGTCTACATTGATTATGAATAATACGCGGTTACACTTGCAGTCAGCATAATCTGACAATGAACGAGCTTTCCCCGTTAACTCACACATCTTAATCCCCTCCCTCACCCCTCATCATTTCCGTCTTCTACTGATAATTCTGTCATCAACATATTGAGGACTCACATCTTAGCGGCAGTAAACAAGGTTAGCTATCTTTAACAGTTTATGATTGCCAGCCAAGGAAGTGTGCTACTGCAAGTATAAAAAGGCAACTGAATTGTTTCTCTGTTGTTGTCCCATAGACATATGCCCCTTTAGCCTAAAACTAGGAATGAACCGATTGCATTGTCCTTGGTTGATCCCGATTGCAGATTTATTTTAAGCCTGACCTGCTGATACCGATCCTGAGCAATTCTGATTTTCTTAGTTTAATATTAATTAGCAAACTAAACATTTAAAACACTTCTTCAGTGAACTTACCTTTCTGCAAGCAAAATATTTAAAATAACCTTTTCAAATAGCTCAGCTAGTATCGAATTAAACTGTTTTTGGGGTAGTTCCTCCACGTGTAACTTTTTGTTCACGTTTCACACACTGCGAATTTACCGTCTTCATCTCACACTGTAAAGAACCTCCAAACAGCAGAAACACAACTGAGTTATGATCACGATCCACAATATAGAGCAGTAATTTTTGGAATGCATGCAGTAATGCAAATTAAATATTTAAAAAGGATAAATTAAGTATTTAATACAAGATCTAGCCACTAAATTGAGATAGACTGAGACATATAATTGACAAAGGAGACATATCGACAGAGCTGAGATGACATACATACAGGCTGGAATTGCTTTGTTTCATATTGGTCTGTTTTTGTTGTAGTACTGTTGCAGCCTTCGAACACGTAGGCCTTGTGTAATAGGTGCTTTTCAGTTTGTCCTGTATTAAATAAGTGTTAAGTAGTGCACTTGTACATTGGCGTTCACTGGAATCTCGGATTAGCCGCACTTATGCATAATCAATCCGTCGAATGCATGTATGTTTGTAATGTTTTATTTGCCTTATTTATGTGTCGCTATGGACAAAAGCATCTGCCTTATAAAAGTAAATGTAGTGTTCTATCACAATTCTTACGATATCTCTGAAATGCGCACTGTGAATGCAATTTATCAGGTACGATATAATATCGCCGTATCGGCCAGCACTAGTTGGTGCAAAAAGTAACATTAGTTGGTACTTAATCGGCTCCAAAAATTGGCCATATATTTAGAGTGATTGGCTGCGTGTTGGTCAGCACCATTCCAAGACAAAAATCGGCCATTTCTGGTCACTAGCCAATTGAGTAGTGCATCTCTATCTAAAACTGTCAAAGTAAATCACACGCGTGTCTGTTTGGGTAGCTGTGTAATCAATGTGCTAGCACAGACATACTGTGAAGCTGCGTTATGAACTTAATGCTAGTTAGCTAATGATTAACTCAGTTGTAGTTTTGCTTGTACAAATTACACTGTCCTTCAGTATTTACTAGCTGGATGTAAATGTATAATAGCTACGTTAAGTTTCAGGAACATTTATATCTGTATACGTGTATTTTTTATGTCTTGTGTGTGGCTTTGAAATGGCGCCTACCCACAAATTTAGTTTACACAACACTCCTGGTCCCCACAACATTTCAATAGCAGGTTTTTAGCACATTTGGAGACTGCTTGTCCTTGGACTGCAGGAGGAAGCCCACTGAACCACCCATCCAATAAAATAATAATAATAATAATAATAATAATAATAATAATATGAGCAAAACATCTATGATAGTAGGTTGAAATGTTGGAATCCTATCGTATAATGCTCCATTTCCAGAATCTGGATGTTAGAATCAGTTCGTTATGTCGTTTAGGTGCGATGACAAACTCCCCCGTTTCCTCACCCATCTGGTGCACCATTTGAGAGCACTACAGCATAAGCACTTTAGATGGGTATCTCTGTAGGAGGGTGTGGGCGTACAGAGCACAGTCACTGTGGGTGAGTATGGGGTTGTGGTTAATACATGTACATTTTCAAATTTATCTTCACTATTGGCCAGAAACCTAACCAAAACATTTTGTATCTTCTCATGCAAATTTTAATTCATTCTTTGTGAGTTTGTTTTTATATATGCTAATTAGTTTAGTACAAAAGACTAAAAAATAAATGTATATACTAAATTGATATTTTGTAACGATACTGTATAACACACTAAAATTCATGAAAAGCACGCAATAAAACATACTTCACTGCGAACCTTTACTGTGATGTGCTTTGACATTGTCTAAACTAAAACTCTTGAAACGTGACTGAAATCACAGAAGACAAAAACCTCATAAAGCATTCACATCTTGTTGGCTCTCTGTTTCCACCCCTTATTCTCACTCTAAGTTGTCCTAACAGTGGACCAACATGTCCAAAGCAACATGCAGATATGATTTTCTGAAGCATCTCGCAAGCACTAGAAGACAATGTGCTGCTGTTGTTCCAAGAATTCCGTCACTGCAGGAACCAACACCACTGAACCACTGCATGTCATATTATCTTAATATGAGGTGAGACCTAAACCTGGAAATCAATTATCTGAGTGTACAAAGCTATTTACAGATATCTTAGTCTGTCACCAAGAAGAACATCTGCCTTGTTTAATTCATTCATGGATTTTTTTGGTGGGGAAAAATAATTGCACCAAATGGGATTTCAGTAATGTGTGAGTAGCTTCATGGATGTAGAAAACAAAGCAAATATGTAGAGGAAGGTTGCTTTGAACTAATCATTACACAAACATTTACAAGTAACTGAAATTAGTTTTTACGAGAGTTAAACATGGTCAATGTGAAAAATGCCCAATTATGCCAGTCAGTACCCAGCGGCATCTTTTTCATTCTAACTCATCCATGCGTTCGTTCTCTTCATCAAAAGAAAGTTTTTCAGAAGATTTTAAAATATTTTAACCAGCATATATATGACATTGTCTTTTAAAATGTCATTCACAAATTAAATTTGACGCTTAAATTAGTATTATAAATTAAAATGAATTTTGTCTTAGAAATGTATAACAAATTATGCTCAAATTATTTCACAGCATGTTGAAGATTGTGGAGAATTTCTTAATTGTTTTTGTGAATCCAGTAATCTATGAAAAAAAATCTCAAGTATCTTTTTGAAATGCAATGCTTGCATGAACACTCACCCAGTGATTCTTAATCATTACTGTTGCTACATGAAAATTTGTTTTAAAATTTACCATGTGATGAATAAAATATACAATTGTAGCTTCCATAAGAAATATATATATATATATATATATATATATATATAGAAAGTAGAGAGAGAGAGAGAGTGAGAGAGAGAGAGACGTCAGTGGGCATGGACAGCCTGGCAGATTCTGGGGGCCTAGCACTTTACAGGGACCCATGAATATGTGAAATGATACGTAAAACTGAGCGGGGGGCCAAAGTGACATATTTGTCAGGGCACCCAGATTTTCTTGGTATGCCCCTATACACACACACACACACACACACACACACACACACACACACACACACACATTACCTATTATTACTGGTAGCTGTACAAATTATTCCAGGTCCGTAGAATTTGGGATCGGCCAATGGGATTAGATTGTTCCTTCCCTAGTTATTTATCACAGCAAGACTCCCAGCGAGAAGCCTATGAGCTTCATCTCCAGAGATTTTTAAACACAGAGACTCATCTTCCCCAGAGACTGTGCCATTAACAGTAACTACCCAGTCAAGTGTGGGTCATTCTCTTAATGGTCTCCGCTGAGGTGTGAACTCTGTTTTTCCTCATCAACAGTTGTCGAAGGGTCTTTTCTAGTCATTTATCTTCATGGCACTGGCTTCCTTATTAACTCTGTCAGACAGGAGCATCTGTGATAACCCGTGCGATGCTTTGCATACATGCAATGAGTTAATGGCTGAATAAGCGGAAAAATAAGCAGTTAACTGCAATATGAAACCTATTAGCATTCTGCAAGTCTTCAATAAAATAACGTGCAAGTTGCTTCAGTTCAAAGAGACTGTTAAATAAATCCGGCATAAAAAGTGGAATCATAGTAGCAGAAAGTAGGTATCAGATCACATTTAATGCCAAAGTTGCATACCCACTAATCATAAAAATGTACTTCAGTTGATAAAAATATCTTCATAATTGTTCTATGCCAAAATGAAGACTAAAAGTATAGCAAAAGTGAGCAGGAAATTACACCCATACACAAATCTGATTGAAATAAAAATGATCTGAATTAAATGTTGTGAATTCCATATTGAACTTCTATTGTTCACTAATACAGCTTAACCCGCTCTAAACTATACTTTGCAGAGTTAGCAAATTGCAGGTCTCATGTAGCCATTTTCATTTTTAAGAAGAAGACAAAGCCTAGGTAATAAGCAGTGTGGTTTAGAAAATGTAGGATTTTCTGTAAATGCTTAACATAAGTTTTTAGTTATACCAGAATTATTATGCCTGCATGAACAATGACGATATGCCTTGAGCTTATGAATGTGTTTTGCATGCCTTGCTAACCCCTGAGGTTTTGGGAATACAAAAACAAGAATCATATAAAAATTAAGATACAAGACACTACTGCCAAGAATTTATGCCAAAATGTTAGCAGAAAAAGACTGTGTGGTCTGTGGCACAGTCTCAGGTTCGGAGTGACATCAGCATGTCATGAGATGAAAAGAGAGGATCTGAATGAGGAAGCAACATGTTTATTATTACAGATGCTGGCAGCAAGTCAGACAATGGCCAGGCAAAACATGGAAGAATCCAAATTCATATTATATTAAGAAATGCAGTCAAGACACAAATAGTGCATCACAAGGCAGAAATGGACAACTCAGAGGAAGGAACCAAGTTCAGAATGCAAGGCAAAGACCAAAAACTGATGAATCATGCAAGAGTCATACACAAGAACAGGACTCAAATTAATAATTACCCAGTGTGGTATTACTCGTAATGCCTTGCCACAAGGTAACTGACCTGTCTAATATACACATCCAGTAAATGAACTGCAGGTGTGTTAATATTCTGGTGAGGCTGAGTGTGGCCAGGCTGGGTGTAGCTAAACAGAGATCTGGCTGGTTGTAGGTGTGATAGTGGCTGCCTATGGGGGACCATGTGCGGATGGGGGGAGGATGCTCATTATGTTAGTGGTGCAAGTCTTTGATGTGCAATGGGCCCAGCATGTCATGGGCAGGGCCCCAGAATTGCTCAGGATCACATGCGTAGAGTCCAACTAGGCAGTGCATTGGATCTCCACCAACATTTAGCAGGGGAGGAGGTTCAGGGTGCAGAGTGGGTGCATTGAGCTGTAATATACTGGTTTCAACAGGGAGATGTAGAAAGTAGGAGGATTTAAATATATAGGAGGTCACTGTAAATGGTAGGTGACAGGATTTATGTGCTTGATGATTTTAACAGGACAGAAATGCCTGGGACAGAGTTTCTTGGAGGGCAAATTGAGAATGATGGCCTGAATGGATAACCAGACCCATTGAGTTGGGTGGAACAATCAGCAACAGAAAGATCTTTATTGGCTAAGTAGGTTAAACATACCAGGGATTTGTCTCAGTGGGTGTGCCCCAGTACAACATATAACATGCATGACAGATCAAGACATTTTAGAAGTATGCACAGTAGCGGGCGGTAGCAGTCTACAAGCATTTTAAAGGTTAAACATCTTTTCCATACTTGGGTGCTCCTTCTGAACCGCTCATCAATGGGAGGGACTTCACACAAGAACAGAGGAGGTTGATATCCTGGCACACAATGAGATGGAAACAAATATAATGAAGTATGAATGATTAAGTTCCGGGGCCAGATCAATCAGGCAAGAACTGATACCACCTCCCATACATCTGGTTGGTGAAGGAGTATTGTCTTACAAAATGTCAAATTTCCTGGTTAAATTTGGTGTGAGAAATGTGTGTCACAAATAAAATATAATTGAGGTTCCCTGCTTAACTCTCTTGGAATCTGAAAAAACCAAAACATTTGATTAAACAGACACTTGGGCAGCTCTACATCACTAGGTAGGCCCAGGAGAGATATCTGACAGTATATCATAGAGAATCTGTTGACTGCAACTGCAATAGATAGATGAAGGAAGATCAGTCATAAAATCTACTGCAATGTGTGACCATGGTCTCTGTGGAATGAGAAACAGTTCGTTATCTGTGGGTAATTGTCTTGTGAATTCCTTGATGATTTTGACACGGTTGAAAACCAGAACTTCCAGGTGACCAGTTCCAAGGTATGGGTTATACGTGATTGTGCTTGGACCGTTTGTGATGTGGCCTGACTAGGATTCTAGACCACAAATAGATGAGTGGTCCCTGCCTGCTAGGCGCCGACAGAGTAGCCCGTAGTTCCCTGTTGCTAAAATTATTGTTTTAAAATCATTGTTTTATAAAATGCATAGAAAAATATTTTAGAGGGTCTACCATGATGTTGCAAGAAGATGGCGCTCACACCATCTGAAATGTCCACCACAGTAACAAATATCATCAGACAGGTCTGGCTGCAGAGAAACACAGGAGCTGATATAAATTAAATATCATTTTAGAAAATCACAATCTTGTTACTATCCCCAAACACCATGTTTGTGAAGGAATATAAATGGGCATTACTTAGTCCAAATGGCATAACTAGATATTCATATTGTGAAGGAGACAATATGAAACCTGGCACAGAGAGTGCTTTGTGAGTGCCATTTGACAGTA
Source organism: Mormyrus iriodes (assembly GCA_011763525.2). Classification (NCBI taxonomy): domain Eukaryota; kingdom Metazoa; phylum Chordata; class Actinopteri; order Osteoglossiformes; family Mormyridae; genus Mormyrus; species Mormyrus iriodes. The sequence continues at coordinate 19,395,035 of JAAGVU020000019.1, forward strand.
CTTTAAGGAATAATTCACTGGCTGAACAACAGAATCCAACTGGGCAGTTGAAGGCACTGAATGCATATAGGTCTTCCTGGGTATCTCTTAAAAGTTATTTTAAATCAAATTGAATTAAATCTGATTTCAATTTATTTTAATTTAGGTTGTTTGAGAACATTGTATGTATTTTGTCTACTTAATTTAGGATAATTCTGTTTATTTCTAGATCTCTCTTTACTATATTCATTCATCTATCCAGGATTGTTATGTTATTCTTTTGGTCAATTAAGCAATATCTATCGATACAATGTGAAACCAGTTTGATCTAAGATCAAGAACTACAGGGCAGCTACAAATTAGCACAGTATCTGCTTGTTTGGTCAGTACAGCTTCGGGACTCCAGTATAATTGATTGATTCAACTCAGAGGCTGCAAAGACTTAATGTAAGCTTATTTGATTCAAGTCAGCTCAGGGACTGACACTGTTTCATTATATATCTGCTTGAATCATCTGACAGACTGACAGAGGCTCAGTCTGTTTGATCAATCCATTTCAGGGAGGGGCAGTTTGATTGACTCAACTCAGAGGCTGCATGTAATTTTATCACTGTGTAATATAATGTGACTGCTCAAATCCAGTTTACTTGACCTAACTGATTAGTTAGAAAATTGGACTTATTAGATTGTAATGCACAGTGCTCTTACAGTAACACTAACCTTGGCCTTGTGGTAAGACCACTATATTGGATTTTATTAGGGTTGGCAATTTCAGACAACTAAAAAGAAGCATTCAGTAAGGAGATGCAAGAAAGAGCTGGCTACAGATGCTAATCACGCAATACCATGCAAGAGCACGGGCTACAGAATGTCTCCAAGTAATGGCTACACATTGTATGAGTGTGAATTACGCAGCACCATGTAGGAGCTCTGGGTACACAGTGTCCTTCCAGCTATGTTGTAGATCCTTCCTTGAATCTGAAACCAAGTTGCACACATTAAATTCAGTAAGAAACCGATCAATTACCAGATGACGCCACTGTTACTTTCCTGAGGATATGCTAATGGATAACTGGACAGCCAGATCCCAGGACTAACAGTCAGCTGAATTTTTAATTATAGGGTTGTTACGTTTCTTTATATATCAAGGGGGCAAAACCTTCCAAAAAGATTTCCCTCAACTTTAAATATCTTTCATATAAGACTGAGACCATTATGCCAGTCCAACAGAGACCATTCAAATGAGATCAAACATATGCACACTACTTGCATTCAGATTAAACAATGTTTCTTACATATAAGCAGTCTGCATGGGTTTAGTATGACCTAGGTTAGGTGACAAATGGACAGGAGGAGGTGGGAGAGGAAAGGATGGGCTTATGAACAGGAGGCATGAAGGAGCCTACCTGTGGGCCACATCTCGCTCAGTAGAAGTTGAAGTGGGTGCACCAGGTCTGCTACAGTGACTCCGAGTTGACTTGGCAGTTCCCCCTTGGGGTGGAAAACAGCCCAAACCCAAAATCGCCCAGAATGACATATTCCTTATTGGCTGAGGTAGCTGAAATAAGGTCCTAATATACACATCCTGTAAATGAGTTAATGAGCTGCAGGTGTGTTAATATTCCAGTGATGTGGGGTGCGGCAAAAGTGGATGAGGCTGAACTGAGACCAGCCTGGATGCTGGTGTGACAGTAAAGGAGCCTCTGCTGGGGAAAGCAGCAGCGACGGAGGGAGACTTGGCGTCCCAGCGGTGTTTAGCAAACTAAGCATTTAGCAAATTAGACTCAGTGGGAGCAACAGCAATATTAAGCAAATTCCCCACTGGGAGCTTGCATCGTCTTGGCACAGAGGCAGAGATAGAGACATGTGCTGAAAGTGTATTGGAAAGCAAATTTTAAAAGCCAATCCACATCTCTTGACATGGACCAGGTAATTTTCACTAAGTCAATGAGGTACGGCACCCATAAATATCTTCATTGATTGTAAAATTCATCAAAAACTGTTACAACGATGCATCGTGACAAAGGGGTGTCTTCTGTCTCTAAACATGGTTCTTTAGGTGTATCTACTCATAGTTAGGTTAGCATTGCTGAAACTGGCTTGTGAAGAACATTATGAAATCCCTTGTTTAATATTACATCATAAATCATCCTCATTCTCACCACCTGCTCTACATGCTTCTCATTCAAAATACTATAGTGCTCACATTTTAGCATCCCTAAGGTAAGTCCTCAGCTGTATCAAAGGACACATGCCTCTTTCATTGAAATAAAAAAGACCAGCCAGCACGAATACCATGGCTAATCCATGGCAGGTTCTGCTGTGAGGAGATAAAAACAGCTGGAGCAACTTATCCAACGTACTCCTGACTGCTAATTAAATAGGCCTTGATAACAGCCTGCATTTCAGAAAGTGTGGCTCCTTTTATCCAGTCTCATTTGTTCACACTCTCTGTGATTCCAGCTTTATGTGTACAGACACCTGATGTGGAATGATCGGAGTATCTTGGCCAGGGGAAGATGGGAAACACAGGTAGAACCTATTTATAGTGAAGTAAATTTCGGTTCTTAGGTGCCATGATGGTGAGGTCGTCCTTAAAGTGTCCTGCAGATCGCAGTGCATTATGGTAAAACACTTATCTGGAGAACTCTTGGCGTATCTAAGCAGACTTTAAGAGGTGGACTCTGCGATGAAGTGGAACAGCTAGAAGCAGAAGTGGGCAAGTGTTATCTTATGAATTTCTCGTTCTGTTTAAGAGATAATGGGCATCTGGTGCAGTCAGGGGTAAGCAGATGGTCTCATTGCCCCGCTGAAGTTTAGCCCCATGACTGATATGCAGAACACATCCTTAGTAGTTTTATTTTTTTTGTTTCTGCATTGGAAAATCTGTAGGTGGATTTAAACAGATGTTGCTTAGAATAATTTACCATAAATTAATAAACAAGCCCTGCTTATATGTACAGCTCACTAAGTAACATATACAAGCACATTGAATACAATGTGATTTTCTGTAGGACCTATAATTTTACACATATGATGTATATTGATTTTGTCAAGTTTAACAGGATGTTAACAGTATTTTTGATTATTATACAATGGGAATTAAGTTCATTCGAGCCGTTAAATTAATAATTCTCTAAATTAAAAAGTAGTGATTGTAACAGTTCAGAAAAAGGCAAGTTAAATATATGATGTCATTTAAAAGTAATCTTTTTTATCATTGTAGCTGGATTACAGTGAAATGTTTTAGAAAAAAAAAACTCTTCTCTCTTCTGCGGAGTTTATTAAAATAAAAGACCCACACACAAATACACACAGCAAATGAAGATCTTTTTACCCTGCTTTGAAATTAGATGGAAAAAGATGAATAAATAGTCTGCGCCGAAATGGTGAGGTAAATTAATGTACCTAATCCTAGTTGTTAGTCTTCCCAGCCTTTCTTATTACGGATTTGCAAAGATAGAAGTCAGAAGACACTATTAGTGGTGCAAAAAAAAAAAAAAACAGGAGACATTACATAATTTTTCCACATCACCTCACATAAATGTTAATTCCAAAAATTTAGTTCAAGACAAATAAAATTAACATATTATTTTGTCATTTATGACAGCTGATTGACAAAAGCCTCCTAATTGTTCTTAAAGAGTGGTAATTTTGTGTGTGGGATCTGTACTTTCAGGCAACAGACATATATAAACCTATAAACAGCATAACATACCTTACAGGACGGTTTATCCATCTATAGGTTTCAGTTCATCAGCTTTCTAACCACTATTTTATATGCAGCTATGTCATATAGAACACGGGGTAATAAAATGTAGATCAAATTAGAAATAAGATGGCGTTGAAATGTCAAACATGTCCCTTCATTAAGTATCATTACAAAAAAGTCAAATAGAACGATTTTACAATACAGCCTGGGAAAAATAGTGGTCAATTTAGCATTCCTAAATATAATATGCGTATAATTCATTGGGTTATTGCATTTCTGGGTTTAAGTCCTTAGACACTTAGTTCAATGTGAAGACTTTTCACAGTTCCCCAGGATGCATTGTGAATCTTATGACCTTCCTCTTTGAATAAAGCATAAGCATGACTAATGGTAGAGAAGGCCAGCCTCTCAATGCCCCTTCTATGTCTGTTAGACCAAAGCCTGGTTTTCCCAGCTCCAGAAAATCCCAGCATCTCCGTGTGCTTGTTACACATGTCGAGGTTTAACTGTCGAGCGATATAAGGAAAGGGTGAAGATGAGATGTTATTTTTATCCCACTGAAGATTAAAACCCTGATGGGATCTTACCATTATATAAATATGTAAATAATATTTGCATATGAAAATATGAGGTTGTTTTGAATGGTAATGTTTAATGTTACCCCATATATCAGACTGTAAAGACTCATTTGTAATCGGTCCCTGTACATTCTCTGTGTATGTTATCCATGTATGTGCCTGCATTTTTGGTGTTTGTTTGAATTTTATCTGAGTTACCCCTGGTGACTAAAGAGCAGCTTACTTTAAGGTAGGCATTATTTGACTGTGTCCATATGCTGCAGTATGTCGTGTCAAAGCTGTGATTCATTCAGATTTGTCAATTAATAAAAATGAAGAAGGGAAGTAGAGTTGCCTTGGAAACCTTGGAATGCAGGGTGATTCTGTACTTGATTTCAAGAGGGTTCCTTTTGGGTATTTGAAACGGTTACGGGCTCGAGATTGGTACCTTCTGCCCGGAGGGTGTCTAGATTTCCCCCAACAACCCCATGACATCCAAAGATGTGTTCTTCCCTCTCAGCAGTTTGACATCTTAATGATGTAATACTTCTTCAGTATCCCTTTCTAAATGAATCGCTATTAAGTAGGAAGTCATTAGCTCCTTATATATCAATAAGATGCTCTTATTCTTCCCTGCAGATAATAAGCTGACTATATGAAGTCTCGTGCTGTACAGCTATAATATTAGTAGATCTGTAAATTCATATCAGGACATATCAAATTAGGATATTTTCCCCATTGTGGGTTCCAGCAGAGAAAATTACTATTTGAATTGTTCTCATAAAGATTTTATCCCTAACACAATTTTTGAAATATGTGGGCCACAACATAGCTTTGGAAGTTGTGTGTGGCATTTTGCTGAAGATGTCTTTTACAAGTGCAAATTGATGCAATGAAAATTTGTATGCATTTGTAGACAAAATCTGTATACATGAAGGTAGCTTTATACAGTTTGTCACATTTGCACAGTGACACAATTTTAATTATTTTGGATTTGTATACCACCACAATGGATTGGAAATGAAACAATTAGGATGTGACTGAAGACTTTCACCTTTAATTCAAGGGGTTTAACAACAGTACTGTATTAGCCATTTTGAAGTTACAGCCATTTGTATATACAGTCCCCCTATTTTTGAGGGCTCAAAAGTAATTGGACAATTGACTAGCAAGCTGTTTCAAGGCCAGGTGTGCGCTGTTCCCTCGTAATTTTATTAACAACTAAAAAGGTAAACGGCATGGATTGAATTTGCATTTGGAAGTTGCTGCTGTGAACTGTCAATATGAGGGCCAAAGAGATGTCCATGTAAATAAAGCAGGCCATTGTTAGGCTGAGAAATCAAAACAAACCCATCAGAGAGATAGCAGGAAACTTAGGAGTGGCCCAATCAACAGTTTGTTACATTCCTAATAAGAAGGAACACTTTGATAAAGTCTACAATCAAGAGAAGACTTCAAGAAAGTAAATACAGAGAGTTTATCACAAGGTGCAAACCACTGATAAGCCTCAAGAATATGAAGGCAAAATTGGACTTTGTCAGAAAACATCTAAAAAAGTTTACCCAGGTCTGGAGAAAAATTCTTTGTATGGATGAAAAGAGTGTGGAGAAAGGAAGGAATGCCTCAGGATCCAAAGCACACCACTTCATCTGGAAAACATGATCCAGGACTGAAAAACTCATCCATTACAAATGAGTCTTTACAAGTGACATATGGGGTGTTATGACATAGCATGGCATGTATGGTTGCCAATGGGACAGGGTCACTAATGTTTGTTGCTGATACGACTGCTGACAGAAGGCTGGCACCAGGATGAATTCTAAAGCGTATAAGGTTATACTACATTTTCAGATTCAGCAAATGCTGAAAAACAGATAGGATAGCAGTACTCAGTAGAGATGGACAATGACCCAAAACAGAATATGAAAGCAACCCAAGAGGTTTTCATGACAAAGAAGTGGAATATATTTCCGTCGCCTGACCTCAACCCAATTTAACATGCATTCCACTTGCTGAAGACAAAACTAAAACCAGAAAGACCAACGAACAAGCAGAACCTGGAGACAGCTGCTGCGAAGGCCTGGCAAGGCCTCACTAGGGAGGAGACCCAGCACTGGAAATATGCATGGGCTCCAGGCCTCTCAGCGTCATTGACTACAAAGGATTTTAAACCAAGTATTGAAAATGATCATTATATTTGATATTGTTAGTATGTCCAATTACTTTTGAGCCCCTGAAAATGGGGGGATTATACATAAATATGGCTGCAATTCCTAAACCACTGATATATATTTGTTAAACCCCGTGAATTAAAGCTGAAAGTCTACACCTAAATTCCATCTTGATTGCTTAATTTCAAATTCATTTGATGATATATAGAGCCAAAATAATGAAAATGGTCATTGTCCAAATACTTGTGGACCAACCTGTAGCTTAGCAGGTATAAGGTTTATAAACAATAATTTAAAATATCATTATAGTAGCAAAACTAATATACTAATTTCTGCATTTTTTTCTGTTTTAAAATGAAACGTTTCTTCCATTACTGGTTTTTAATAACTGCTTATCATGCACATTATTATTAAATTAGCAAAGGAATCATATCTGTTCGAACATCCGTCAAATCCATATTGGAGGATAAATGTAGAGAAGAAGGTATTTTTTAATGTCTTCAGTGAAGATAAGTCGCTTATTAAGGTGTTTTGAGAAGAGAAATAACGCCTCCTGGAAATGAATCATAACCACGCGTGAGCCTTGCCAGAGAATCAGTTTAAAATCGTGGCACTGTGGTGCCATGTCAACACCTTTTGGGTTGTGGGGTTCGGTGTGTACCCAGCTCTCTGTTTTTTGGATTTTTATGCTCTAAGGATTTCTGAGGGTCTTGTTCGCCAGCTCTGGTTTCTCTGTACAGTCCAGAGACTTGCATTTAAAGTTAATTTGTCATGGCAAATGGCCCCGAATGCACGGCTTGGTGAATGTTTGTGTGACTGTCTTGCCATCGGCTCTTCTGTGCAGATCGCGCTTAGATTTTCACCTCATACTTCCTGCGTTGAGATTTAAGTGAAAGCAGTGAAGTGGTCATTTATGTAAATTATATTGTTATATTGCGGGTGATCATTAGAGGATATTTATATATCTAATAAGTGACTGAGGCACTGCTTCTAAAATATTGATGGTTATAATATTAATGAAAACGATCCTTAAGATATCTTTTGTGATTATTAAGCTCATCAGCAGACCAGAAACCGCTGTTTGAATGGATTAACTCATGAGTAATATATCTTTTTTTAATATACCGATCTGTGGATAATCTCTTTGCACATGTGTAGTGCAGATGAGCTGATGAGTACCAAGGTGTAGATTTAAACTGTACTTACATGTTGCTTTGCAGGGACTGCAAATACTCACATCACTCTCATGCATTGTCCCTCTAAAATAAAACAAAGATATGTCTATATCAAGCTACTTTTATGTAGCCTTTGTATTACACAAGTAACACTGAGGAGTGCTGTTTATCCCTAAATGAATTAAATAGAAATCAGCATTTTTGTGTGTGTGTGTGTGTGTGTGTGTGTGTGTGTGTGTGTGTGTGTGCAGGATTGTATGCATTGTAAGGTGTCCTTGACTATGGAAGGTGCCATATAAATAAAACATTATTATTATTATTTTGTTTATTTATTTTGTTTATTATTATTTTTTACCTCCCAGTATGAGGCTGGGTTTCTTTTTGCAGTCTAAACACCTGCAGTTAGCTGAACAGGTGCTGCTAAATTGCCCATAGCGTGCGGTAGGCTGGCATCCTGTCCAGGCTGTTCTTTTGCCTTGTGCCCTGTGCTTCGTGGGACAGGCTCAGGCCCACTGGGATCCTGTACTGGACAAATGGTTATGGAAGATGAATAGATGGAGAAATGGGTCAGAAGGTAAACACGTGTTTGCATTTTCACATTAAAAAAACAGTGCTCCGTGTCCAAGCAGAAGGTAACTGTTTAACAAAGCAGAACAGTATTTACTTAAGGCCCTGGTCACGAACTGAGATCCAGGAACTGAGACTAATGGAAGTTGTTAGATTCCAGTACAGACTATATTTTTTTTCTGCACTTTATCGCCAGTAACGATGTGACGATTTATCCAAGCTCTTCTTCTGTCTGTGCCAGTTATTTGCAGAGGTCAGGTGACAGAGTTCACGGTGAGATGGGAGAAATGGCATAGCTGTGAGATAATCACGGGCGGTCTGCTGCTCATAACTGCCCAGTCCAATGACCACCATCTCAGCAGTCAACATTCCCACATTCCCACGTGTGTATACATGCCCATGTTATGGGCCCAGAAGGAGAAAGAATCTCTGCCTCTACTGCCCGAGCTGCTTTCCAAGTGAGCTAATTTTGACTAATGGCCTCCACACTGAAGAACTAAACACAAATGGGTTTCGTTCGCCTATTTTTCATCTGCCTTTGGGCTTTCGTTAGACAAATAGGCGAGAGCTGTTGTCTTTTTTTGTTTGATCATGTTGTAATTTGTCATCCATTAGTATGCATGGAAAATTACGTTCCTTTTAATGAAATGAGATAATTAATCTGCGTCCCGAACAGGCTCGTATTTGGGATGCGTCTGAAATCAGGATATGAATAGTGCCAAAAGCCAAAAGATGTGTCTGAAGGACCATGAATTGCTAGGGTGAAGGCCTCTGAATGAAGCCATATGAGGCAGGTGTAATTTCTGCAAATTGACTTAGTTAAATTCATTTGCCACACTGCCGTGCCATAATGATAAGTTCACTGCCTTAATTTATAATGAAACCCTTTGTGAGAGACTGATAATACAGTCATGCTAAATGGTGAGGCCTCTGTCATGTGCTTTTAATGTGTGGTAAGTTACACTGATTAGCCAGATGTGCTAATTTACAGGCGTTTTTAAAGGCATTAATCTTTCGTACAAGCATTAATTAACTGTCTTTTTAAACACACCATTTAAGGAGATGAAACATCTCCACTCAGTAAGCAAACACTTAGATTGGTTATAGACAAATTAGGTACATTGCAAAAACTGATGGTAAAACAACTAGTAAATGTGATGGAGTGGCTTTACTAGGTGTAGTATGAGTGTTAGCGTCAGGCTGTATCGTGTCCATGTTTACAAAATCCCTTGAAAGGTATTCCGCTTTCACACAAAATGTCATGCGGACATTCTTTTTATTAAAAATTCAGTTTTTCTCTTTTAATGTATCCACTGTGCTGCTTCCATGTGTGATGTTCAGAGAGGTTGCAACCCTTGTATTCTTCATCTTCTTCACACTGCTTTTGCGGGTGAAGGCTTTGGTGGCAGCAGGCCTCACCAAGGCTGTGGACTCTAAGTCATTCTTGGGGATCCCTAGATATTTGCAAGCCACCTGGGAGATTCCGTCCCTCCAGCCTGTCCAGGGACTACTCCCCCACTCACTGTTTCATTTTTTTGGTGCCTTTTACCAAATCATTGGTTGTCAGGCATCTCCCCATAGACCTGTTCATCAGTGCAGACTCAACCAGCTCTGTGGATTATTAAAGCAAACTGCTCTACCAAGCTAGGATCACAGTTCTCTAAGGGCTACAACCTTTATGAAGTCAGTGAAATCACATAAAGCCACTATTTTTACAGTATTATGACTCGCCGGTTTATGGAACACCCCAAAGTGTGTTTGAGTAAGTTTGAAATTATTCAACCCATGAAAAGAAGATTTCTGAAATCTTGCATATTAACTAGACATGACTAGTATATTAAAAAGAATGTGGTGATAATAGCAAACCAGCATGTACACATTGTGTAATAAGTTCCCTGTTTAAAAAGCCATTGTTAAGTGATTAAGAAGTAAAATAAATGACCTGACTTAATTAAAAAAAAATCCTGAACTTGAATGTTTTCCAGGTGTCGCCTTTGAAACAAAGTTTGAATTTTCCATAAGAAACTAAACAGACTACAGATTTATTTAAAAGCAAGAAAAAATGTGTCATTGTGTTTAGAAATATGGAAGGTCACCTATAAGCTGCAGGGAGACATTTAATATAAATGTTCTGCTTTTTAATGTTTTTCAGGACCCAGAAAAATGTTGGGGACATTGGAGGGAGACATTACTTTCCATTTATTTGTCTATTTCCAGCTTTTGCTAACAATCAGTGCTTCCCTATAAAGCTAATTTGTACTAAACTGTTTGAGCGCTTCCAGTAGAAACATATACATTTCGTTGCTTAGCTGCTGGTTTAGACATTTAGTCAATTTAAAGATTTGTATAGAAGGACAGGTGGCATGGTAGTTTAGTGGGAAGGACATACAGCTTCACGGTGTGTGCATGTGTGTTCATGTGTATATGTGTGGAGTTTGCATGTTTACATAGGATTTCCTCCCATAACCTAAAGATGTGTCATTCACATTGTGTCTCTATGTTGTCCCTGTCTGTGTGTCCGTCTGTGTGTCTTTCACTATGTTCCTGGGAGATGCTCCAGGCTTTCTGTGATCCTATATTGGAAAAACAGTTTGAGGTGAGTATCTGGAGAAACTCTTCATCTAGCCCACATTTTCTTAAAATGATCACTTTGTATATATCTGGATATTTTAGAGGTGCAGTTAAGATAAGTGTCTTCCTTTGCTTGTACGCCCTGGGAACTAGGGGAGTGAAAATGCAGTAAGAGAACTTGTAGAACATCTCATGACAACCTCCTCAAGAAGGAATCTCTGTATGTGCATTGGCCTGCACCTAGATATGTCAGGTGATATCTCAGTGCTTTTGCTTTGAGCCTGTCATGTGACACGTACTCCCACCTCTGCCTAGAGCTCTATCTATTGATTAGGAAACAGGTGAAATGTCTGGGAACTTTGGAGCATCCTTGTATGTCAAGATCATAGGTCTTCTTGGGAGGGAAGGTGTTTGACCGTGTTTCTTGGCATGCCTGTTTGTCTAGATTAGAGAGCTGCTTGAGAGAAGCATGCCAGTGATCCTCTTTTGTTGGAAGTCCTTGCAAGATTAGTGTTGTGATACAAGCAAGCAGCTTGTTGTGTTGACTTGGAAAACAGTTTGTGTTGATCTGCCAGGGTGACAGATTTCACTGGCTCCAAGCCTACGGTTCTTTGCCTCCGTCCTTCATCTGTTGTAGAGCCAATTTCGAGTTATATAACCAGCTAGCCAGTGGTAGCTATTTGTATTATTTTTTTAATACGCATTCAGTGGCGGATTTGGGCCTTTGCATTTTATTTTGATAGTGATCAACCTATAGGATCGACCATAACGAACCCACAAATTATAAACCACCTCAGACTATCTATAGTTAGTTCCAATCTATTGCTGCAATCAACCTCCTTCACATGTTCCCAGTTTGTCGATAACGCTACTATAGAGGAATGGATGCCTGAGAAGCTGCTCAAAAATGTACTGCTCATCCCAGTTCAGTGAGGCCATAGAGACCATGTGACTGTTGATGGCTAAATGCAGGAAAGTGAGACAGAAGTGTGACAGTTCGGCATATAACTCTTCCTGATTGCTTCCTCTCTGTCGGCCTCGTGTTATAAATCAGATGTGACTCAGCAAGGCAGATAAGGTGAGTGGGACTTTGCCATTCTTCCATTAAGCAACAGAATTGAAGTGGATCGTGGCTTCCAGACAAGAAGATGCAATTACAGTTAGTTTTCCCAACAATTTACCACCAACTCTCAGGAATTGGATTGTTGGCTGTGAAACTGAAAGACTTGAAATGAACACATTGTACTCCCGCATCCTTCCGGGGGTCTCTTATTATTCTTATTATTTTAAATATGTATTCACAGTTTTTTGTCTTTTAAATTTTTGCCTCCACAGAAGAGCAGCATAAAACCAGTTTCCAGTGCTTTTTTGAAATTCGCCACTTTTCAGGCAGCCCAGTGGGCAAGGAAATCTTTGGTCCGTCGTGAGTATCTTGAAACAAAGAATGATGGTGTTTTCTTCCAGAGTAGCCCGATACCCAGATGCCATTAGATGCTGTTTCTGCAATTTGCTATTGGGTTTTTAGTGGGTCTGAAGCCGAGACGCTGTTTCCCCGACACGATCTTTTCATGATGGAATTATAGTGCGCGGCTTTTCCATTGGCGTTTTCACGGTCAGTTAGTGACAGGCGTAGAGTGGAGCGCACTGCCTTCGTATTAGTGTTCAGCGGCAAAACTAAAGCAGAGTAAGATGAGACAATTATGGGGGACACTGCATGAGGGAACCCCAGGTCAGTAAGCATGCCTTCAACTGGAAAAACCGAAGCAGTGAGATTTACATATATATATAAAACACCAGGACAGCACTAGATGTAAATGCGGACTTTATAGGCTGGGTGCTGGACTTCATTGTTATAACCTTGAGTGATTCAGATATTGTTTTTAGCCATTATTGTCTGCAGTTTACAGTGTATACCTTTTAAGGATAAAACATACTTTGACATTAGAAAATACACAAATGAACTGTAATATAATAGGAAGTATAAAATGTCCTGTCTTTCTCAGAAATGCTATTGATATCTTGTTGGATGGTCAGAATAATATGGCTTTGATCCCAAACCTCTTCTCAAGGGCACCCCAGCTATTTTCTTGTATTTGTTAAATTGTAATCAATTAACTTAACTAGTGAATTAACTGCATGAGATATTGAATACCCAAACAAGATGTGCTAGTGGGTGAGTTATGTATTGGATAGTAAATGCAAGTACTGGGATAATTTGAGAAGATTTTGAAATGGATAACATAATGCTACTACATCACTATGAATTTAATACTGTACTTGAAACGTATTTTTTTTTCATGGCATTATTTTTTATATGACTAATACTTGGTTAAAGTATAACTCCTGCTAGGGATATCACAGTCTTATACTTGCCTACTATGAAAGTGTTCCTTGTTGACTTCCCATAAAAATCTTGCTTTTAATTTTGACTCATTAACCCAATACTCTTATGAGCATAAGCGGTTGGAAGATGGATGGTTTTTGAATTTTAAACATTAACTTAAAATACAGAAATGACATAATGACTGTGAAATCGATCATTTCCCATTTTATACAGCCCCGTATTTGATGCTTGCAGACCTGCCATTGATTAGCAGAATAGCAGAACATGGGAATGTCAGAATACAAGTCTTGCACACTCACTTGCACGGCAGTCACCAGCATGAGGCGACACGACACCTTTAAGGAAACAACGGCCGATATTTTAACCTCCTTCACTGCATGTCAGTCTAACATGTAAGGAGTCAGGCCTTTTAATGTCTGTTGTCTATTAAGTGCTTTATCAATATAGATTTTTAAGTTTACAGATAAAACATATTGATGCAACTTAACAGCCCATTAAAAATCGGTAGCAGAGACATGAAAGCAACCCGGTTCATGTCTCGTGGGATTTGCCATGCATCATTGAGCTGGGAATTCAATGTGAGTCAAGGGTTTCCCTTGTAAAGGTATGCAGCTGCGTAAATGGACACTGTTGTCAGTGGTTTTGAATAATTGCTGGCTGATCAATAGCAGTAAAATTCAGAATCCCAACACAGATTGGTAGAAGTGGTCATTCCACATAAATCTAAACTAGATTGTTACAGATATAATGTTACAGATGCGGTTAACATAAGTTTTGAGTAGGTTTAGAAAGTGCTTAAACTGTATCTTCACCGTTCAAAAAAGATTACAAAAAAGATTACAAAAAAGATTACAAAAAAATTAAATATGTATTTTTTTTACATTAAATATATGACAGCTTTATGACTTTTTCTAGCTCTCCCTGTTAGAGGATGATGTACAGAACCATGAATGAGATCTTCATTCAGGGAAGCTGGGGGACATTTGAAGGGCAATTCAGATTTTATGGGGGCAGGACAGACAAAAGGAGAGTGTCCTTTTCGTGAGGGCAAATAAAATACGAAAACAACAAAACAACAGGCCTGGGACAAGGACACGAAAACAAATACAAGTGGCAGGTGATAGGGTTCCCTGAGGTCTAGGTTACCAGTAAAAAAGAAAAAAAAACACACCAGTTCATCCATACAGGAATGAACGACAGGTGGAAGTAAATAAGTTTGTAAAACGATGAGCGGCCGTTGGGATCCCGAGATGGCCATTGGACACGCTGCCCTGGCCCATAAAACAGAAAAAATGAGAAAGACGTCCAGGGCACTATACTGTAATATACAGCAGCAGGGCCACTTGAAGCCCATGTGCCATCCTAGGTTAGCTTCACCGCCCCATTTCACTTCGCCTTGGACAGTGCTGTAGGCTGGCTAAGTTGGCACTCCCTTAGAAGCCCTTAGTGGCCGCCTAACAGGGTCTCGAATGAGCAAGATAACAAATGATCTCAGGATCACTTACCAACTTGAACATAGCCTGAGTTTTAATCATTTCAAAATATTGCAAAATAAAAAAAATATCACAGAAAAAAAGCTGCACTCTTCATGATGAAACGCCTTTCGTGGATATTTGCAGAGGCCGTGCTTTTATTTTACTTCCTTAGAGCAATGGAAAGGCTTTGCTCATTACCGGCGGGGGGAGTACACAACAGAGAGGGTCCTGGGAGGGTGTGAAAAGCCCCCGGGATGGCAGTTTGACAACGGCTACAGAGAGATACTCTCTGCAATCCGCTCTGACATTGGCAGAAAGGAAATCCAGCGCAAAATATTGTTTGACACTTTCAGAATGAGTCACCCCCCCCCCCCCACACAACCCTCACCCTCACCTCCACCCAGCCTGTCTCAGAGCTTGATGGACACCCTGTAGCACTGAGAGTCATTTTAACTGTCAGCTCTCCTACACAAAGGCTTTGCTCTCCATTCCTTCTCTTTAAGGACAAGTCTTTGAGGGCTGGGTTCTACAGCTCACTACATCAGTACTCGGCTGCCATATTTACGAAGTCGGAAAAATCACATCAATGCTTAAAAAATAAACTTCTAATAGAGATTTATTTTGCAGCTCTTTTTATCAAAATGGAAATGCAATTGAGAAAGCAGGGTCAGCCAGTCCCTGGAACAATTAGGAGGTAAGGGCCTTGCTCAGTGACCCAACAGTGAAATCACTCTGCAAAGACTCTGGGATTTGAACCAGCAACCTTTGATAGCAGGCACGATATCCTGACTCAAAGGGCTACACATCACCCCCGTAGAACTAAGTTGGCTAACCCAAAGCTTGAACCTCAGTCCTCCAGGACACTTGCAGTTATCTTCAACCAACTGAGCCCTTCAGTTATACATTCGTCTTATATTTGCTACACACAGTTGCTTTATGTTTGGTAACAGTAGGGTCACCAGATAATCTGTGTCAGGGAGGAGTCATTGAGCTACTTCATGTTTTACAAAGTACTGTAAAACTAAAAGACTCCCTTACTTGGCTAAATTGTTCAGTTCTAGTGCTTTGACTGGTTTGTTTCCTTGAATAATAGACTCATCTAGCTATTTCACATTAACATTAATGACACATTCATGGTTATAGGGGTCTGACCAATCAGCACACAGCAAGAACTCAGTGCTTAAGTGAAACCCAGGTCCTCCATCCATCCATCCATTTTCTGTAATCACCTGTCCGATTCAGGGTCAAGGGGGGTCCAGAGCCTACAAGGCTATGGGCACAAGGCAGGAAACAGCCAAGGATGGGGCGCCAACCCAACACAGGGCACACGCACGTAAAATCCAGGCCCTTCTAATTGAAATTAGTTTACAAATCCTTTCCGAGCTCAAAGTGTCATCATGGGAAGTGACAGGCATGTGTGCACGCTGTTCACAGACAGGTTAGTCATCATGAAATGCAGTCGTTTTCAATAAAGTAAAATAATGGCAAAAATCCTTATGAAAAATGTTTAAGTTCGGTTGTTGTTTCAAAAATCTATTCTTATAAATATTCTATTCAATATTTTTAGGTATACTACTAATCTGCTTGTCGAATTGTGCCCGAAAATAATTTGCATATAGTGCTGAAAAGCCGGTTTACGTTATCGAAAGCCCTGCAATGGCATACAGTTTATTGTTAAAATTAACTGAAACGGTCAAGTTGATTTTCTTAAGAAAAATTAATCATTTAGATTAATCGACCAATCAATAAAATAGTCGATAGATTAATCTACATAAAATAATTGTTAGTGGCAGCCCTACACCGAAGCAGTACTCCTGTACCTCTTTGCTAATGCTGTTTTAACCATGTAACACGAAGCACCTACACCTACTTTACATTGTAAATAACGATTGGTATTCTGTATATTATACTTCATTCTTTTTTTCCCATTGCCTGCATGTAATGGAAAAAGACTTAATGGGATTACTTGAGTAATGATTTCTTTTTTGTTTCGGCACAAAAAACACAAACTGATCCAAGCTTTCTTATTTGAATATGAAACACAGTTTTGAGGAATGTGGATTTGTTTTCAAACTTAAAACAAAGATTTATAATTAACGAGGTATGATAAGGAGCAGAGAAGAGGAGACACAGCTGAAAATGTGTAAATGAAAGATCATGATGCTGAGCTTTGCCTGGTGCTCTGTAATCTGCGGCACCTGTTCGTCTTTTCTGTGCAGCTTTTTTTGGCTGTTTTATAATACAGCTAGCAGGCCTTTAAAGCTGTGCTACTTGTATTTAGCACGCCTTAAGCATTTAAAAGCCTGTCTTGCTCTGATGTCTGTGTTTCCAAGCGAAGGAACCGATATACTGGCTGCCGGAGACTGTTTTGTTATTAAATGTGAAATGGTGTGTGACATCTGAATGGGCTTTTTGAGGATGGAAGGGTTTAGGCCTTTATTGTTTCCCTGGATCATCAATTTTTAACGTGTGATGTGTGACTTCATTCTTTCTTTTTCCCTGTGTACAGTACTCAGTCTTCTTACGCCCCATATGTTCTGTGAAAGAACATTAAAGCCTGCACAAAACCTAAGATTCACATATTTTTGTGATGATTTACCAGCGTGTGATTTGCAAACACCAGTTTAAAATCTGCTGTAAGCCCTATCTGTCTGATCGCAAGAGAAACTCAGGCATTTCTGTGATTATTTGCGGGAACAATAAATGTTAGAAAAAAATCAAGAGTACAGTAAAGTGTGCTGAAACTGAACATTTTTTGGCCAATCTAAAATCTGCATAATATTCCCCAGTTCATCGATTACAGCAGAATAGCCTTTGCCTTGTAAACTCTGGTCATTGGTCGGCTGTGTTCCAAATGCTTCATATGGTGAAAAGAAAAGAGAAAGGGGCCCAAATGGCTTGCTTTATAACTTCCCGAAAGTCCAGTAATGTAATTCCAAATGCTGACTCATGATCCTTAAATTCTATAAATGTCTGATGCAGCTGTTCCTCAGTGTATTTACTGTGGTTATTGGGGTGTGTACACCATTACACATATAAAGACCCCCCCCCACCGCACAGGTCTGGTTGTTTCTCTAAGGCAAGTTCAACAACATTATTAAAGAGCTCTTTGCATTAAGAACTCAGAAAACGGCTTTGCTATCTTCCTTTAATCCATCCATCCATGCATCCAAGCATCCATCTATCTTGCAGATGTTCATCCTAGAGCCTATCCCAGGCAGTACAGAGAACACGGCTGGGAATCACCTGGGAGGGGCAGCCACTACTGCTCCGGGCACTTTGAAGATGCTGATTTGCCAAACTGCATGTCGCTGGACTGCAGGAGAAAGCCTGAGTGGCTGGAGGAAGCCTGCACAGCGAGGGGAGATCATGCGCCCCCCCACACACACACGTAGAGCGGAGACTGGAGTGGAAGCCCCAGCCCTGGGCGTGTGAGGAGACAGTGCTGCCCCTAGTTGTGCAGTATTTTCACAGAGCACCCAGCATCTTTAAATATCATTTTATTCATAATTTATATACAGTGATCCCTCATCTATCGCGGGGGCTGTGTTCCAGAACCCCTCGCGAAAGGTGAAAATCCGCGAAGTAAAAACCATATGTTTATATGGTTATTTTTGTATATTTTAAGCCCTTATAAAC
>JAAGVU020000019.1:19423132-19466187 GCA_011763525.2 Mormyrus iriodes
AGGCGAAAGGGGGTCAAACACCGTATTAGTATGGTGTTCCTAATAATCCTTTAGGTGAGTGTATATATATATATATGCATGTATGCAAGTAGGCAAAATAAAATAATTTGTACCATTATACACCTTTATATAGGCTGTAAATGAAAGTCTTTAATGGACACATGGATAGAAAGATATTTTGGCATGTAAATGAAATATTGACAGAATTGATTTTTAGGTGCCTATTATATACATTCCTCATTAATACACTCTAGTTTCACCAATTTCCAATAAAAGAGCCTTGTTTTTCCATTTGCTCTTCAAGATGTGCAAACGTGTTTTAATCTATAAAAGACTGAAAAGGTTATATCACTGACTGAGGTGCAGAGAAATGGATTTTGTCTTGTAATGTTTACTCAGGCATGGTTTAACTTGATGCTAGGAAAATGGAGAATAATACTCTTCTGATATTTCTCTTTTAGAAATATGCTCTGTACACTGTAGGTCTTTATTTTTAAAGGGATGAAAGAATGAACACAGTCCAATCACTTTTATCTCTAAAGGTATGTAACTGCCCATAATAGTTATATTTATTGGGTTGAAATATGAACACATTTCTAAGGCATTTAATCTTATGACTGCAAATGGAAGGCAAGAAGTCCTATTCTGAGACAAGCTCCATTCTATGTTCATTTCAATTGTTTATTGTAGGCAGACTGATTGGTGACTTCAAAACCTTAATGGCTCGTGTACCACAATACTGCGTAGAGAGTTTTTTCTTTTCTGCACAGTTTAGCTTCCGGTTATCTTAACTTGGACCAAACTGGTGAAAGACAGTAGTGCTCCTTGTATCCTCAATGGTTTTGTAATGGAAAGCAAGCAAACTGTGTCGCTTCCAGTGTTGACTTACCTTGCCTACTTAAAAGTTAAATTTCGGACATTTCAGATGGGTCTTTATTCTTGTTTTATATGCACACCATATGTTGTCCTCGGTGTTATTAAAGTAGACACTTAGGGTGACATATTTTCACCGAGAGAGGTGAAGGGGTTAAAGCTCCCTGTGATCTGCAGGATGGAAGGACATGACCACGCATAAAGTGCAGGGCAGCGGGGGTCCAAGTAGAGAAATCGCACAGTGCTGGAAAGGTGCCATGACGGTTAGCCTCTCGCTGGATGTTATGAAGATGGATGTGCCTCACTTGGTGTTTCTCTTTCATAGATACAACGTTGCATTATGCCCATAAATGTAATACCAGCCAAGCGAGAGGCGGACTCGCCAAAGCGGGAAATCATATTTCCTCATTGTGGTTTACCATTTTAACAGTCTAGTGCATCTAAAATTCATCCATCATAAACTGTAGACTGAAGAAAGATATGTAACGCATAAGCTATGTTTTGGTCCGTCCATGAAAAGACAAAAGAACTAAAACAATGTTTGTTTCATAACAGGAAGGAATATATAGCTCCACCATTTTTGTGCGTCTCCTGGCGACGTTTCCAGAACTGAGAGTCTGGCTTGCTGACTGTTATGGTTACTGCTCTATTCCTACATGACTTCTGTGTTCTTCCCGTGAATGTCCCCCCAGAACAATGCTATATAAAATCCGCAGCTGTTCACCACATCACAGCGTTGGGCCATCAAGAATTGTCTCTGCTTCAGTCTCAGCTGTTTAAGCCCGTCACGAGAGTTTTGTGAACCGGTTGACCTCTTGTCCCTTTGATCAAGCACACCCTGCTACATGACGCAGTCAGTATACTAATGCAAAAGGTTTTTAAGGGCCAGCTCTGTTTCAAGCTCATATGTATATGTTGACATCATGAGGATGGACAGATGCTTAGCAATCATTTGGATGCGCTCATCAGGGCACAGGTCCTCACAGTGATAGTGATTTGTCATAATAATGCATCATCTGAACAATGATTAAGATATATTAAGCACAGATAAATTATCAAGATATTAAATCGACGTAAAGCATTCTGTCTCTTTCTACATATATAGATTTAAAGGATTGTATAACTACAGTTCAGTTCCATTTATTATTTACTTGCCCTGTAAGCCTTATAGAATTTATTACTCCAAAATTATGCCTATTCTATTTTCTACCCCTTTTCTCATTCCCCATATTCTCTATTATATGAATCCTAATACCCACATTCTGTAGCAGTAACGTGCTGGGAGAAAGACTTTTTATGAATTGTATTATTCACAAATGTGACTAATTTATAACCTGGCTTCATGCCTAGCTTCAGTCAGCAGTACTTGTAGCCACACCCAACGAGACCACGCCCCAGATCACTGCAGTACTGGCCTTAATTAACCTGAGACAGATAAAGGGACATTCACCGAAGGATTTTTTTTTGTGAGGTACTGAGTCTGCTCCTTACTGAGCTATTGGCTTGTCGAGCTTCTGTTTGCCTGCCACTGGTTTCTGAACTCTTGCCTGTTTTCCTGACCTTGTTTTCTCTCTGTGATTTCGCCCTGGTATTCTAACTGCCCTTGATTCATTTCGGAACATAGCCTGCACTTTCACTCTGATTTTTGGGCTCTGTTTTGGTGCTTGTCATTCCTTAGTGTGAATCATTAAAACCTTTTACACTGCATTTAATTTATAACCAAATTATTTACAAAAGACGTCATGTGACAATGAATGACAGTTTGGAAAAAAAGACAATTGATTGAAACAGTCATAAAATAAATGACACCACTTGAAATGTAGACTAGTTTTTATTTATTGAGAAAAATTCCATTTTCATTTCATCTATTGAACATGAAAGAGAAAATTCTCTCAGAATTTGCACTGCAACTGACTGAAGAGAAAGTGTTGACATTAAGAAGTATAATTACATTTTTATAGAAACTGAACAAATATTGCAATCACTTAGATCATATAAAAGCTGGCATTGACTTCCATTCTGTCACTCTTTATGTACTTAATTCCTTTTTAAATGGACAAATACATAATATATGAACTGCCTGTCAAAATGATAGATTTATAGGGTGGCGAGTGCCTATGCAATTAAAGTGCCGCTGATCATCGATCAACATGTTGTTTGTAACTTCCTTTGGAAAACGTTTTCGTTATTGAAACCTTGCTAATCAAATCAATGCTGCTGTAATTCCTGAAGTAAACAACTACAAAGGGGCCAAACCAGGTGAGTGTTCATTTATTGAAGTTCTTTAACTCACAAGATTTGTTCTGTGAGTTCTCAGTGCATCTAAAGCATTTTGAATGAATCGAGAGCCCAGACCTTGTTTCACTCATACCTTCCATATAACAAATTATATGACTAATATGCAGAATGAGAGCATGTGACTGCATTGAGGTGTATCACAAAGTCACATTCACTGTACAAGACGTTTTAAATTCTGCTTAAATCTTGATAAAAAAGAAGAAATCAATAAATACATCTGAAATAACATCCCTTTCTTGGTATGTTTCAAATAAGGGAAAAAAGCTTAAGAATCAAGAGAATTCTAGCTCAATTCCAGAAAATGTATTAGCATTCTTTGTGCCATACTTTCCAATCAATTAAAATTGAATATATCATTAAGGCCTACATAGATATATTACCAGTGTTGTTTCCTGTACTTCACGGTCATGCTTCCTGTACAAGAAAACTAGATAATATTGATTGAAATGTCTTTTTGTTTTTATATCACGTGGACTATTGCAGATAAATGTGTTAATTTCAGATTCATGTGTGTTTATGTTTACGCCATCAGTTATTGAACATTGGCTTAAAACTGTGGTAGAGACAGTGTTTCATTAGTTAAATAAATACTGTCATTGGCTTAAACAAAATGATGTACATGTAGACCTTGATTGCTTATTTAATTTAATCTGAAGCGTAAGTAGTGTTGTCCTGTTATGTCAGCCAACAAAGTCTTTTAATTAGGTAATTTCCTTGGTTGCTAAACATGTAATGAGATGCAGTTCCTTTTTTAAAGTTAAGGTAAAATAGCAAAAGTAACTAATGGCATTAATGTGAACACAAATGCAGAAATGTGATTGAATACACAGCTGGGGCTTTTATGACTCTGCTTGGTGTATTATTCAAATACGCTTAACCTTATTATATGTACAATTAATATCTTCCCTTTACAGAGGAAGTTTAAAATGAGCAGTTCACATTCTAATGTTTGTTATTTGTCTAGAAATGCATGCATATCGAATAAGGAGCATGGTCAATAAAACTCATTATTTTTCGCTTGCAAGAACACATTTTATAATTAGAAACTTACAGACTTTTTAAAATGACAGTTGATGAACCTTAATAATGAGGCAGAATCTTTTTTTCTGAATGAGCCTTTTCACTGAGCAAGAGGTCATTCCTGTATAGAGTGACCAAGCTGCCAGTGAAGGACCTGGGAATCGACGCAATTATTCAGCCAGACAGAACAACACCCACCTGGGAATAAGTGGGGGGCCGGGGGTTGTGGCGGGAGGGCGACGGAAGCCATGGCGGTGTCCCGATGCTGCTCGAACCAGAGTCTCGCTTGTCTAATAGCATGATGCCTAAATAATTCAGCGATGTGCCTCTAGGGTCTTCAGGTGCGAGGCAGGCGCTGAGCCGCAATTAAAAACATCAATACAGAGTTTCAGCGTGAGAGAATGGAGGCTCCATGCAGCTTCCTTACTGCTCTGGGCAAGTCCTCGCTTTTAAAGAAGGGCCTTTACAGAAAGCCCTGTCTGGGAAACCTTAAACTCTTTTCAGATTGGAATGCTGCCCCCCAGGGGAATTTTCCCCTGAAACTTACCTAAATTATTGATTGGTCCCTCTTTATACAGAACAAGAAATATAACACTGGGCCCGAGTGGAAGCTGAGGATGCATCGCTGATCTGAGGTGCCCTCACAAAACAGAGCGCAGCTTTTAACACAGGAAGAAAAAATGCACTTGTCCATATATATATATATATATACACACGATCTGCCGTCACTGGTGAATCTCCCAGTAATTTTCACTGTGCGTTATGTTTCAGTCCTATTTAGAATGCGGTTTGAATATGACTCCGTGGAAAATATCACCTATGAAACTATGAAAACCCT
This sequence comes from Mormyrus iriodes, assembly GCA_011763525.2. Classification (NCBI taxonomy): domain Eukaryota; kingdom Metazoa; phylum Chordata; class Actinopteri; order Osteoglossiformes; family Mormyridae; genus Mormyrus; species Mormyrus iriodes. The sequence goes on from JAAGVU020000019.1 coordinate 19,428,162, forward strand.
TGCACTTAAAAACGGAGGGAGTAATTAAACGCGGCAAGGAAAGGGCCGGTCTGGTGCGATTAAGGGATGTGGCAAATAATACAGACGAGATCTACAAATTGCTGTGCAGTGAGATGTAAAATTACACACCGCTGGTGTCCCCTGGAGCTGATGATGTCTGATGCAGGTGTGGCTATGAGCTGCTGATTGGGTGACAGCCCGGCTGGAGCTGGGAGAACCTCCCAACAATAAGAGGATTTCTAAAGGAACGTTAACTATGCTCAGTGCAACTCTTTTCAATTAAACAAGGTGCAGCCTCGGTGTAACGGAAAGGCTGCAACAGCCGTTTTGCTCGAGAGTGGCAATGCTTCCTGGCATATCCAGGCTTCTCTAAGAATAGCAACGAAAACTAAAAGTCTACGGCTCGTGGAATGCTCTTCTCTGGCAAAAAGTAATTTCACCTTTGTGCTTTTTTATACATGTGACCTGCCTTACAGGATAGGAAGATGCTTTCCTGTGGCTTAATGCTGGCGTATGCTGACCTTTACAATAAGAAACAAGCCAAAGAATGTGTTATTGAAGAATTAGAAGCCGACGAGGGTTTGCATCAATATTCCATCACCTTGTCTCGTGTGTTTATGTGGTTTGTCCATCCACATTACTGCCTTCTGCTGATCCTGCCCCATTCCTGTAGCTAACAAATCTGGAGGAGAAGAGACTTATAGAGAACCAAGACTTTCAATTCAGTTGCCTTCCATTTTATTTCTATGGGGCTCAACGTAGTTGCCCTAAAGCACTTAATAGAGATTTACTAACAGTAACAGGAAAGAGTATCATAGATGGACATAGTGTTTGGTACACATTATTAAAAGTCTGAGGGGAACAAAGCAAGACAACAACAGAGGGTAGGACACAAATGGGAAAAAAATCAATAGTAGTGTCAGACCAGCCTAAGCCCCAGCCCCCTGAGAATGATAACCTTATATCAGTTAGAAGTAAACATGTACATGTTGTTGAGAATGAAAGTAAGAATGGAATTGTGGCCGTGTGTCTGTCAGGCTGTTACGACAGTGGGCGATGTTCAGCAGCGTGACTTGTTGCTATGGGGGGTGGTGTGTGACTCAGGAGGTCAGGCCTCTGTGCCTGTGACCGGAAGGTTGCTGATTTGAATCCCGTCCTCGGCCTTACAGTCACATCCATGTTGTGCCCTTTACCAAAGGCCCTTCATCCCCCTGAAAAATGCTCCAGGGGTGCTGGATAAATGGCTGTCCCTGTACTCTGACCCCACGCTTTTCTTTTACCTGTATTCGTGTGTGTGTGTGTGTGTGGTCCAGGTATACATTACATAATGTCCAGCTGTGATAAATGTGATTACCAAACATCCCCACAATGTGATAAAACCCTGTTATTTTGACGTTGTGGGAACCATTTTTTCAGTCCTCACAAGGAGAAATTTAATTTTATAAAAATCTGCGAACGCTATCAAAAAACTAAAAATTCCAAAAGACTTGTATTTTGTTTGGTTACTTATGGTTAAGGTTAGGGCTGAGTAGGGGTTAACGTTGTCATTGTTGGGATTAGGGTTTTGTCCAAAGAAATTAGTATAGGTCTGTGTGTGTGTATGTGTGTGCGTGTGTGTCTCAAAGGAGAGCATGATGGGATATGCAAAAAGTAAAGAATTTCAAAAGACCTGTATTCGTATTTGTCCAACTGGAAAACAATCTTTCCCTGCTGCATGTGTGGTGTGGTTTGAGGTTGGTTCTAGAACTAGGGAGGTCAAGGATTGGATTTTGATCAACTGAATTAAACAAAATTGCTTAATATTTATATAACACTTCCAAAGCCACTTAATACTTTATAGTTGTCTTTGGGTGCTGCTCTCTCCATGTAGGCAGTTTACAGATGCTGTCTATGCACTGTACAGTGCTTGGGGGTTGAGCCGAATCACTTTATTATAATTCTACACAGTTCAGGAAATTAGATGTAATGCATGAAGAATATCAAAAACAAACATTTGTAAATGGCCTTCGCACATTCTTAGTCAACCCCGAATAATTTAGTTGCAGTTTTAGCATGGGAATCAGTTTCGACCCAGTTATATTGTAATGACAGAAATAATAGCGAATTAGGGTCGAGTTCTGTGATTTTTCTCTCCGGCTGCTTACAACATTGATCATGCTCTCTCTGATATTTTCTTTTAGATGCCAGGTGTGGGGAGAGGCAGTAGGCCGTTAAATTGCTAGTTTATTTATAATTATTTATTTGTATTGACCATGCTGGTACAGCTAGCACAGGACCAATGGAGGCTGCTCAGAATGTTGTTTCAGGATAAAAATGAAGAGGTTTGTGAGCAAGAATGAAATAAAGAATGAAGATCCCAGTCTCCATTCCGAATGTGTTTACAGCACAGGTCTTGAGGTTTATTACATAATGAATGTACATTCACATAAACAGTGTAGCTATGAAGTATTGACTTAATATTTGGCAAGTGTGGATAGTACGTGTTGACGTTTGTTTCATGTTAGTTAGACAAAAGTACATTTTTACAGTAGACACATCGGAATAATGGGATAAATTGCGCGTCTGTGTGTGTACACACGTGTGCGTGTCTGTTTGTGTGTGTACACGCGTGTGCGTGTCTGTTAGTGCCGCTGTGTGATGGACTGGCATCCCTGGCGTCTGCTCATTGTCTCTGCCGTTGCATAAAAATGGAGGGATGGTGGCTAAGTGAAGGGGGTTTTATGGGTTCATCATTCAAATTATTCATAATCATCATTAGTTTTGTTTGTTTCATTTCTTTTTTAATACAGCGGATGCATCCATCCTGTCCATCAGAGTTGTAGGGGGGCCTGGAGCATATCCCCGGCAGCACTGGGCATATTTTATTTGCATAAAAGAGAATCCGGGAGCCGGCAGAATGATTTCATACTTGAAAATTCACAATATTTTCTGTTCTGAATAAAGTGTTATGTATATATATTCTTTACTGTATATGTTATTATTAAAGATGGCACAAATCTGATACCCACTATCGGTATCGGGCCAAAGCATACTGGATTGGATATTGGGGAGGCAGGGGCGTAAGGAATTGATTTGATTTTTCATCAGAGATAGGTCTAGCCTGAAAAATCGTAAAAATTCTTGTAGCTTTAGTGCCTTAGTGAGGATCACATGATGGTTAGATGTTTAACAACGCATGTGCATTGGAGCTGCATTTAGGCTGCGTGGAGATACAGTAACCCCTTCACATTTGCACATTTGACATGTGCAGTTTTGGCTGTTCGCGAGTTGGGCGTGAACAATTAAATGGGAATACTTTTGGAGCTTTCTGAAAGATCGCAGAAGCTCATAGAAGACACGTATGCCAAAAACAAAACTGAAAATTAAGAAATATTTGTTCATGTAAGTGCATCTTAAACATTAAAAGTCTTGGCTTGGGTACCCCACGCATCTTTGTCTTGGTGACCTGCCTTACTCACGTGTCAGCTGTCTGCGTGACCATGGAATTTCATGCTTCCTGCAGTAACTTTTAAGTTTTTTAATTTTTAATAATGAGTCAAAAACATAGTGCTCCCAATGTGTGTAGTGGTAACTTTGTACATACAGGTGCATAATTTAGATGGTTTGTAAAAAGTAAAAGTAATTTGACATGCTGAGTGTACAGTACAGTACTGCTTCTTTAGATATATGTAATAAATAGACTTTTTATGTTGTTGTTCAGACTAGCAGATTGTTATGGGTCAAGATTAGGGGGGCTTGTATTATTCGCGATATCTGGACTGTGGTGAAGGCCTCACAGTCTACACAGGACATCAAAAGAACCATTTGAATGCTTAATTTGTATTCTAATATAGGAAACCATTTCGCCTTTTCTTGTGTAACTTATAACCGATTCTTAACTATAAGATTTTTTTCTCCTTCCTTCATTGTTATTTTTTTTTCCCACCTATTTATTTAGCAGATGCTTTTATCCAAAACGACACCCAGGTCAAGAAAACAGGGTGAAATCAACCATGAGCCTTGAACTGGCAACCTTCCAAAGACCAGTACAGCATCCGAACCCACACCTCCTCCCTTTCACTTGCTGTCTAGCGATTGTAACATCAGTCTGTGTTGTTTCCTTGTAAATCTCCTTTAAATACTTTGAAGCAACTTTACTGGGAACAGCACAAGATACAAATAAATGGAACTTTCTTAGTTCAGTGGCACGCGGCTTAGCTGAATTCACGACCAGAAGGTTTACAGTTCATTTCCCTGCTGCCTGTACCCGTGAGCTGTGAGACCGTGGGGGTGTGACACCCTCATTCCACTCAATTATACTAATCATAGAGCGTGTGTGCAAATGGTACTTACTGCCTCAGTGATATATTCAGCGAGGGGAAAAAATGGTGCAGTGTAACATTGTAACCCAGTTGTTTCGGGAGAGAGAGCACCCGCAAAGGCAGCAAATTAAATTAATCATTAGCATTTAAGTCTGCCTGAATTTGTCTGTGCGATATTTCCTTCTTGCTGGTCGAAAAAGCTCATATACTTGAAGTGCTGGAGCATCAAATAGGGTCAGGTTTACAGGTAAAATAAACGCTTCACCCCTGCAGGCAAAATTCTTGGCCAGAATTCTCATGGCAGATGCAATTTACACTAAAATTTTATGTTCTAGAATGTGGTCCAGTATGATTTTGAATTTCGGAATTGTTAGTGTGTGAGCCAACATGCGTAGACTATACTAGCATGTAGGTTTTTGTTTTTCCCTGACTCTTGCATGTGAAGGACCCTTCTGAAGGGCCATCGCCACCTCCTTGCGGCCTCGAATTTGCCATTAACAGGGAAGCGATAACCAGGCTAATTATATTCTGAGCAGCAAAGCTTAATCCCTCCCACACTCCTTCCTTCAAAGCTGCCATCGCGCTAGCCACATATAAAGGCGATGCTTTTAATTAAACTTTTTTTTTTCTCAAAAGGCCAGAGAGTGATTTAATTAACTTCCGGCACAGTAAATGAAAGCTCTGCATGTTTTCAAGGTGCCCACAAATCCATCTTAATGTTGCTCACTGCATCTTTATTGCCGAAAGTGGCAGGGTAAATTTGGGGCATTTCACCTGGACACTGCGGCTGTATGTTTTTAACAGTCTGAAAGTCCATTGTTAGCTTTTGTAAGTTATGATACGTCAATACTTTTTCTACTGCAAAGGCAGTTTCTACACAGGATATAGAACAGTATCGTATGGTGCCTTGCAAATGTATTCAGCCCTGTGACAAAACTGTGTATTTTACTAGACAAGAAAATTACACTTTAGTATTTCTGTCCATGTAATAATGTATTTCAGAATAATAATAATAAAAATGATTTTTTTTAAGCAACACATATAAAAACATTACGAAAACAAAAAAACTAATAGATCCCATTTGCAAATAGTTAGACCCTTTCATTCTGGCAAACCCTATTTAAGTTACAAGTACAAAATTGCCTTAAGGAGACACACAATTAATTGAGTGGCCTGGAGTTCACCAGTCAAAGTCCTGACCTGAATCCACCTGAGAATCTATGATGCGACTTAAAAACTGATGTCAAAAAATGATCTTCAAGCAGAGAGAGAGAGTGAACAGATTATCCAACCAAAATGGGCAAAAATTATACCAGTACACATTAACCCAGACTTAGACCATAATTAGTTCCAAAAGTGCTTGCACCAAATATTAAGATCAAGGATCTGAATACTGAATATGTTCGCAAATGCCTACATGTAGCGTTAACAAGACAGACGTAGTTCAGAACTTCTATCTGAATCATAGACCACACATGAATACAGAATATACAATAGCTATAAACAGTAAAAATAACATCTTTACTTTCTGCCAAGGCAAATACAAAATCATTCATTGCAGGCAGTCCTCAGGTTACAAATTCGATCCCTTCCCTAAATCTGTCTTTAAGCTGAATTTGTTGGTAAACTGAAAAATAATAGTACAGTTCATCATAATAATAATACTGTAATAATAATAGTAAATATATACAGTACTGTACCGTATTCGAGCCGATGAACCGCTGATACCGCGCAATGTCTTCACTTTGGTCACAACAATGTAGTGCGTGCATTTGTTATCCTAAACTATTTTATTTAAGCAGGATTTTTAATATAATAGGCTGTATGGCAGTCTGTTTATAAGTACGAGTTGTCCATAAGTTGGATGTTGTAATCCTGGAGACGGCCTATATGTGGGAAAAATATCTGGCCGAATCCAGTGGATTCATACCCTGAGCAGTGTATTTTACTATGTCTCGCTCCAGGCTTGAACCATTTTCTGGTTGCAGTTGCACTCTGGAGTTGGTGTATAGTTAGCGCCTTTTGTTAGGCAGCGGTATTAGCTATCTCCCAGTGGGGTCCGGACCTCAATTTACTGCCCTAGTAAATGGCACAATGAAGAGCCGTGCATAGTTCATTTAGCCTTTGAGCTTCTTTAAAAGTGGTCATAGTCTCCCTCGGGGTTTCGTTTTGTGGTTTCAATTATGACAACGCGGGCAGCTTTTCATAAAGAAGCTAGAAAAATAAACAACAGTCAAAGGAGAGCCACATCACACAGGGGCAGGAATGCGGGGTTAATTGATTTCTCAATTTCAGGCAGTCTTTCCACTTTTAATACATATTGACTGAGCGTTGGGTGTTGAGAGGGGGTGGGCTGTGAGTCGGTAGAGGAAATTGAACGGCTTTCGCATTTTGCCAATTTCGCCACTTGTATCGGGACGTCTCCCATCGAGTTCACTGCGAGGATCCATCACCACGAACAGACCTGAAGGCAACTAATGAGTCAGAGGCTGTTAATGTGAAGACAAAGAGGAACTGCATCATGTCTCGCCAAACAAAGGATCCCTCTCCACTGCCCCTCAAGGACTCTTAAATGCGGGGGCCAAACGTAGCAGACGAAACCAGCAGACAGAATACTGCAGTGCTTTCCTATTACGTTCCAGGCAACGGTTCTGCCCAGAATCAACAGCATTACTCTGAATGCAAATATCCAGACAAACAAACTGTTTGCAGACTACACAATAAAGCAGTAATTGTCTGTATGCTAAAAAGACACTGTACGCTTTTCCCATGTTATTTGAAGAGGAAGTCTGGATATATGCACCAACGTGGCCTGAAATTTCTATTGGATGAGAATATGTGGTGTGTTGAAACTGCAACACCCGGGCCTATGAATGAAATCTAAGCCTATTATAAGAACATGACCATTAGTCTGGCCTGGATGATGGTTCAGCATCCTTAAGCACACGAAAAGCAGGGAATGTGAGCTAGCAGATTGTAGCTAGTCAGTACACATAGGCGGTAGGATCTGTTCTTGCTTACTGCAGGTCTTTACTCATGTCTTTCCACAGATGTTAAGAAGTGCAGATTTTGTTAAGATTTCATCAGATTGCATTACGTTCCATGCCATGGAAATAATGTATTGTATCACCAGTGAGCAGTCTTTTTGTAAAATGATACAGTGTATTTTTAAAATGGGGCTATACATCCTGTGTTCTTGTAAAATTCAAATGAAGGCACCATAGTTATCCAAAAAATAAATTCAATGATGATTATAATTAAGATGATTATTAGCTATAATCAATTCCCGTCTTTTATTTTTAACCAGTCATCCAATCTGGCATCTTATCCTTTCACTGCTAGAATGCAGCATCCTTGATTGTAGGACACTTTCTTGTAATTAGGTCACATATAATCATTAAAATACGCTGTAGAATCACCACTTTAAAAAACCGTTTTGCCTACTTATGATCCCCTTTTACAAACATGCTTTTTGCCTATAATTCTCAAGTCTTCTTATAAAGTAATTTGTAATTAATTTATTCATTCCACCTTTTGAATTAAAGACTTTGAACCTTCCCATATATTTCCCAGACACTTATTAAAAATTCATCACGCCACCTGGGGACTTGTAAAAAATTGATGAGCATGTAAATATTGACAGCTAGGTGATGAGTGCTGCACTGGAACAATAGCACCTGCCTGGTGTTGGTAGAATTTGACAGTGTCGGGATTCTAGTTTCTGGAATCTTGTAACTCTAATGCAAAAACATCAGCCCTGGGTAATGTTATAATGGTATTCCATTAAGGTCCCTACCGTCCATCCCACAACACCCACACCCAGTTCAGAAAGGGTGGTCAATACCAAGCTTTCCTATTTAAAGGTTGTCCACAGAAAAGCTTGGGAATGCAGTCAGTGCAAGGACAGCGTGGGGGTTTAATACCAAAAGCAGGCCTTCATTTATAGTAGCAATGAAGAACACTTTTTTTTCTCCAGGCATTTCAAATTAACCCATTGGAACTGAAGGAATTCAGAAAGATCCTTTCTACCATGGGAACTTAGGATCCTGGGGGCTCTAGAGCGGAAGTCATTTGTAGGGTTCTGCTTCCTGAAACAGCTTAGTAACTGTGTATTATTCCACCCCTGTCTAAATTAGGCAGTCTTAGCAACATCACTAAGGGCTTCATTATGGTGATGGTCAATTTAAAAGGATGTTAATTTTGCCATGCCAATTAAAATGTGAAAGACAATGCAGAACATGCTTTACCATGTTTGACTCCCAAAAAAAGTGAGTTTTCTGCCTTGTTATTCCATAACTGTAAGTAAACATTTATTTAGCAGATAATTTGTATTCAAAGCATTGTACATATGTGAAAAGCATTGGGTCAGAGAGCAGAATCAGCTTTCCTGGACCAGTTGGGGTTGAGACCTTTGCATAGGGACCCAACAGTAATATGACTTTCCCCTGCCAGCCCTGACATTAGAACCAACAATCTTTCAGACACTGCACTCTAGCCCATTGAGCTAAACATGACTGTAACCACTTTGGTACTAATACATTTTGTAGCTTGAAGTAAGACAGGTAGAGGGTTGATGCCTTTGAATATTAGTGTTAGCAAACACTTTATGAATGCAATACACTGCAATGGAAACCAAACATGTGCACTCATGATTCAAATCCAAACTGAACTTCCACCTGAAGTACAAATGACGTGGATATGTTATACCAAGTTGTAGTAACTTGGAGATCACAGGTGTGAAAGCAGGAACTGAATGACCAAAACCCAATAACCAACAAAAGGTGGACAGACTCAACCATCACAAAAATTAACATACCATTATAAAGCCTGAAGGTCGAACAGAACATTCTGGAGAAATGCCATTTCATATGATCGCTAGGGGTCGACATCAACATGACACCGCATACGATACATAATAATTATTTACCCAGTTACATGAAGGTGGCGGTTACTGAGGCTGCAGGGTCCATATCAGTAGGTCGTTACCTGCCAAATTGTCATATTGGCATAACATTTTTCATAATGTGTTGAAATTTAATCCATTATTAATATCACCAGGTTCACTACAATCGTTGAGACCACCACACTGATGAATGCATTGAGGGATTAATAATGAGTTAATTACTGAGTTAACTATGGAGGAACACACCATCACTTGATATGAATGCCTATGTATGTTTACTTATTGGCTGTGTGTTTACAGTTTCATTTGTCTCACTTGGCTGTTAAATAATGGAGGGTTAGGAGGTGGAAGGGGGCCTCATGACAATGAGCTGGAGGTGAGATGCTTTGGTGAAGTAAAGGGCATCTGAGGGAACTCACTTTAAGCTGCAGCGGAACCAGCCAGGTGCTGAAAGATCTGGAACCTCTAAACCTGAAAGACCTGGAACCTCAGATCTTGTGAGACACCTGCTTTTGGAGGTTTTTTTGGTTGCCCCCTCTTTCCTCCAACACGCCAGCCTCTCATTTCTGCTGAGTCAGCTCCCAGGAGCACCTGGGCAGACAGTCGACTCTGCCTGAGGGGAGTCACACGGTGATCCCTTTGCCTGCCAAACACACACACACACACACACACACACACACACACCTCCTGCTTTCTTTATGTTTATTTTCATGCAGACATTACTGCTTATTTCGCATCACCGAATTGGTGCTCAGGAAAATTTCTCCTCTTACACCATGAAGGTATTCTGTTTTGGGTTTTGATTTTGTTTCGCTACCTGTGCCTCTCGGCACCACCTGCCTGTTCTCTTTTTTTGGGGGGGGGGGGGGTACAGAAATGTTGTATATTTGCTGGCATATTCAGGGAGGGTTCTCTCCAGTGACATCCACGCTTCTAATCTTTGAACACCCTCTTGTGAGTGCATGGGTGAGTTTTTGTTTCTGTTTTTGGCTTGTTTTAGTTTGCCATTGTGTGCTTATTTAATACAACATCCTGAGCATCATTACTGTGTGGCCTTCCAGGAATTTGGGATAAATTGCTATTTATACTTAATTACAACTGTGGTGCGTTTAACAATGGAAGATGAGAAATCATTCCATTGACATCCAGAAATAATATGCTTACAACAGGAATCATGTCCCATCACAGAAATAGTTACGTTATTTACAAAATCTCCACCCTTTCTCATTCTATCAGAACTGTGTGCTCCTTCTTAATCAATTGTTAAAAATGCCTATTTCTGGAAGTCTTTAAAATGCTTCTATAACTGAAGTTCCTGTTGCTTCTCCGTGTGACTCACCAAGCCCCGTTAAATGGCAAATAAATTTTGTAAATGCCTTATATAACTGTTTTTTTTTGTCAAGATGGACTATTTCATTGTCAATATCTGCTCTCACTTCCTGCTTAATGTGCACTTCTCACCGAGTATGTTAATTTCCCTGGTAATCCCTGTAAACGGTTGATGATGCTGAAATACTATTTTAAGGGCTGTTGGAGAGTGAATGTTAATTTGCTGAGTACAAATTGTACATGCCGCATGCAATTTTATTAAAAGACGCACAGCGTAGGATCAAAAATTGAGGACCAGCAGGAAGCAGAATTTATTTCCACTCTGCACTATACTATTTACGAGAATAAAGGGGGTGTCAGATGACTGGTTCAAACCATTAATCATTGCAGGATGGAATGGAAGAGCTCTGACAAGATTCACTGGACACCTTCCAGATATGGGGCCGCCTGTTCATGCAAAGAGTTTTCACAAAAACAAACCAGCAAACATCTGACTGTGTTGGTGTGGAAATGACCTCTGATCGAGTGCAAACTCTATTTACCTTCATAACAATTTGATTATATCCTCCCACACACGTTTACGTTTCAAGTTTTATTGTCACGCTTGTTCTGAGGAGCACAGTGAAATTCTTACACCACGGTTGCGCGGGAAGAGACAGGTGCAACGAGACAGGACAAACAGTAGTGCAATAAAAGAAAGACAAGACAATATATGAACAACTGAACAATGAGAAATAAATAGGATGCAATGGGGATAAAGATCTTACAAGTAATGGTGAGGCTGCTAACCCTTTTGTGGGAATTTGGGTACATACTGTGTGTGTTGGCCTCTGGACAAGTTTGATTAAGCCACATGGTAATAAGTGATGTGGTCAGGCAATAAAGATGGTATTAGGAGGACTAAACAGGAATATAATGTCACAGGATGTGTTAGAGTAACATTGCGCTTTAGGTTTTCATTACCATAGACAGGGGCGGGTCTGTTATTTTTGAGGCTCCACTCAAAAGGTCACTTCATGGCCCACAACCTCCGCTCAAATGTTTCAGAAAGTAAAAAAATAATTTGTGAGTAGAGTCTAAATTTCGTATACAGCTACCTGGTTAGAACATGCTGCTTCAGCATCCCATAAATAAGGAAAATGTTTATATAATATTTAGCGTGTTAACTACTTGTGGCTAACCGTTGACTATAGGATAACCATTAAACTTGCCTTGCTTGTGTTGGCATTTCGTACAACTAAAGAATTTGTTTTTTTGCAAATTACATGTGAACGTGTCAATATCCACGTGCAGTCCCAACAGCTGGTCTCTGTGTAATGAAAACATTACATCCAAATGCAAAACAAGAAGGCTTAAGATTCAAAACAATGACTGAATGGTAGCAAAATGTAATCCAAGAATCAAGGTCAAAACACAGCCAATACAAGGCAATATGCATGCCGAGTCCAAATGATGGAAGGCAAACAGAGTCCAAAAAACAAATGATTTCAGAAGCCAGTTGAGAGCCAGTTGAAGATGCACAAATACAGCAAGTCAGCTGCTCAGCAATGAGCAGGACCAAGACCTCAGCAAAGCGTCACTGCCAAGAAGGCCTTATACACCCCGAGCGTAACTGGAAGACGTGCTAGAGATGTGACTTAAATTCTTCTGAGACGGAGCATGATCTAACTGGACATGATCTGACTGGGCGTGGTTTGACTGGGCGTGGTCTGGTTGGGTGTAGCAACCAATGCTGACTGGAGGTAGACGTTATAACTGACTTTGTAGCCAGATTGTCTTTACATTCCCTTAGAAAAGGATGGCAAGTACATTTTTGGACTGAAGATATTTCAGTTTAACCAAATGATTTGCGACACATAAGAAAGCAGGGTGACACAAGTAGCCCATTAACTACAAATGTTTTATAATCCCCATTTTTTCAAAACTAAAGAGGGGTGCTTTGGCATGTATACATTTTGCATTCAATGTTCTCCTAAAATCAATGCAATATACTAATCCCTATTAAGATGCCAATTCTGCAAGCCCATCAATTTAGAATTTTGTTTGATTAGATTACTTTAAACATATGTCTTACATAATAGGATCAAACACACATCACAGAGCAAGATGAGAGATGGGGTTAGGAAATCAAGGAAAAGAAAAACAAGGAAATATAACAAAACCCAAGAGACCCTTGATGTTAAATGACTTAACTCCTGTCACTAATGTGTCACTATAATACATATGTCACAGTTGGTCATTTTAAAGGTCAGACTACTTATTTATCAAGGCATTAATCCTTTTTCTATGACACCGGGGAAGCAACTGCATTTTCACGTTTTTTTTCTCCTCTTGTCATCTCCAGAAAGTACCAGGGGTTTTATTTAACAGAGTATTATATAAGAGGGGCAGTTTTCTCATTGAGATGTTTCGTGGAGGGTTCATTAGTCATATGACCTGTCTGAGACTATAGCTCTTGTCTCTGCAAAGAAGGCAGTATTTCATAGAGGTGATAGCCTGCTAACATAGCCCTCATTCCAGGACTCAGCCCCAAGGTTTCCATGATTAAGAAAGCCTGTATGAATGACCGCATGCTTAAACCAATGACACGTTCCTCATAACCTACGGTCATTTTTTTTTGGTTATACCTTTATTAAAATGAGGTGCTCCCAAACTCTGTGTCCTATGTTTGTCCTTAGGTCTTTTTGGTCCAATTGCTAAAAACACATTGACTGGAACATTGCCTCAAAATTCGAAGACTGCTTGTATTACATTATGTCTTCTTTCTTCATTATTGCTGCAAATGCAAAATGCATTCTGATTCATAAGTAGGTTTTGAAAGCGAAAAGCAATTTTCTCTATTCTACAATGCCATCTTGCCAGGTTACTTTTTTTACCCGCTAATTGATACGAGTAAAGTGAAAGTCATATGTAGACCTGAATTCCAGAAATATTACTTCAGTTACTTAAGAATAACCTGTGACTTGGAGTAACATACCTCTTAGCCACAATGAAACAGCATGAGATGTGCATACTTTACATTTTAAGCACCGGGCTGCAGCTACAAAACCCCAAACACATGTTACTTTCCTGCTGTTTGAGGTTCACTGCTTCAGAATTACTCCCATATCTGCAATGTGGCTTCTTAATTAGTACATCAATGCAGAAGAACTGGCTTGAAAAAGCAAAAAGAGACAAAACAGTGGTAAAATGGCTTAGATGGGGGTTGTTGCTGCTGACAACTAATCCATTTCACTTATGATGACAAGCTGAGCATTAAGAGACATTCCGGATGGTTATGGTGAGTGGATCATCAGAGAGGACGTGGCCTATCTGTTCTGCCTCACATTATGATTTGATCATTTCCATTATTCAAACAAATGCAATAAACCAAGTAAATAAGAAAAAAAAAATGTTTGGATTCTTTTAACTGGAATGGCTGAGGTTATTAGCTCCAGCCTGAGATAACTCATATATCTATTTATCCTTCAGAGATACCCATACTGGTGTATATCGGCGCCAGATGATGTACAGGTCAGTGAATACATAAAATGCATTTTTAACAATATAGCAGCACACTATTGCAGCTGACCCAGAAAGTCAAACCTTGTTTTCTAAAAAGAAACACCAATTATTTACCACATGGGTAAAATAACTGTGTTCTTAGGAGTCTGTATTGTAAAATATTTTCTTAACATTGATTCCAGATTAAGTTGTCTCACAGTCAGCAGAAACGAAAAAAAAGAAAAAAATATATATATGCAGAGACAATCTACTATGAATAATTCAAAGCCCATTTTCCTTGACCTCAAATTTAGCTCCATATTAAAGTGCATTTAGGTAGAACAACATAACTACATAGCCATCTGCTTGAATTGAACTTAATGTCTAGGAAATAGGCTCAAAAAAAGAGACTTCATGCATGCTTTAAGGACAATTTCTTAGCACATAAAGCTTGATGCACATTTTTGGTTCATTGTCTATCGTGACTATTTCTTTATTCATAAAGCATTCAGTTCGATTTATATTCACATATTGTTCATGGTTCCATGTAATCATAAAATAATTTAAAAAGGAAATACCTAAAATAGCTATTATTGCTACTTTTGCAATATGATTTTCAATAATGAACAAAGTATTGATTATTTTCATTGATCAATGGTATGATTTAAGTTCCAAACCTCTAAAAAGGAAATTGGCTGTGCTTCCATTTTGCTAATCTACATTGAGAAAATAGATGCATCAACTGGTCTCATACAAAAGCCTATTGCACTCTCTGATCATCTACTGCAATCGTTTGTGGGGGGATCCTGTTAATTATCTGCTACATGGCCTATAGAGAGTGTAGCCTAGTGATATCAGTCAGCAAACCTGGACTAATATGGTGCAAAATGTTTAAATAGAGAGGGCATTAGGTTGTAGTGCCATTGCATGGTTATCTGATAGTTATTGGGCCTGTTGATTGCCTTTCAGGACATAAACAGAGCTAAGTAGGGGAAACAAATGAAGAATGATGGGATGCTATTAAGGGAAGAGTGTAAAAAACGAGGAAAGCAGCTTCATTAACTACAGGCATCTGTAAATTTATCTCAGGTCTGGATGGGAATACGACTTGCAGCTAGCAGGATTTCCGGATTTGGACTGAATGCTTATTGTACCATGCCACACATCAATTGTATACAGGTCCAGCTCAGCAGATTTAATGACAGCTGACGGTCACCATTTCTGCTTCCTCCTTTAGCACAGTCCTGTCACTGGTCACTTTCTGAGGATTATACCTGGTGAATTCAGTTGGTCAGTCACGTTGACTTCATCAAATGGTATCCATGAAATATTTACTAAAAAAAATCATTAAAATGTTGACTGTTACATGTTATACATCTCTGTTACATGTTGCGCACGAATGTTACATGGGATACATCTCAAGTGATATTTTATAAATTATTTTCACATATAATAGCATTTTTGAAGTGGTATTGAGTAACCCATACTTTGTGTCTAAGTAGCTATGTTCTTCAACTGCAGTTTAAAAGAAGATTTGCATGCTAGTGCAAACTCGTTAGAATGTAGAGTGTTCAGGTCTTATTCAGGTTCCATGGTGTTAATAACAGATATTCCGCAGCTGTGTCTCTTGCCTTTTTTATCAGTCTTCCTTAGTAACATTCCAAAAATGCAGTCATTTAACTAATAATATACAAGGATGGTCGTTTTGTCATTTAGTCTCTAATGTGACAAATGTAATATATCTGTATATGCTGAAAAGTGAAAAAAAAAATATACATTCAGTAGAACATATGAGAAATCATCACTTGTTTTTACATAGACTCAGCATTCTGAAATATAAACATACAGTATTAAATTGGAATGGTTCAGCATAAGGGCAGAGAGAGATGTCTGTGCCAATTAAATGTGATAAAACTCAAAGAGAAGACTTTTCTTTTAAATCTCAGTATACAGTTATTGGCTGGGGCTTAACAACATTTCGTGAGCTATACATTAAATCTATCTCAGCTAAATCGTGATTATGATTATTCAGTGAGAGTAAAGCCTTGCATCGGCTGCGAATTCTTAGCTTAAAAGGTTGATGTACTCCTTTACAGCTTATGACTGTAATGAAAACTTTGTTATGCTTGCTTCTATTAAACAGTTTTGTTAATAGATAAGAGAAGAGACTTTAAGAAAACATGATTAGTTTGGATTCTTGACATTTGCCAGCAAATTGCACCAAGAGGGCCAGTAACTTAAGGAGTCTTTTGAAGAATGAGATGTTGTTCTCTCAGTCTTACTGCATCTGCTGTAGGTACCAGTACCTATCTCCCAAGACTCACATTGTGAATACATCCCCTCAGGAAATGTCAAGAAATGTGCCTTTTTTTCTGAAGATGCACAAAGCCTTGCTCATCAGTGTATCATTGTTTAATTCCTCTGTGGTACAAACAAATATCTTCTCATTGACATATTTATAAATTAATAATTCAAGGTTTTCTACAAAGAAAGCTAAGAAGTTCTCAGATTTGCAGCACAGAGGGCTGAATATAAATTAAATATGTTGTTTTCACCAGTGAATGAAACTTGGCACAATTAATATAGTTTAAACCCTGGATGAAAATAAAAAAAGTATGTTTATTTATAAGGCTATGGAGTCCTTTATAAGCTGGAAGAAAATCAATATATTCTTAATCTTATTTTTACAAAATATACTTTGATTTTTCAATAATTATAAACATAGTATATTGTGCAATTTAGTATTAATGATAATAATTTTCTGAAGAAGCACATGGTTATAATCATTCATTTAATGTATGGGTAAAATAAACATTTATTTTCCAAGTTGGGATAAAAGATTCCCTTAGCATTGATTGTAAATTAACTTGTTTCACGTTCAATGTAGGTAGTTTCTGGCTGAATTGATAAAGTTATTTAATGTAGAGGTCATCATTCTGTGATGTGTTACAATAACTGCAGCTGACATTGGGTTTTGGGGGAGGGGGCTGTCATAAATTGTCCCTCATTATTGTAATTGAATCCTTTGCATATATATTTATGCAATTTAACTCTACAAGGCTAGATTGTAGCATAAAATTAGTCTGTGTATTTCTCAAGCAAAGTGTGTAGCATTGGCTTAATGGGTTGCACCATTAGGGCAAGGCGGATCAATATGTAGTTTAAAATGGAAGTTTATTAACTGTTAATGACTGTTTCCCTGAGTAGAGCCCCCCCCACCCCTTATTCATTTCACAACCCACTCTTCTACAGTCCATCCCAAAAAACACATTACTACACCTTATGATACAAATGTTCACAGACCGCTAGGGATTCTAAGGTTTCATATTTATGTAACCCTATGCTGTTTGTATATGTATACAGTTGCTTGCAGGCAGTCATTGATTCCACGCATACAGCTGATGCATAGTTAGTCTTACTTTTCAGAGTGCTACATATAGTCTAATGTAAATCTTGCATGCTGTTTGTGCAATAGACAAACAACAGTATAATGTGGACTATGAAATGTTAAATGATGTTAAATCATGATAACATTATATACAAATGTTAGTCTCACTAGCATATAAAACGTTTTTGTATGAGTTGCAAACAGTGCCTAAAATATATGGTATGTCCTAAAATGTCAGATTGCATACCACATTATATACTCCGGACTTCGCAGAACTGGGTCGCGCGCCCCCTTGATATACGAACAGACGTCAGCCAGAGCCGGAGTATAAAGCGGCCGCGTTAAGCTTTGTCTCTCAGCACGCCGCCTAGGAGATGCACGCAAGTCCTGCTGCTGTCCAGATTTTCTAAACAGCCGCATCGCAAGATGATCGGTCCTCAACCAGCTCAGTCTGCAGCCGATCGGATCGTTTATTCGTGCCGTAACGTTTCCTCGCTTGTAGAAAATATAAAAATGGAATACGGGAGGAACAACAGTGTTTCTGTTAATTCTGTTATCCGGTGTAGCAGACTGATCTAGGAATACACGGGGATTTGTGCCTGCGGATAACGTGGTGAGTACATGAATTTTTACTTGCCAACAAACTTGCTTATTTCTACCGTAACGTGGGGTTGTCTTGCGCTCGGAAATGTCAGTACGTGCAAACGGGTACGACGTATGGTGGAATGGTTTTAAAATGTGTCCGCCGACATGAACTTCAGCAATTTCTCTGTAACAGGTTAATTGAGCAGTTAATTTGGTAGTTTTCATATGGTTCAGGTCTCATTACCACTGGTTAGTACCGAAGCTTCATGTTCTTGGGAGTTCGGGTAGAATGAGGTGTGTATCCGTCCCTGGACCATGTGCTGCTCCACTGCTGTATATTGTTAGTCACCTACACTTTTTTTTATACATTTTTTTTTACCTAATTGAGAAAATTCCGTTTATTTCCTCAAGTGCACGGTATGACTTTCTGAATACGATTGGCTTTGAAGAAGGCAGGTTGCATACGGTTTGATGGAGACGCATGATATTTTGGGGGTATTTCCACAGTCTACTTGAACTAACTGTGAACTGCCCAAAATTCTTTTTTTAGCTCCTGTGCTGGTTCTTTTGGACTGAGGTCTACTTGACTTACCCTGAAGTTTAAGAAGCTGGGTGACTGTATAGAACTCTATAAGATGCATTTCTAGATAACAGATTCGACTAATTTAATTAAAAGGCAATGTGCTTTTTAATTAAATCTACCATATGATGTACCAGATGATGACTGTAAAAAGATTGCCACCATATACTGTAAGAAAGTAAATAATTAATCGTCATCCCATTGGGAGCTGTGCCAGTTCACACTCACAGGCTTTGGTTAAGACGTTAATTGCCACCCACTTTCTGCTAACACGTTCGTTTTATATTTGCTTAGTTTTTGAGATTCGTTTAGTGAAACCTTTTTGAGTGGAAGGGAAAAAAAACAATGGATACACAACAAAGGCAAAGAATAAATCCTTGAATGTTATTGTGGATTCTATTTCATCTGCATTATTATTATTATTATTATTATTATTATTATTATTATTATTATTGTTGTTGTTGTTGTTGTTGTTGTTATTGTTATTGTTATTAAGCCATTACAATATTGCAGACTTTCAGCCAGCATTGTTTGTAATACTGGTTAGGAATTTGTCAGTGTGACTGACAATTTCCAGTCCCTCTCATGTTATCCGAAGGTCCCTGTGACTTTCCGTTTTGCTTCTCCCATGCCGTTCTCAAAACCTTCCGGAATTCCTGCAGGGAAAATGGGAGAAGTGGCTTTGGCTAATAGTTTTGGCTTTGTGATTACGGGCTGCCTGAGAGGTACATCTCTTCACAGGAGTCTTTCTAGTCTTCACTGAACTTGAAAGGTCAGGCACCCAAAAGGCATAATTACCATTGCAGAGAACCCCATACCTGGACGATTTATATACCATAACATCTATACTTAAAGTGTGAGAATCCCTAGTAACCGACTAATGTCTTTGTCAGTAGTAATTGTCGGCTCCAAGACGGAACCGCGGGGGGTTTTAAATAAACACACCTGGCGTGAACCTCTCAAAGAGCGTGGCGTGAAACCCCCTGCTGAACTTTACATTTAACTTGCAAAAGATATTTGCTTCCTTTCTGTTTCCATTTTTCTGGACTTCTGGAGATCTTGAGCAGCAAAACAACAAAGAATTCTCTGCATGCCATCAATCTATCCTCCATCCAGATCCGGGTCATGGTAGGGGCATAGAGCAATATAGGGCCCAAGGCAGGGCATAGGTGTCCAGTGTCATGGTTTTCTCATGAGGCTCACATTTTTTAGCCCATGTTGGTATCACACGGCTACATAGGCAAGTTTCACCATCGCCGCCCCATGTGGTCAGTAAGTTCATGGACCTCACTTTTTTTTTTTTTTTAATCACCCATCTCACTGTTTTCACTGTTAGGTTGACATGTATGGAAGGGGCACATCCTGGATGCGGTGTGTGTGTGTGTGTGTGTGTGTGTGTGTGTGTGTGCGCGCGCGCAGCTAAAATGGCTTTCGTATTTCATTAACTGCCTGTGACCCTTGAACATTGTCTAACCACCTTTGTAATTCTTAATGACATTAACAGCTTGCTGTGGCCTGTTAATGTCTATTATGTCTATTGTGAATGAACACAATTTAATGATAAAGGGGGCGTATCCAACACAGCCTTCTTTTAACATCTCTTGCCTTTTCTTTAGCATAGCAAAGCTTCGTAAATTTAACACTGAATTTGCTCCCCTGCATCTGCTCACAGGACACTCCTAGTGTTAAGCACTGCTGGTTTGGGGATGATGACGATGATGGCCGTAGATTAAGTGATTTACTTTTAGCTTTATGGGGAAGTAGATGCGAGGATCCTTTGCGTTGCTGTGTATTTATATGCTGAGAAGCTGGAAACTGTTGCCAGACTTGGAACCACAGGACTCTATGGAGTGATGCCTCTTCTCCGTCTTCTGCCCCAGCTTGGCTCCAGTGAGACTACAGCTACAGTCTGAGTTCCACTAGCGATAAGGCCGAGGCACCTTCTCTGACTTGTACCAGAGCCATGGGGGTTTATTTGTGAATTTTTTTTCATTTAGCTAAACTGCTTATCTTGCACCACCCTGGTGTATTTGTTGGTCAGCTACGATCAGAGCATTAGTGTATAGTGCTTCCTGAACGTCGACCTTTATCGAGCTAGATTATCACACCGAATTATGAAGTGCTGAAAAGGAACCGTTTGATACCACAGAACCATGTTTATTTGACTTGAGGTTGGAAGTTCAGGGCTAAGAGCGCAGTTATAAAACCGGTTACCCTTTTGGGGCTCCAGCCTCACCTCATGGTTCCAAGTTTGAGAAGTATACAAGTCATGTGGGACGTTATAGCTGAAGCGACGGACAAAAGCGATCCATCGTGTTTATCGAGAATCCATTCGAAATCCAATCAGAGTGGAGTCACTGGTGGCAGGTGTCCCAGGAAGGTTAGGCAGCAAGGAGAGAAATGGATTTACAGGACAAAAGCGGGATGTGGGGATGGAACGTGAGACGGGAACTGGTTCAGAACTAAATGCCTCAGATGAAATGGGGCGGCCGTCCCTTGAAGTGCAGGCTCACACAACATGACTGTAGCAGGAAAACGTTGCTGGATTTATCTGGTATGTCAGAAGATCCATTAGTGCTGCCTCTGTGAGCTCGCTCAGCGTCTGACCCCATGTCCTTCGTTAAAATGTCAAGCTGTTACGGGAAATGCTGAAGGCTTGATGATGTGATATGAGCTCGAGATAGTCAGGGTTTATTTTCTGCTTGTAGTTTTGTTTATGGTTTCATTTTCATAATCTAACTTAATCTAACTTGTCTTTTGCATTATGAAGTCGGCAGTCATGTTTTTAACAGGTAAATTAATTTTGCATGTATTGCTGTAGGTTGTACCTTTTTGTTATCCAGAAGTTTGTGTTTTCTGGTATTGACAGAGTGTTATGTTTATAAGCTGGGCTGTAACGAGTAATTAAATTGAAGCTTTGGATCTATTGTGCTTTTCCAGAAGAACCGTAACTGTATCATTATGTATCGGAGCACCTGCATCTCTCATGCGCACTGCTGTGGAATTAGACTTCTGGTCTGAAAGACATGCGAAATCGAAAGTATCGTTCGTGATGATTACACAAACTCCACAAAGACAAAAGGGAAGCGCTTCGAGTATCAGCCTCGAGCACTGCAGCAGCTTTATAGCGTTAATTACTAATTCTGCTGTGCTTTTACTCTAACTCTAAGCCCTGGTTTTATTCTAACAGAATATTCAGCCTGAGAACCTGTGAAAACAGGTAGGGTTACTGAGGTTTATTCTCATGTGTTTAAATTTCTGAAATGTAAAGATCCTTGTCTTTTAGTGACATTAAGCCTTTGTTAAACATAGTCCCTGATGCCTAAGTGACCTACAGTTGCCCCTTCTTGGGGTGGTCGGGTGCACCTTGAATATTGATTCTCTTGACAAGCCGAGTTATAGTGAATCCATTATATCAAGGGCTCTCGCCGACCCAAGGCAGATATGCAGCCGCTGAATTATGGGAACCTGCCTCAGAATTGTTTCCCTTTTGAGTTGCTGACTGTTATTGCCAGCTCACCAATTACTGCTGCAGTTTTTTTTGTCTGTGCAAGCTTTTTTTGTTCATACTACTAAGTTTTGCATTTATAGGCTTTCCTAACAGGCAATTCCTAAGTTCATAGTTATATTTTTGCCATATTTTGGATTGGGAGAGTGTTTATTTTTTACTAGATATTTTAAAAAGTCACAATTCCACTTTACAATTAAACTGAATTGTTTCAGTCAGAATACGTAAGCTCCTTTTAAGGTATTTCTGGGGATGGTGTGCAGGAAAGGTTAAACGTATCGATTTTTACAGTGGTTCAAATAAAATGCCCTTAAATTCCGATGTATGGGAGATCCACCCACAGACCGAATTACCGATCCTCATTCTCCTGTAATAAATCTGTTTTATTGAGGGTGGGTTACATAGCTTGAAGATTAATCCAAAAAGACGGGGTGATATTACTGAAATGCACACTCTACTGTCTTGCCATAACCAGTGAAAACATATAGCCTTCAGGAGGTAGGCCCTCATGTGACTGAAAGGGTCAGTCATCTTGGAGTAGTTTTATTTTGAGTTTAGGCCTGCATGTTACAAGGGTTGGTGCTCTAACCCAGTGTTTCCCAACCAAGGCCTCGGGGAACCCCCAGACAGTCCACATTTTTGCTCCATCCCAGCTCTCTGCCAGACAGTCCATAGTCCAGGAGCTGGGAGGGAGCAAAAATGTGGCCTGTCTGGGGGTCCCCGAGGACTGCGTTGGGAAACGCCGCTCTAACCCATAAAACACTTCAGGTGTTCCAGTTCTTCCCATTCTTCTGTTCTTCGGTGAGGGTCATTAATGTACGGCCTTCTGTCCCTGAGACTTCTGCACTGTGACAAATTTATGGTGTCTTTAAAGGTATGTAACAGGAGATCTTAAGGGAGCTTCCCAACTGCCCACAGGCACTGCTCTACTAGCTGAGGAAGAAGTACGGCTTGAGGTCTTCTTGCTTATTGATGAACGCCAGACCTGGCAAAAGGGAGATTTCACACAAATTAGATATTTTTCTGTGTCAAATTCCGAAGTACATATCTCTCTTTCAATAGAAATCTTATTAAAAGAGAACTAGGAGAGTGTCCAGCGATCTTAATGATCAGTACAAAGAGCACATTGTTGCTCACCTGATGAGATCGAAAACCGTTGCATTAATAGAATAAAATAACTTGTTGCTGTACTTGGAATACTGTGGGAGGCAGAGGTGATTAGAGGTTTTTTCCTATTTAAATATGGTTGACTGGGTTTGTAGTGTGGTAACGGTACATGCACATTGTGACCTCGTTATGTAGAAATGTATGGTGAACATTTAGAAGGGTTGGCTTCCTCACTGGTGTGCTGGTAACAGCAAGGTGGGGAAGTGAGTTTGATCTGCAGTGTTCAGCAATAGACATCTGTGGGTAAGCCTGCTGTTGGACTAGACTGCCCGCTTATTCTCCCTGGGGATGTGTGGAGCTGTGAGTGGACTCCAGTGAAAAGCACTTCTTTCTTTTCCCCCAAACGTGTTACATTGCTTCATGAAGGCTATACCTGGTAGGGTGCAAAAAACGAAGTGTCTGTTTTTCACCTCTCAACTTGGCATGGGCATTACGTACGATGAGGATGGAGACTTCAGAAATTCGGACTGGGAGAAAGATTTTGAGGAAACATCAAGGGTTTTAATTCTAAAAGGCGACATAAGATGGAAAATGATTGATCTTGATTTGCAATGGCTGAGTATTATTCTGTTTATTTAGTTTAATAGATTTGTTTATGAAGTGAATTAACATGATTGAATACAAAGCTGATGGAGAATGTACTGTGAGTGGTAGCTTTAACCAGAAATGCGTTCTACTGGTTTAGCAGTATTGTGTGTCTGTGTATGTATTATTCTTAGTGTGGATTACTCGCATTGCATTTTCAAAGTAAAAAAAATGGATTTTTTTTTTAACATTTTATCACATAATGAAATGGAAATTACTCTGTATTATCAGACACTTATAATATTGTAATATCATTCTTAAAAATCTGTTTTGACCAATGGCAAATAGTGCACCGATTGCTGGATTTAACAGCAGGAATGAAAGAACAGGTTTTATTTACCAGTTACATTGTAATTGAATTCAGTTTTGTTACAAATTTTGTTACGAATTAAGAAGCTTGATGTGAAATTGCTGTATCCAATTATCA
Source organism: Mormyrus iriodes (assembly GCA_011763525.2). Lineage (NCBI taxonomy): Eukaryota > Metazoa > Chordata > Actinopteri > Osteoglossiformes > Mormyridae > Mormyrus > Mormyrus iriodes. Next base: position 19,452,418 of record JAAGVU020000019.1, read on the forward strand.
ATCTTCCATAACTGTGTATGAGTCACGGTGCGCCTGGTAAATTGTTAATATAATAGGCAAGCAAAAAGAGAATTCCAGACAATTTTTAAGAAATAACTTACAAAAAAAAAAAAACCGAAGCACGTAGCTGAAAAATTTCATTTAACCTCCAGCATAACTTTTTTTTTTTTTTCCCTCCATAAGCTTTTGAAGAAGTTCTTTGGCCTAGTGAGATTTGAAGAGATGGAAACAGACTTGCGGAGTCTAGTAGATTATGGTTCTGTAGTTCAAAGAACAACTATAGCATGTGAGTCGGAGATAAGGAACACAGAGAGCAGTGCAGTTTGAAGATTAGTGCACTGATGCATCTAGTACCGGGTGTGATGGTGATGCTGAGAGCCTTTTGGTCCCCTGGGACCCTTGGGTAGAAAGGGCCTTCCAGGACACAGTGGCTTAGAGGTTGATTTTTAAAGTTTGGTTTCTCAATATACTCAATTACATGTTTCAGTTAACTTGTCAGTCCTGTGAAGTCTTTATTTTAATTACACGTGTGTAAAAAAATCTGTGACAAGCTGAGGCAGCTGATGCCGGAAAGGTTATTCTGATCTAGTGGTGTTTTCGTACACAGTAGCTGTTCTTCATTCTACCACGGGACACTGAGTTGATCCAGCTGTAGCCCAAAATCACACTTTTTTTTTTTTTTCTTTTTTTTTCCCCCAGACTGTGTTCATGGGCACGGATGAGAGTAATCAAAGCAATTTTTGTCTCAGATATATCATCCAGTTACGGCTTCACCTCACTCCTTCTCACACCACAATCAAAAGATGTTTGTGTGGACGGTGAGACTGTCACAGTAAAACCGGTGATGAGTTCAGTAGGTTACCGCTATACGAGTGCTTGACATAAAAGAAATATAGAAGCCAGGTTTATAATCTAACACCTCACTGAACATGGTTCTGTAATCTGACAGTTTCTGTATCTTCCTTGTCAGAGGGCAGGGACTCTAGTCCATAGGGCGGTAAGGACATTCGAGTGAGGGTACGCTGTTGGAAAGGAATGTTTACCTGTGGTCATCAAAGTTGTGAAACTGAAACGAAACTTTGCCATTTGTACAGGTAAATGGAAATGCTTTTGTTTTCACATGTCCCATCTTGCTGTCTTTTTTAACCTACATATACATACACGCACATAGAGGTGAGTGACATTTTTGAGGTTAGAACACCAGGTCAGCTGGGCATGCAGAGCCCCCGGAGCTTCTTTTGAGGGGGTAGGAGCCTTGCTCAAGGCTACTCTTCCAAGCAAGGGATTTGAACCAGCATGGGACTGTGCGAAATAATGACTTTACCACTTGACTGCCATCTTCAACGTAAAACCCCATTATATAACCACCTACTTCTACCTTACTGTGAATGCTCAGGCTGTGAACTAACTGCAGAAACATGCAGACCGAATGCATGACCTTTCATGGTTATTCTTATATTGCAGTAGCAATGTGGCTTTTTTCAAAATGTGCGTGATTTCTTCACTTCCTCCGGAACTGCATTCGTTACCCAGATTGCTCCCTAAACTTGTGACCAGGTGTTCATAAAACCAGATGTTTCAGGCTATAAACTGGAATGCCGTAACAACAATTCTCAGAGGGATTAGAGAGTCATTCTGTACAAAGTCTAATTTGTTGTTCTTAATCTACGGGGTCAATAGTCAATTCAGAATTGGAGGCTACAAATATTACATCTCATCGCTCCCTTTCCTTCTTCACCCATAAGCAATTAATATTTAATTTGGATTGTAAATTGGTTCACTGGAAACCACAACTGGTTTTGGTCTCCTTAATAAACCGCACACATCCTTCAAAGTTATGAAATCTGGACTGTGTGAATCAGTGAAGGACGTGTCTGCAGAGATGGGAGGTCCAGCCTGCGGTAAAGGCTCTAAACACTTATAGATCTTCTGGTTTTACCTGCAATCGTGTGTGTGTGTGTGTGTGTGTGTGTGTGTGTGTGTGTGTGTGTGTGTGTGTGTGTAAAACTATTAAGAAACCAAAAATTGGTTTCTTTCAAACAAAAATGGTCTAATACTACCCATTTTGTACTGTTGAATAAGCTGTAAAGAGAGGCCTATCTTACAGCATAAAAGTTAATTGTATTTTTCAGCATAATGGTTATTTTGGTTTTTAATGTTTTTACCTGAAGAGGACATACAGCTTGAAAGTCACCTCAGAATGACAGTGAGCCCAAGGATGAGTTTTAGATGTGTAACGAGTGGTCTGAGTCTCACAACCCTGGTGTCTTCCACAGAAGAGACTTCATTTGGACTGTGGCCCAGAGCCGGTGGAATGAAAAAGCAGGATGTGTATTGGTGGGTACTCGAGTTGAGCGTTAAAATGTGCATAAAGGCAGCTACAGGGTAAGCGGGACTAAACAAAAGAGTAATAACCACTTAGCAGGAGTGGTGAGATGGTGGCGATGGGCCAGGCAAATCCCCGGTCTTTCTTCCGGACCTAGTGAAGCTTGGTTCTGGTTCTTCTCACTTAGGTTATGCAGGGCTAAGCTACTGCATCAGTGCTTCCTAACTGTCTGCCTTCAATAAATCATACTGCCAGAGTCAACTGTAGGTCAAGCTTGCAGAGGCAGGCTGCCTACAGCCCCGTGTCCGCCGTGGTGAGCCTGCCGAAGGGTTTCACTGCTTTAGCTACTGAGTGGACAATGAAAATGGCCTTGGGGCCACAAGAAAGCCCACAGGCTGATTGACCATGCTGTAGGGGCAAAGGCTATTCTAAGGGTTTTGGACTATAGCTGAAAGGTATATCCTTCATTCATTTCTAACTTTGTCGACTTTTGGTGGCCTAGTGGAATTGGTTCATCAAGGGAGGGAAAACCAAAGTTAGATTCTTTTGACTACCCGCGATAAAGCACCTCCAGGGTTTAATAACAGCAGAGTTATTAAAATGGTTTGAGGTACCTTTAAGCTGCGTGCCTTTTTCTGCACTCGTATTGTGTTGGTAACGCTTAAATCTAAATTACAGCACTAATTGGAGTCATTTGTTCACTCAGTCCATTTGTGGAATGCCGATCAATGGCTCTTTCTAATTGTTTTTCCTATGATGCTCATTGCGGCGACGGGGTCTGCTAGTCAAGGCACTTGAACCTTATTCTTGTTGGCTTCCATATCATTTACAAGGCAGAATACGAACATCAACCCCTTACGACACAGGGTGTCGTTATGCAGGGGTGGGTTTGTTGTGTCTGGGGCCCCACTCAAAAAGTCACTTTTGGGGTCCCCTGCTTCTGATCAAATTATTCATAAGCTAAATAAATAGCTAGCAGAAACTGTTGGAATACTGTAGCTAGCTGACTAGTTATCAGGAAATGTTTGTGTTTATTTAATATTTAGTGTAGTAATTGTTTGTGGCCAGCAGGGGGCATAAAAATGTCAGGGGGGCCCATACAAATGTGTGGTTTGAGTGATGATAAGCAATGCTGCTGATGTTATTGTAGTATGACATTAGAAGTGTGAGGTGTGTGGTGGGGAACAGGGCTGGACTGGGATTAAAAATCGGCCCTGGACTCTGGTGTCCCCCACGATGATTTTTGATGAGCAGTGGTGGGGGGGGGGGCACGATTAATCTTGCCCAAGCGGGTGGGGGAGTTCCCATGATAAATTTCACTGGCCTACGGACCCATCAGCCCCCCAGAATAAACCCCGGTATGGCAGATGGCCAGTCCAGGCCTGATGGGAAATGTGACAGCCTGAGAGCAATGGTATGACAAACAGATCCACCTCGCTGTTATAATTATGGTTAACGCCCCTGCATTTCCTCCCGTCCCTTTTTAAGATGAAAAGTCAAGGGTACTATTTATTTATTCATTCCCCTCTGATAGTTAAGCACGCCAGACTAGTATCTTTCCTCATCTTTACCGGCTGTTGAGTGCTCTTCACGTGTGGTGCTGTGCTAGTGGCCACCGGCCACCCCTGCCGCCTCCGCGTGACCTCGCTCTGCTGCTGGCCCATCACCAGTAGGTGGCCCTGAATGACAGTGTTCACGCTGCGCTGCTGCTGAATGTAGCTGGTTTGACCTGAGTTTTTTGGTTTTTGATCATTTTGATCCAATAAGTCTTTCCCTCACTGATATTTGCCCCACTGCGGTCCACCTTAGACTCTTCCGGAAAAAAGGGCACTTCACTGTAGAATTTATAATTATGTGGGAAGTGTCCAAAAAGCAAACCTTGTAGATCATATCTACTACTAGTAAAGGTTACTTGTACCGTTTTGTATCGTTTTGTGGGTGGCATTGCAGTGCTGTGATTTTTCACTGTAGCCTCACACCCCTGGGGGTTGTGGGTCGAGTTCCCCCCTGCATCTCTGTGGGTGTTCAGTTTGCATATTCTCTCTCTCTCTCTCTCTCTCTGATGTTTCTAGGACGTACTGTATGTATGTTGTGCGTGGCAACTGTTTAAATGGTGTATTTCAGCCCTTCTTACCATAAACATGCATCAGTCTCATGCCATTTGCTTCTGCGATGTACAAATGTCGCCCTCACACCTTTTGACTTCTTATTAAAACGTGATTTGGCACCTTGTGACACTGACATGACAACTTCATAAATGCAATGTAACACTCGTCATCAATAGCCTGGGTGGCATTCACGTAGGGCTGTCAGCATGGTGCGGAACTTGCCCCAAATAACAAGGCAAAATGGCATTAAGCTACACTGTAACTCCTGACCTAATGCAGCGTGATGAATGTTTTGAGCTCAACGTGTCTGATGGATTCCTTCAGCTGTGAATATTCGAGTAAGATCCCATTAGTTCACTAGAGCTTAATCTGTTTTCTTACATTAACCTCTCGGTTTGATTTCAAACTGTAGTGTTTTTGTAAAAATCCACAGGCTACACACCTGTATGCTAATCTACTGTTTCACATTTTGTTTGTGCATATCATATTTTGAGCAGTGTGTGTATATGTGTTTTGGTGTGTCTGTGTGCGTGTGATTTATATGCATATAAGCGCACACAGACTTTGTGTATTTTTGGATTGTTATTATAAGTGTTTGTGAGACCGGTTTTTAGCCATTTCATACATCTCCCATGCTCTTTTGCAGTTGACAGGATGTTGCAACTAGCCGGTATGGTATTGAATCCCACCTGAATACCGTCTGGCTTCTCACCCTTGCCTTCCCACAATGCCATGCCCCTGCCGCAAGAAGCTGAAGCTGGTGTTCGCGTCTCTGACGTTTATGGTCCTCCTGACATGGCTCTACATCTCGATGGGCAACTTGGAGAGTGAGTATCACAATGGCTGTTTTTTGAATCACTAATTGAGAACTGGTTAGTGTGGTGTATGTCTGTAACTGTCATTTCTTTGCCAGTCACCTTGGCACTTAGTAGGAAAACCCTAAGATGGTTATTGACTCACCTCCATAAACACACCAGTGGTTTTCTTCACAATGGTAACGTGGTAATGACTCACTAATCTCATGTTTGTCATGTGTCAAACTTAAATAAGGGGTTTATATTGTATTGATGTACAGATACGTCCCTAACTGTACCACCCTGTATTCTCAGATGTAGGAAAAACAGGAAACCATGCATTTAAACTTCAGGGAAAAGGCAGGATTGGATTTGGAAATATTGATGGGTGAAAGTTTTACGGGGCATTTTTTCCCCTTTGAAAGACCAGGACCCTGGGAAATGAGTTTTCTTCTAAACGAAATTTAACCTCTTTTACTGTTTAACAGCATGTGACTTGAGCTTCAGGCTATGTATCTCCAAGTCTCAATCTAAATAAAGGCCTTCAGTTGGCACAAATAGCATCTCAAATGGAAGCTTGATTACAGTAGGGGTGAAATGTAACTACTTCTTGTCTTTTTTTTCCCTACCAGCAATGCATCATAAATATTGTACATTTAAATATATATTAAGTAAGTCACTCATAGTACAGTCTCTTAAGTGTCTGTTAGAATTTTATTGTATACGTTGTGTTTTCTAAGTTTGGAAAGTAGTAGGTAGTAAAAAAGGTAAATAAATAATCGTGTTTTCATAAAAATTGTAAATGATGACGCTAATGGAAAAGTATTTATGCATCTGAAAACACCCAATGACGAATAAAATAACCCAGGACAGTTTGTGTGAAGGTGAGAGAATCTGAATCCAGGTGCAAATTCACACCAGATGGGGGTGCCTGGGGCCGTGAGAGCATTTTATTTTTTTGGTTTGTTAACCGCATACTCATTTATTCATCTTGTTCATTTTGCTTATTATATACCTTCTGTGGCAGAAATGAGCTCTATAATGAGGCTTCTTTTCATTGTGTATCAACTTGGGATTTTTTTGTACTATAAGAATTACAACACATAAGCAAAATGCCCTGGATCCTGTTTAGACTCATTTAAAATACAAATAATGACAGGCAAAAATGGTCTCATTTGTCTTGTGTTTGCCCCATATTGTGAGGTTGAGGGAGATTATGGGGGGGGGGGGGGGGGGCTCGAGTCTCCATCTTCTTAGCAAAAGAGAAATGCATTATCTGTACAACTTTTTTTTTTTTCTCAAGGTTAAAACACAGTTTTCACTTACACAAAATGCAAAATGGAGCAATCCTTTTTAAAGCGTTAAGGAATCAGCGGTTGAGGGCATGTCCGTAATTCATCATTGCTTGTTAGTCATTCTTACACCTTAAAATGAACTCAATTTGTCAGCATAGTGGTTCAGATGCTAAGCATGATGAGAAAGCTTTTGCGTTCAAATATGTTGATGCATGGTAGGCTAGATTTGTGTACTGAAGCCTCTCTGGATCTTTGGAAGGCTAAAATAAAATACCCAGCTGACCTTTTGCTTCACCTCTACGTTAGCTGTGCTACATCACGCTTAAGGGAAACCGCTAAGCAGGGAACGACAGCACCTGCCTCTCTTTCACAGATGGACATTCCTTGATGCTTTCCCCTTGTGTCGTCGACCAATCGGAGCTGCGGTACTTGGAGCGGGAAGGCCTGGAGTTACGGGTGCGGGAGGTGGAGAGGGAGAACCACAGGCTGCGCCTGCAGCTAAACCAGTCACGAAGGAGGGAGCTACTGGTGCCAGAGGGGAATTACAGCAACCACCACTGGGTGGCAGTGGTAGACACGGGGCCTCTGGACAGCGAGAACACGACTGACGAACAAGGCAACCAGAGCGACTGTGCCCAAGAGCCCTTGGTGGAGAGGTGTGAGGTGAGGCCTTAGTGGTTTTCTCCCTGTTCGTCCTCCTCTATAAGAGGAGGGGGTTCTGCTTTCTGCTGATAAAGTGTCACTTTTGGGGTATGGCAGTGTTTCTCAATCCAGTCCTTGGGGACCCTCAGACAGCCGACATTTTTGCTCCCTCCCTGCTCTCATCATGCCTGTACCAGGTTTTTGGTGCTCTTGATTGGTTGGGAGCTGGGAAGGAGCAAAAATGTGTACTGTTCCTGAGGACTGGGTTGGGAAACACTGGTATACTGGATTCCTGATTAGCAGTAGGTTGTTTTCATCCCAGTTTTCCCCTGGGATGAATAAAGTATGACCTTCCTATCTTATGTTAGGATCTTGCTGGTATCTGTCCTTCTCAGATAAATAAAATAAAGTAATAAGAGTCCTTTTAATGCTGGAGTGTTTCACTGTGAGTGAGCTAACCGGCTTGGACAGTGATCCGTCTCCTTGACTGCAGAATATTGCAGCTTCCAGGTTTTTTCAGTCTCTTCCCCCCCCCCCCCCCTCGCCCCCACCAGCTTATCCACGTGGCGTGTGTATGTGCTGGTCACAACGCCAGCAGAGATGTCGTCACCCTGGTGAAGTCCATCCTGTTCCACAGGTGAGAGCCGATGCCTGCCGTGGTTCGTTCTGGAGTCTTTCTCGCACTCAGACCTCGCCCTGCGATGTTTCTAGTCCGCTTGTTGACAAAGGGAGCAGATGTTTACCAAATCCCATGGGTTCCTGCTGGTCCAAAAGCGCCTGTGCTTTTGTTCTGTTTCTCCTGGCATCGCCGATAATAGTGACCCAACCCTGCCTCATTTTTGTGTTATTTGTTGCATGCTACGGCTCCACCTCCTCTAGACAAGGTGGTATTGCAGCTGTTGCTAGGTAGTGCCGTGTGATCGGGCGTTGGCTGGATGCTCGTTGGTATGCCACGCCACCTCTCTGGTGCTTAGTATGCTGGCCTGTCCTGCTTCTAGGGCCCTTAGTCTCTGGGCAGGTCAAATAAACATGCAGGGCCTACTCGCTTATTCCTGGAATGTCTCCTTTTCACACTGGGTTTAAAACCGTCACATTCATGCTGACAAGGTGTATACTGCGTTCCATATTTGTAAATAAATGATCGAATGTTTTTTTCCTTGAAATGAGTCACATGGTTTGAAGTGACTAACTTGGCATCTTTATTAATCTGTCAAGCTGATGACCACATGCATCCTGTTCCATGCAGGAGGAACCCACTCCACTTTCACTTCATCACGGATGCGGTCGCCCACCAGATTCTCAGCTCTCTCTTTGCGTCCTGGATGGTGCCGTCTGTGCTGGTCAGCTTCTACGACGCAGATGATCTGAAGGTAACCCTGATCCCACTCTCGGCCACATCCTCCTTCTGACAACCCAAAGCTGCTTCTGGCATTAACGTGTCCCGCGGGAATTAAGCTATGGATCGTATGTAGCAGTAGGCTTACATATTTGCTTATTATATGCTTCCATTATTTCTGAAATTGCTGGTTTCGTGTAACGACGAGACGAGGACGTTCTGGGGGCTGTTGTGGGGCTGGTGTACTTGTGATCGGAAGGTTGCCAGTTTGAATCCTATGCAGAACAGTCCAATTGCCATTGGGCCCTTGAGCAAGCCCTTAACCTCCCCTGAAAAATGCTCCAGGGTTGCCAGATGAACGACTGACTATGTGCTCTTACCCCAAGCCTCATTCTCACCGGTGTGTATGTGTGTCTCAAAGGACAGCAAGATGGGATATGTGAAAATAAAGTCTAATGTACCTGTATTCACACTTGTACAAATAAAGTGTCATTAGAAAGGTGTATGCATGAGAGATGCGTGAGATGTGAGAAGAGAGGATTGAGAAGAACTGAAGAGAGAACAGAGAGGGTGCTGTCTCAGATGGATGGGTAACATCTGGTGTTGAACTAATAAAGTGCCTAAGCCTTAAATATTGTGCCTCATCATCACTGCCTCAGAAGAACTGGGATTGAACCACAGAGTATCGAAAAAAAAACAAAAAAAACTGCTCCGATGCTATGGAAGCTCACTTGGGTAATAGCTGAAGTGCAGCAGCTTCAAGTTTATTTCCAGAGTCTTGGCCTGTAGAAAAGGCAAAAGGTCAAAAACAGGTAGGGGCAAACGACAGCAAATGAATCCAAAACGTAATGAAAGACGTAGTCCAAAAACAGGCATAGGTCAATGACAGGAATGCAGGGCAAGTAACAGGATCTGCTCGGCAAAGGACAAGAAGATTAGAAGAGCAAGCCGGGTTCGTGCACAAGAAGTTGATCATGGAACAAACGCTCGGCATGGCGTGAGATTCAATACTTCACAAGGAAATCTCTGAAACTAGGTGCTTTTAATATGAGCCTAACTGATCCAGTTGAGAGCTGATGTCTAGCATTCAGGGGAGGCAGATTATTGGTTTCCTGTGATGTTGCATCATTATGTTGTACCTTTGATTTGCTGTTAATGATGTTGTTTGTAAGTCTCTTCCAAGACTGCTATGTAGAATGTTCAGTTGCCGTTGCTGGGGATGTGAAGAACTTACCCGAATGTGTTTTTTTTTTTTTTTTTTTTCCTTCTGCTATATCAGAAGGCATGTTGTGCTCCTGAACGATCCTGTTTTCTGATGTAATTGAGCTGAAATGCACTTGCTAGGCATTAATGGCACTCAGCTCTGCTTCTCCTGCTGTGATGTTTCAGTCAGAGGTGGCTTGGATCCCCAATAAGCACTACTCCGGGATTTACGGCTTGATGAAGCTCACCCTGACCAAAGCACTACCCCCTGACCTCACCAAGGTCATCGTCCTGGACACGGACATAACCTTCGCCACCGATATGGCCGAGCTGTGGACCATCTTCCGGAAGTTCACCGGTGCGGGACGTCGGATCGCCGCGAGGTAACAGAGGGATGGGTCTCGGGTCCGAGAGCCTCACACCGTAATGCCGTGTTCCGCTTTCAGACAAGCAGGCGATTGGGCTGGTGGAGAATCAGAGTGACTGGTATCTGGGAAACCTATGGAAGAACCACAAGCCTTGGCCTGCCCTTGGACGTGGATTCAACACAGGTTTGTTTCATTACCTTTCCTTTCCAAAAACTTCGTAGTTTTATTAGGATCATTAATCACTGGGAAATTTTCACCAATACTATTAAATTTATTTCGTACTGGGAGGAGTGTGTATGAGTGGTCACAGCCAAAGTGACCTCTTGTTAAATCTCTTGAATTTTAAATTAGTGATTAGTGACACGTGTCTGAGATTGTGTGGTCTGAGATGCCCCTTGTGTGGTCTGTCCTGATTGCAGGGGTCATCCTACTGCTGCTGGACCGGCTCCGCAGGATTGGCTGGGAGCAGATGTGGCGGCTGACCGCGGAGAGGGAGCTTATGAGCATGCTCTCCACGTCGCTGGCCGACCAGGTCAGTTCCAGCTCTGCGCCACTGGGGGTCACTGTTCGTCAGCAGTCATCCATCTCGTTAATGAAGTAGTTGACAACAGTGTTTTCAAATGTCAGATGAAACAATACAGACTGCTTCTTTCGCAGTAATGCATAATGGATTGTTGTGTATAGTTAGACTTCCTGGCCAAAGTATTGTGGAACTGCCTTGTGGACTGAATTCAGCCCCCTTGAGCGAGTAACGGTTTTTATTAATGTCCTGCAGCCTCTGCCATACGTATTGTGCTTGATTTGCATTTGATTACTTGTCAGCTGCTATTATTCAAAGTTGCTTCAAACCAAAAAAAAGTGTTCATGTTCCAGGGCCGAACTGTAAATAACAATGCATGAGCAGTAATCCATCTTCCAATTGCTTATCCTGGTCAGGGTCACAGGGGGCCTGGAGCCCATCCCAGGCAGCACAGGGAACAAAGCTGTGGTCCACCCTGGATGGGATGCCAGTCCATCACAAAACAGACATACCAAACACAACATCTGCTCTTTAGTCACAAGACTATGGGCCAGTTATGCTGGCTTTGGACTGTGGGAGCAAACCAGCATGAAAAGGGGAGAGCATGCAAACCACAGAAGGCAGATAGCAGCAGTGTTACCTATGAGTCATGGTGACACCTCGGAATGTAGATCAGCATTACCGTCGTGGTGTGCTGTGTGGCTCAGTGGGTTTGGACATTGTGCTTGTCTTCTGAACGTCACCTTTTTAAATCCCAGGGTCAGCAGAGTGATTTCTCCGTTGTGCCACTGAGTTTCTTAACCCCCCCCACCAATTACACAAGGGACCCTGCTTTCTCGATCGTACATTGCTTTGGATAAAGGCATCTAAAAAAGTAGGGCTACACGATATCACATCGCGATGAACTCGCGATTATACGGCGCATGTGCAATAATCACCAGGGCTTTAGGTGATGGGTGAAACATTTGGCTGGATGCCATCTTTTCGACTATACGGACTTTACTTATGCCCACAATATGGTAAGCAGAATACTAATATTTTAGCCATACTACTAATCTGTATAAATTCGCCATATCCTTATGTTTAATAAACGTGGCTGTACTTTTTGCAGTTTAAATTCCCACAACACAAACGCACAATTTATCAATACAATAGAGTATGTGGCGTGCTCCGCTAACTGAATTTAATAAACATAAGGTTACGCCGAATTTATATAAATTACTGACTTATGGGCGTCACAACACATCTCATTAATATTTTTTAGATGTACTACTAATCTGCTTACCAAATTTGTGGCAGCTCTATAAATAATTAAGTGTGGCATAACGATGCGATAATGCATATCGACTTAGTTTCAGGCTTTTACATATAGCAGCATCACAGCTGCACCTTCTCTCAAATGATAACCTCATTCACAGTAGTAGTGACATGGGACAGACTTAATAATTGATAAAAACCTAAGGCGATGCACGGGGGGGTCTTATTCACTGTGAAAAGTGGTGATTGAAATTTCTTTTCTTGTACAGGACATTTTTAATGCAGTTATCAAGCAAAACCCAGTCCTGGTGCACCAGCTGCCCTGCTTTTGGAACGTTCAGCTGTCTGACCACACGCGCTCAGAACAGTGCTACACCGAGGTGTCCGACCTCAAGGTAGGCCTGCAAAGCTTCAGCGCGATGAAAGCCAGCCCCCTTCTCCTCCATCAGCCTGCGTGTGTCCCTTTAGCAGATGACATTTGGAGCAATACTGACTTCAGAAATGCAGGGGTGTAACAATGCACCATGGCACAATATTTCGCAATTCAAAAATACGACGATATGCATTGTTGGGGTGTAATAATGCACCGTGGCACGTAATCATTTATTAATGTTAATGCAAAAGGGCACAATAGGCATAATCCCAGTTTTGCTTTAACATTTATTTTTGCATTTTGCACTAGGCTCTACAGAATAAGGAAAAAACTGCAAGAAGAAATGAATGGTTTGAAAACAGATTTTTTAAATTTTTTTTGTAAATGGACATGCCTAAAAAGGAATAAACAAGAGCTGTGAGATTTTAGTTTTTCAGTCTTCTACACTGTTTATACGTTACGGACATTATGATTAATTCTTATTTGTCCTTTTAGTTCGAAAAAGATACGAATCTGCTTGTTAAAATCTCTTAAAGTATTTCTTTTATTGATATTTTATTTCTATATTTTGCCATGGAGTCTGCAGAGTAAGGGGAAAAACTGCAAGAAAAAAAGAAATAGTTTGAAAACAACTTTTTGTAAATGTACATGCCTAAAAAGGAACAGAATACGAACTGTGAGATTTTAGTCTGTTTTTAGTGTTACTGTGTTGAATATATTGAGAGTGTATCAAACCGTAAGTCTTGAATTGTCTGTCGAACCGAATGGTGACTATATCATTACACCCGGTGTAGCTACAGAAGTGGGGTGGGGAAGATCACTATAGATTGTTTTAGTTGATTTTTGCTCACTTTAGAATGAGACATTTGATTACTTGTAATTCTACAAGATGACCTTATTTCAGAGTTTAGTGTGCTTGCACCAAAAAGATACCGAGAAAGTGACAGGAAACCTTTCCTGACATCCATTCAAAGACATGCTCTTACATACTGGTGTTGATCTTGGTGGAAATTCAGAATGAAAGATGATTATCTTGTAAATTACTGTAAATACTGCAGTGTTTGCATTCTTACAAACAGTGGTGGCGGTCCTGAATGATTGACGGTGCCCAGATGTGGATGGGGTCCTGCAGTGTCCAGAAATTGTATTTTGTATACTTGGGGGGGGGGGGGCAGGGTGAGATTGGGGGCTCAGGATTTCTAACCTCACTCCTGCTCAAAGTTTAAATGTATGTCAGGAAGAGATGTGAGTGGCCTGGGCTGACGGCTATGCACACTGTATCTAACGATATAGCGTCTTTCTGTAGTATTTTTATACATAGCCTTTAATTCTTATTGTACCCTTCCTATTGTACTTAATTTATCTATACTTTTTTTTTTTTTGCACAGTCGCAGGAGTGAGCCACATTTTCAGTTCTCTGTAAGTTATACCAGTATAACTTTGCATGTGACAGATATAATGTTGAATCCCAAGGTGATCCACTGGAACTCGCCCAAGAAGCTGCGTGTGAAGAACAAGCACGTGGAGTTCTTCCGGAACCTGTACCTG
>JAAGVU020000019.1:19471557-19481726 GCA_011763525.2 Mormyrus iriodes
CCTGTCTGAGCGTGCTCAAGGAGGAGTTCCACCAGGACCTGTCCCGAAAGTACGGCGCTGCAGCTCTGAAATATCTCCCAGCTGAGAGAAGTACCTAAACCAAAGCATCTGTTCTTCAAACTGTGGGATTATGAGTATAAAACCATTTTACTTGGTCTAGAGATCTCGCTTCGTTGCTAACATTGACTTGTATGATGGAGCCACAGGGGAAGATCAAGACGAGGTGTTAAGGCCCGTACCGCCGTGAGCGCTATTAATTACTCCACCACTGGGGCAGCAGAAGATGTCCTCTTACTATCTGTATCCCACATCTTTACTAAAGCAGAACCACACAACCTGGTGGACAGGGGCCTTTAGCCTTGCGGGAATTTCCCTGGCTTGGCAGAACCGTTTTCAATAGCCAAATTATCATGCATTTACTTTTAGCAGACAATTTTAACTAAAATGGAAAGAAAGCAGGGTTAGCCAGTCCCTGGAATAATGCAGGGTAAGGACCTTGCGCCCACTCCGGCACCCATGGGATTTGAACTGGTGACCTTCCCATCACTCGCACAGTGTCCTAACCTGGTGAGCCACACACCACAGACCCTTTTAGTTTCTTTTCTTTTTTCCCCTTCCATTGTCTTTTTTTTTTTTTTTTTGTGTTTTAGTTAACATTTATTAACATTCAATGAACATTTGTTTATTTTCAAATTTAAAAAGTAAATAAGCAAGACTGTATCTTCACACTGGAAGCCCGAGGGAAATGATGTCTTCTGGCAGAGACGAAAACCTGTTTCTCCTGCATTTGCTGCGTACACAGTTCCTCTAGCGTGTGCGTGTGTGTGTGCATGTGCGTGAGAGACAGACATGGGTAGTGTTTCATCTTTGAGAATTGTTCTTGTAGAATTCTTCCCTTTGCATGGCGCATGCCACGTCACTTCAGAAACGGCTCCAGGGCAGCCAAATAAGGGCTAAGGCCACACAGGATGTGATCATGCTAAATGGGAGAGATTATTATTCCAGCATCCACGGATTGGTGACATGGCCCTTGATGCGGTCCTCCAAAAAAAGGTGACGACCTCTCGGAAAGCATCCCTTCGTGTCACGTGCGTGTTGGCGGACTGAAAGAGTAGCCTGGAGTTTTATTCTTCACTCCATATTGCATAACAACAGCACGTAACGTCTTGCAGAAGGGTGGTTGGATCCATAGGCATTCCCATCCAACCTCAGCAGTGTTGAGTGCAGACTGTAATTGGCTGGCTTAATACAAATGAGAATGGAGTCATTCGTCTTTGATAATCAGAACTTGGCGAGGTAGAAGTTGTCTGCTCGTAGACAAACTTTCTGGGACTTTCCAGAAGACGCTCTCAGAAAAGTGGAGAAGCCATTCTGCATATCCTGCCTTATTGCTTTCTGTGTCATTTATATTAAATTATTTGAGATTTTGTTATAAGATGGAATTAATTCTTTAAAAAAAACACGTTTACTTTTCGTTCCTCATGTAATGGAATATATTGCCAAGAAAAAACGCAAACTGGTTTTTGAATGTTTTGTATTATCTGCAACTCATTCAAAATTTGTGGAGGAAAACCTTCATTTGTTAATGAGAGAGTGCCTGATTTCATTTCGTTCTGTTGTTTTCTATGTCTTGCCATGTTTCATTTCAATAATTGCACTATTCTTTATACTACAAAAGTGAATAGAGGGCATCATTCCATTTAATCAGTGCAGATACATAAGCAGCTACCAAACATACTCAAAATACTCTTAAGAAGTGTTGATGGACTTGATTTCTACCATGAGAACATTACAGTACATTCTAAAATAAAAAAAGAAAAGAAAACTGAGCAATATATAGATGTATACATGTATATATTTTTTTTAATTTTCAAGGATCTTGGAACATTTTTTACTTTTCCAGTCATTATGATTCATGTAACAGAAGATACTTGTCAAGTGAGCCAGTACATCAGCATAAGCCGTGTGTGATGTCACCGAGCGGGGGGTCCGAAGATGGCTCATGCTTCACGCCTGAAAAGTTCGGTCAGATGAGCGTTCCCATCAGTCATAAACCCGATTATGGGGAAAAAAATGCGTGTATGGTTATCGGTAGATTGTTTATTTAGCAGATTGAGGAACTACCTTTGCTGAATGGGGGGGAAAAAACCTAAAAGTACAATAAAGGTAACTGTGTGAGGCCTAAAGACCATGACAGAATTGAACCATGCCACTCCGAAAATGGTTTGCTTATGTTGCGTGTGTAAAATGCTAGTGCCTTGCTGTATTGTAAAACTGGGCGTTAATGATCCTACAGTATATATGTATATTAGTGGGGCCTGGAAAATGACTAATTTTTGGCTTAAAATGTTGATATTTTTCTACATCAGGAAGAGCTGCTTTAAATAAACGTATCTCTTTGTTCACACTCCTGTGTGGCTCCTTTAAATGGCATTTGATTCACAGCTTGTTTTCAGGAATTCTTTTTCAAGAGTGGAATTTGCGTGTTTTTTTTTTGTTTTTTTTTTTAAACATTATGAACGCCGGGCCCATCACTCCCAGTGTTTCTCTGGGTTCACTTTAATTTGATAACAGCTCGCCTTATTTAATGCAGTATGTCACCTGCCTGGAACGTCTGAAACCCTTTTTGAGGCAGCTTCAGATTGTTTAACCTAAGGAATACACAGGGGGAGAGTTAAGAAATATTTTTATTTTTTTTTTTACTAACATCAATGCACACAATACCATTAAGTTATTGTACCTCATGTTACCAAATACGAACATTGTTTTATACATTTCATGTGGATCTATAGAAGTGATTGTTCTGGTATTACATAACTACATTTGCACTAATATGAATATGTTCTAACTCGTGTCCGGTTTATTAAATAATATATTTTCTAAGGTCAGTTTATATACTTTAGAAATGTGGTACACAGGTCTATGTTCCATTAAATCAGACTCTGCTGGATCCGTTACTGCAATCAGAAAATGCTGAACTTATGATGAAGATGAGGATTCTGCTGTGCCTGATGCCTGAATCAAGCGGAGGCTGGATGCCGGCAAGAGAGGAAATCATGACAGAGGATAGCAGGTACTGCACTGCACGTTCTGTTGTTCAGTAAAGCATACAACGTAAGGACAGGGGGCGGGTGTACCCCCCAGTATTTAATTTGGCATAATTCATCACACCCAAGAAACAGAACTTTGTATTTAAATACAATTAAATGTTTTTTTTAGTTAGAAAATGGCTATAGTTGAAATAAATCAAGGTGATTTGTGTAGTCCCCGTGACCATATGATGGATGGGTAGATGGTTACACTTCAAGATCTCACATCTTAAGAAAAGTAGAAACCTGAGGAAAAAAATTAAATGAACCCAGTAGATTCTGTGATGTGGTGTAAACCTGCAGGGTGTGAAGGAAACACAGCCAGACTCAATCTTGCCCACTAGTTTCCTGCCAAAATGGTCACCAAAGTTGTTCATGATCTTCTGGTGCTATACCCTATTCCATGTAAAGTCCTAGGTGTAGATCAACCCCAAATTCCATGCAGAGTGGAAAAACTGCTCTCAAGCAAAAAAACGTTACCCATGATCTGATAATCCTCTCTTTCTTGAATGATCACACTTCAGATAACCTAAAATATTTCGCTGAATTACATGATGTAGAGAGTTTTTTTGTGCTTTGATCTGTGCATAAATGTTTTGTAATGTTTTACATAGCTGTTTTTTTAGAACTGTTTGATCAGCAGACAATGTCAAGGCTCCTGTTACCTGTGTCATGAAGACTAGGATCAAGGGTTTCGTTACTTGATTGCTGTTTAGACCAATGTTTCTCAACCCGGTCCTCGGGGCTGTCTGGCAGGGAGCTGGGAGGGAGCAAAGTTGTGGACTGCCTGGGGGTTCCTGAGGCCCATTTAGTGAAACTGGTCTAGAAGTATTAAACACCACCAAAAATTATAATCCCTGGCCTCCCACTGAGGAAATTCTAAAAATTCACAATGACAATAGGAATACATAGAAATTAGTTATATCTGCATAATTCACTTGTTCACTGGTAAGTATTAGATGGTTATTTATTTAGGTTTTTTTGGCCAATTGTGTAAATTGCAGGAGTGGAAAGTAATGACGACGTGAATGACATGGACTCCAAATATTACCGATACAGCTCTCAGGAAGGTCTCTGCTTTCGAACCCTCAGGCGTGATACTTAAACTGATGTATTGCAGTAAAATACCCAAATCATTAAGTTAAGATTCTAAGTCACTTATAACTTTCAGGAAAACAACTAAATGTAATTTATCAGTACTGGAAGACATTGTTGTTTTTCTGTGCAGCTGTTCCCTGCAGGAATGTGTGCATTAACTGGGCGAGATTTTGCAAATAATATGTTGGATACAGATGTATGATGCCATCTGGTGGGGAAATGGTGGCTGGTCTGGTAAACCTCATTAGGGAGTGCCGTTGACTCACACCTTCAGCGTTAGAGCTTTGAATCCTGCCTGTACTGCATTCTCCCTGTGTTGTGTGAGTTTGATACAGATGTTAGTTTCCTCCTGCAGTCCAAAGACATGCAGTTAGGTCGATTGGTGTGTCTGATTATCTGTAGGGTGTGTATGTGCCCTAACCTGCACTGTTACTCTGTGACCCTGTATTGTTAAAGTTATTAAAAGATGGATGTGTCTTTATCTGTTGATTTACCCAGAATTCAATAAATATCAGTTTGGGTAAAGCTTTAAATCAGCTAAGTAAATTATAGTAATATTGACCATTATTCATCAGCCTACTTTGATTTTCCAAGAATCTAATTAATTGAATGAAGATGTTATGATTAGGATTGCCTCTGTCCTATCCAATTCATAATCCTCATTTAAGAAGCAAAACTCAGGGAGGTGTGGTCGTGCAGTAATTAGCCCTGTTGCCTCATACCTCTGAGACCAGGGTTCGAATCTCCGACATGGCTCCAAGTGTGTAATGTCTGCATGTTCTCCCTGTGTCATTGTGGGTTTTCCTCCGGGTACTTTGGTTTCCCCTCGCCCAGTCCCAAAATATGCTTATGTTAATTGGAATTACCTAATTTCCCAAATGTGTGCACAGGCGCTTTAACACCGCCAGAACCAGGAACTTTTGTCACTTTCACACCGCAGGGATTCGGCCCGACTGTATTTATTCGGAGGAAATTCCGGAACACTTCTTTGTACCAACTCCAGACTCGGTATTTTTCGTTGGAACACGACCTACAGGGGAGGCGCTTACAGTGATATCTTACTGATTGGTGCTGACCACAAACACCGGTGCAAGCGTAGAAAGCGTGAAAACGCGGAAGAGACATACAAGTAGCGGAGCAAAAATTGAGTAGATGGAATTATGTTTAGAACCCAATTACATTTAATGCAACAATTAATACATTTTTTGCTTAGGTCTCCATATTTCCTCATCGGAAAATTCGATCGTTAACCAATATACCTTTGTGTTATATCGCTGTTTCTTGCGGTGAAACTCATCATCGCATCCATCTGCAGAGCCGCAGAATCGTGACGTCACCAGGTTTTTAGGCCAAGTTTTACGCGCGCAGTTTCAGGACGGATCTTACGTCATTGGGGACGTAACAAGACGAAGGTGGCGGATGGCGCAGTGTGTATTTGTTGTTTTTAATGTTGTGTCACGGCAATTAAGGGCTCAAGGATCTTAGTGTTTATTTGTTGAACTAACAGTATGTGTACAAATACTATGCATGCCTTTATGGGCCTATAAGCAGAACACATCAGTCTAGAAACACATAAACGTTAGGTTTCGCGATTCAGTGACACGAGAATATAACAGGAGAAGAACAACCACATTAACGTTACTACGTAAATTATGAGGAAGCATTTAAAACGTTACAACTGATAGACAATTTTAACAAAAACATATTTTGAAACTACATTCTAAACGACAACTTATACTCACCTTGCCTTCCGTCATCTTTGCATCTTGTAACCATAACCCTAACCCCCTGATCACGTAAATTCGTTCGGAAACTGCAGGTGTTAATCTGTTGGTCTAAAACTGTGGCGATGTCGTGGTCCAGAACACTCCACAGCACCAGATGGCGCAAAATTTAAAAACAGCTGGTCCTGAAACTGCGGGCGTAAAACTACTGGCCAAAACTCTGGTGACGTCACGGTTCTGCGGCCCTGCAGATGGATGATATTAGAGAAACTTTCTAGCGCTCATCAGCGTGATAACGTTACATTGTTTTTACTCTATGAAAAACAAAAGATCGATCCGCTGGCCATATTTAAGAAGAATCATGAATATGTCGCGGGTCACATAAGTAAAATATAAATAAAAGGCTGAGTCCCGTTTTAATCGCAATCGATCCCCTCAATAACTAACAAATAACAACAAAACGACTTATTTAACCTCCATTGTTTTGGCGTGGCGGTGTAGTTTCATATGAAATTATGTGTGACGTTTAAGGGTGTTTCACACCAGCACTTTTTATCCGGTTAAAACGGACTCTGGTTCGATTTCCCCCTTGCGATTCGTTTGTCCAGGTGTGAACACAGGACCAAAGAACCGAACCAAGACCCCTGAGAGAAAGTGATCTCGGTCTGATCCCAAATGAACTCTGGAACGGTTCGTTTGCAGTGCGAATATGACCTGAGCCAACTTTCACGTATACTCCTCTAATTTGAGCTGATCGGGTTCCGTAGCCAGGTGCACTTTGTATTCTGGGAGGAGGAGAAGGAGAAACGAACCGAGGTCTTACTTGGTCTAGCAGCGAGGGACGTTGCCTTCTTGAAATCTGGCCAGATGATTACATGTCAACTACTAAAAACAGCTCATAAAAACTGAAGTTTTCAAAATGTTCAGTCAATGGCTGAAGGAGAGATTTCACTGGTCGACTGAACAGTGTCATGTGAAGAGGAAAAAAAAAAACTGAGGCAACAATACCTGAAATTAAAAGACGTTCAACTGCTTTTCCCAGGACACAGGGCCTCCTTCCTGTATTTACCTTTTTGCTCCGACCACAGACACATTTGACCAATAGGCAGAAACAATTTTCTCATGTGGTTTGGGGGGACGCATGTCTGCTTAGCTTGTATTTTTCATTCTGTGAAAGCAAACCAAACCGAGGGGGAAATGCTGCAAGTTTACAAATTCATCAACTGATTCAGAGCAGAGAAACCAACGTATCGCTGTGAAAACGCCCTAACTTACGAACATTTCTGTCTCCCATGATTATTTAGCATAAAGGTCCCGGTTCCTGTTGTGCACTGTGATAATTTTAATTAATATTATTGTACAGCATGGAGATATTTTTGAGGCACCCTCTGCTTTAGCTTAAAGTATTATTACGGGACTAAGTTAAACACTACACAAGCAGAGAATCCATGTTCAACTGGATATTCTATATCCACAACTCGTTAGTGAACCATCTTGATCTAAAAAGCAAATCAAGAATATCTAGACCTTGGCTGATGGCAGGTTATGGAAAGTAGGTTGATGAAATTGTAGAGATCCAGCAGTGATTGTGACATGGGGCAATATTACTGCTTACAGACTGTTATGAGGAGGCTACAGACTATTATGAGGCTGCAGTGATAGCAGCCAGACCCAGCAGCAGTTATCCTTGTCCAGTTAGGGGGAATAAGTCCACTTCCATGGGGAATCATCTGATTAAGACCCCATACCATTACAACCTAATGTGTCTATTACACAGCTTGCTTCAATCATAGACTCCCTACAGCTTTTCTAATACACAAGAGGCTCAGGCTTCTATAAAGCATTTTATTACTTTTGTCACGACTTTTATGCAAATCCACTCGTGTGCTGTGTGCCCCTGTTGGCCATCGAAGATTACCTACAGGGCTAATGTGATTTAATGTCAAATACCCTTGATTAAGCATATTTTCCTGCAATGGGCTATTCTTGATAAGTCTTTCAGCTAGCATGTGTCCTGTCCTTCCCAATTTACATTTGCACCCCATTAGAGCTAGCCTTGATAGACCCCCTCCTTGCTGCCGTGGCACCTGTTGCTGAGGGGCAGAGAGAGTAAAAAAATAAGATTCAGCTTGCAGCTGTGGCAGAAACATTCAGGACCTGCATGTTAGGATGGAGCAATGTCACATGTTGTGGAAGCCTGGAAGAATACGCCTTCATACAGATCGCAGAGAATGGTCATGAAGATCTATGCAGAAGAATATTATATGTGAAGTATTCATCTCTATTTTCATGAAATTTTTATTTATTTAGCAGACAATTTCATCCAAAGCGACATTTTTTTTGGCAAAGCATGCTCTGCTAGTCCCTGGAGCAATCGGAGGTTAAGGACCTTACTCAAGATCCCAATGGCCACCCCTGAGATTTGAACTGGCAACCGTCTGACCATAGGCACAGTTGAGTTAAATGTAGACCACAGAGGACGGCTATGATCCATCGACCTTTGGGTTATGGGCCCAGCACACTTCCACTACACCACTCTGCTCTACACATATCATATTCATATAAGTGGACTTGACACACAGAACAATGTGTAATTTTATTGATTCATTTTAAACCACATTCCTACAGCCATAATCAAATGTGTCTCTATTCTAGTTTTGAAATTTCTCAACTAGCGGCAGATGTTACTCCTTTCACACTCGTTGTTTCCTAATGTAATGGGTCGACTATATGTTGAGTCCATGTCCAGCTACCTTGAAGGTGGCTGGTTCATGTCCTGTGAGAAGCCCTTTTGCAACACAGTTGTGTGGCGCCTCCTTTTGGCCCCAAAGTCACTACACTAAACATTATATAAACACATTCCTTATATAGGAGATTCTAAAGCAGCAACAGATGGCTAGCTACAATCTTCTGACACTACGAACCAGGAGCTCAAGTGAAATATCCATCCATCCATCCATCCATCCATCTTTCAACTGCATATTCTGAGCAGAGTCATCAGGTAAATTGAAATTTCCACAGTAAAAATGTGCAAGTCATTCATGTACATGCAGGAGTACAGCCTTTATTTGCTGTCGTACTCATAGTGCATAAGTCCTGTGGAAATCATGACCCAGCTGATAAGGTTGCCTTAGACCAGGGGTGGGCAATGTTATCCAGAAAGGGCCACTGTGTGTGCGCGTTGTTTCTGCAGCTCCCTAATCAGATTACTAATTAGAGGACCGATTGGCTGCCTCACACCTGGGTTTGAACAGCTGACCTAAAGGTTATACTAAAAGCTTGCATACACACTAGCCCTTTGCAGATAAGATTGCCCACCCCTGCCTTAGACTCTCATCATTTACATAACGCAGCACACCGAGCCTCATAAATGTCTAACATCTGGATGTCCACCACAAAGGGATATTCCATTTTACAAGCACTGTTGCTTAGAATGCATTTTTTTTAGGGTTGTCCTTGTTAATATTATTACACTCCATAAAATCATATTGTTAGGGACCGCATTTGGGATATTTAAGTATGGTATATTTTTTTTCTGTAACATATATGAAGCCGTACTCATTATTACAGAAGTTTTTTTTCTACAGATGTGAAGCATTGCAAAATGACATTCGATCCTGTGACTTCCTTCTTGTCTGTTAGCTGACTTTTGTTTGAGGTTTCTCACACCAGTTCAAGGGCAGTCAGGGTACACTGTAAATATGTGTCACACCATCTTTGGAATTATATTTGTCAGCATGACTGTCCAGCATTGGGACTCTCTTCCCATTTCCTACAATGGACAGACACAACATTTCTTAAAGGGGCAGCTGCATATGGAAAACAGGGCCTTCTGTAGCAGATGATGATGATCTTTGGAACCTTTTTTTTAGTCTTGCATACCAAGACAGCAGAAGGCAGGGGAAACCCTGACGGTTCTCCATCACAGGGAAGACAGACAGATACACACACATCATAGATAAATTAGAGGTGCCAGTCCACCAAAAATGGGATTTTTCAAGGTGGTGGCATAAGAGAAGCCATAATTCATACATAGGGTCAACCTTATCATTAGCCAATGACAGTTTTTAAATCGGTGAGTAACAGGGAAGGAGGCACTCTGGGGGCCAATCAGCTTTCACATTGGGCCAGTGCCTCTGTGGTCCACCACTGTACACAGCCCTGCACCAAAGTGCGTGTATTTTAAATACTAGAACTCGTGGCCATGAGTGGAAATTAGCGGGAGAACATTTTAAAGTAAATTTGAGGAAGCACTTCT
>JAAGVU020000019.1:19484181-19497486 GCA_011763525.2 Mormyrus iriodes
AATAGGATATTTCTGTTGCTTGTGCATTGTAGGGCTGTGTTTTCTTTATAACAGCTCTACAGAGTCTAATTTCACATCTGTTGCTCTTCCAACACTTGGTGATTCATGAAGGGGAATGATGTTGGCCATCATCGTCATCCTCGGCTTGGCGTTTATCGAGAGGCCCTCGTCCCTGTCCCTGTCTTCTGACCCACGCTACAGACAGGCTGCGTGGGACCCCCCCTGTGGCTACACTGAGAGCATTGAGATGGCCTGCCTCTTAGTCTTTGCCTTTGATGTAACAGTGAAGGTCAGCTGCTCAATGTTTGGTGAGAGTTTAGACATAGTGGTCGGTGGTTATAAATGCGACTGAAATGTTCATATTCCTGCCTTTGATCATCAGATTCTCCAGTTCTGTATAGATACTGATTACTTTCTAACCTCTCCCTTCTTGTTGGCAGAGTTATCTGATTGGCTGGAAGGAGTTCAAGAAGAATAAGTGGCTAATAACTTATATGGTGGTTATCACAGGGTCCTTCATGGACTGGATCTTATCACTCAGTATGGTTTGTGGGGAGGTAGGCGAGGTGCCTTACTTGCCTTTGTCATCATTGGAAATGTGAATAGAATGTATGGCCTGTCTGGCTGATAAAATCGTTTCTTTAACGTACGATTAGCTACATTTATCCAATGCAGTGTGTCCCTGGGTGTCATAAGAGAGCAATTCAGATTAAGGGCTTTGCAGATCCTTCATCTGCATAGTCCTGATAGTGCCATCTGTCTAAAAGTAGGAGATTTCTTGATACTTGTTTCCTTTTAATATATATTTCAGAACATAAGAGTCAGACGATTATTTCGTCCATTCTTTCTCCTTCAAAATTCATCACTAATGAAGAAAACATTAAAAAGCCTCAAGAAAACTCTGCCAGAAATTGCAAGGTAACTCGTTTAGTCATAGCTAGGTATAACTTTGAAATGTTGAAGAAGGAATGAATGTATGAATATTAAGAAGGGAAACATAATCATTGCTATTATTACTTGGTAAACTTGGGAGTTTTTGCGTGTATGTGTTTCTAGCGTGTTTTACTTTGTTATTAACTTAGATGTTGTTTTAAAACATGCAGCCTGAGTGGAATATATTGTATCGTGTAAACTCACAGTATGTGGTATATTGTATCGTGTAAACTCACAGTATGTGGTATATTGTATCGTGTAAACTCACAGTATGTGGTATATTGTATCGTGTAAACTCACAGTATGTGCTTATGTTTATGTTGTGCTGTGCTCACATTTTTTAGTAATGTTCTGTATACTGCACAAGTAGCACCTGCTTCACTTATTGATTATATATTTGTGTTGATGCTCTTTGTTGCTTAAAGCACTTATCACTGTTTTGTTAAACTGCATGCTTGGCTTTGGTGGAAAGTTTCTGCCAAATATATGAAAATGTATGTGCTAATAGAGAAAAGTACGGATTATGTTTTACTTGTATTTATGCATAGGGCTTTGCAGTTGACCTACTGTAATACAGCATCAACCTATGCCCATTTATTACAGTACATGCATGTGACATTAGGATGAAGTTGGCATGCTTACATGTGATGGTGCTGTAGTGTTGTGGTGGATGCCAGCCTTTTTCTCGTGTTGTTCAGTGTGGTGCTACTTCTGGCTCTCCACTTGTGTCTCTTCACCACGCTTGGCATGCTGCTCTTTGCCAAGAGAGAGGTAAAAGTGACCTGCACACATGACATGGTGTGACATAGCGAGACTTAGCATGACATAACATAACAAAGCATAATGTTTAAAAAAGTGCCTAGTAAAAATTGGCCTTAATCACCTGAAGACAATATGTATATATGAAAAATCTAGTAACTGTAAGATACAATATTCTTGACTTAATGTTGAAAGAGGCTCTCCAGGTTACTATGGTCTGTGTTAGGATATTTCGACTTTATGAAGGGTATTCCAGTTCCATTCTGTTTTTTACTTTCAATACACTATTCAAAAAATTACATGAGATATTCAACACTTTATTATAAAATAGGCTTTGTGTTAATGATTTTCCCCAACTGTAGGCTATTGTAAACGTTCAAAACTTGTTTAAGGTTGGCTGGGCCAGGCTATGATGTTTGTTAGGTTACGTCTGCTGTATTAAAATGCATTTTCACCTTACGATATTTTCACCTTATGATTGGTGTATCAGAACGTAACCCGGGGAGCATCTGTGTATTGACTAAAACTGACTTTGTAATACATTTTATTTTGTGTTGTGTTTGTATCGATTAATGGATGACCACTATGAACAGGAGCTTGTAAAAGTCAAAATGGCAGCTTATTTTGGGATTTACTTCAGTGAGTTGAATTGTGTGATGCCTGCAGGCAGATCAGAGACTGTTTTTGATATATTCTCACTTAGAAACCAGAGGAGAACACAGAATGGGAAACTTACTTCAAAAACTTACCACTGTCCCTGTCATCCTTGCTTGTGCTGCTCACTACGGCGAATAACCCAGATGGTGAGTACTCCTTCAGTTCTCCTTCAACTTCAAGGCCTCCTAGTGTTCTTTGTATAAATGATACAGTTAAAGACCGAATTTCTAATGAAATCAGTCCTTTTCAGTGCTGCAGTATTACAACCAAAAAGTACTTTACAGTGATTGCTAGTAGTTCTCCAAAGGGTGTCGATAGCCAGAAAAACCTATAATTACTAGTCCTGGGGAAAATATTACCCTGAGCATTCCAGTAAAGCAACTCACAGAGTCACACTTCTGGAAAAGAGTATTTGGAAAGTTTTAAATGACTGAGTTGTGGAGAATATGTGGAAAAACAGCTTTGTCATGGTGAAGAGGCTGGCATTTATGAACAGGCGTAGTCATTGTGTAATCAGTGATGTGGGCTGGGGGAGAGCTGATGGAGATAATCATCAGGTCTGTAACTTTTGCTTTTTATTTTTGCTTTTAGTGTAACTTTTCTCAGTATAACTTTCAATATTCTTTTGTCTTTATTATCATGTCACTACTATAAATGTCTTTCTGCTGTTATTGCTTATATGGCAGCGCCGGCCACCTTACATTTCACAGCAGCTTGTAGTCTGACTGTATACTTTGCACGTGACAATTAAACCCTTCAATCCTTGAATCGTCATGGACCCGTTCTTTAGACGCCCATGTGGTCGTGATGTCATGATCCAGATGATGTTACCTAGAAGGAAGAGGGAAACAGTTGTAAAACCAATGGGAAATTAAACACAGGCTTTGGCTTGGATTCCTAATTGTTGCTTTACAAATGTTTCCCTTCAAAAAGATGTAGTTTTTGGTCACAGTGAGCAACGTTTATGCAAAGTCTCTTCTTGCTTTCCTGTGGGCAGTGATGAACCCTGCATACTCTTTAAACCGACTGTATGGCATCTTCTTCATCACCTTCAGCGTGATTGGTAAGTTAGTGATGCCGTAAACTTTTCAAGTGCTTGTACATGTGCCTGCAAACCAGCCAATGTCAAATGAGTCAAATGAAAACATTGTATTTGCCTTTAAAAGTGAAGAGCAATCAATTACGTTTTTTATTTTTATGTTATCGTACCGGGATTTCTCCGGCCTTCCTGAAGTGTCCAACTAAATACACATTTTTGTTTTTTCAGGAACATACTTGATAATGAACCTCTTAACAGCTGTTATCTACAACCAGTTCAGGGGATATCTACTTGTAAGACTGAGTCAATTTAATCTTCCCTTAAAAATAGGTACAATGAAAATTTACTAGGCCACTATCCATCCATGTTGTCTTTGTAAGGGGGGGCCTGGAGCCTATCCTTGGCACCATAGGACCCAAGACTGGGAAACACCCTAGATAGGATGCCTGGCCATCACAGGACACATACACACAATCATGCACAATTAGCAATTTAGTGATCCCAGTTTACGTAACTGTACATCTTTGGGCTATGGGAAAACACCCGAATACGTAGACAACAGAAGGAGAACACACAGCAGAGGTGAGATCTGAGCCTACAGTGCCACCCACTGAGCTACCATGCCACCAACAGACCATGGTTGATAGTAAAAAATTGTCACCGAACAATATCATTGATTCACATACAAGTACAGAACCCATCAGAATGGAACAAGCCTGTTAACAAACTGGTGTTTAGTCAGATACTGTGTCCCATACTTTGAGGATTCCTTGTAGATGTTAATGTCCCCCTGTAGTGGTCCATGTCTCCCTGTAGATGTCCATGTCCCTCCGTAGATGTCCATGCAAGAATCAGTGCTGAGGAGGCGCCTCGGCATCCGGGCGGCCTTCGAGGTCCTGTGCTGCAGGGGGCAGGCTGAGGACCAAGGCCAGGAAAAGGCGTGTGAGAATGAGCAAGCGTAAGATTGGTGGCCCCCTTCACTAAAGGCCAATACCCATTTCTGTTTGTAGCATTTTTATTCTAATGAACGTATTTGATGTTTTAATAGCTAAATTATTGCATAACATAATTATACAATGGAAGGCCATTCCATGAAGCTCCCAGCGCGCAGTTTTTTTGCTGGGGTTTATGCCAGAGGGAGTTTGGAACTGCAGTTTTTGAGTCAACAGAACTTTGACGACTTTTACGCACTATGCCTCTCAGCACTAGGAGACCCCACTGTGTAACTTTACGTGGTCTGCCACTTTGTGGCTGAGTTTCTGTTCTTCCTAAACGCTTCCACTTTGCAATAATATCACTTACAGTTGAACGTGGAGTATCTATCAGGGAATTTCATGAGCTGACTTATTGTAAAGGTGGCATCCTATGACAGTAGCACAAATGAATTCACTTAGCTCTTCAGAATGGCCCATTCTTTCACAAATGTTTGAAAACCTGACTGCATGGCTAGGTGCTTGATTTTATATACCTGTGGCGATGGGTCTGAATGATACAGCTGAATTCAATGATTAAGAGGTGTGTCCCAATACTTTAGTCCATATAGTCTATCTTGGATATTTTTTATGCGCGTCTGTATTTTACGATAATCGAAAGCTGCCTGTATTCAGATAGGCTTCTGGAGTTCATCAAAATGGCTCTATCTGCTTCATGTTGATCAGTAGTCTATGGAATAAGCTAATGGATAGTGAGGTGACTGTCTAATATGACTGTAAGCTGATATCCTTGCCCTCTCCTCCCTTGGTCCTCTAGTGGAGGTGTGCAGGTAAAGACCATAGTGCAGGTGCTGCAGCAGGTGCAGACAGAGTCCTACTACAAGCAGGCCATCATGAGGGTGAGGAGCAGAGCCCTGAGGGATCATCTACACCCAGAGTCCCCCAGCATGTCCATCCCTCTGTGACCAAGTCGCTTTCTGCTCTGTCCCTCTTGTTCACACCAGGAGGTCCAGCGGCTGACAGAGAGTCGCATCCAGAGCCAGACCTTTCAGAACCTGTTTGATGTTTTGGAGAGGGACAGGATAAAAGAGGTTGTGCCCAGAGCTCCTGCCACAGTACTTCATGTGAAGTCAAGGCCTGCTGTGTGCCTCCTATTTTTAAATATGTTTTTCTGCTTCATAAGGCAAATTTCAAGTTTAGGTAAACTGAAGCTAAATCATTATGCTTTGCTTATAATGCGTCTGACTGTGGATTAGGAGTTTCCAGGTTTGACTCCTGGCTGGCTTGAGCTGTTTCTTTGGGGGGTGATTTGTGGCTTGCTGAGTTAGGCCTCTGTGCTTGTTCTTCAAAGGCCACTGGTTTGAATCCTGTGCTCGAAAGAATAGCCCCATCTCCTTTAGGCCCTTGAACAAGGCCCTTATCCCACAGAAAACACTCCAGGGGCTCTTGTTGAATGGCTAACCCAATGCTTAGACCCCATCCCACTAACTATTTTTTGTTCTAGGAACGCTTTCCGAATGTTATGATTAAGGTATGGAAACATTCGGTGTCCAATTTTCCTGACGTATCCAGAATATTATCCCTCTACTACTACTAAGACTAATAATATGAAAATAAATGAAGGGCCTGGTAGTAGGTAACACTCTTGCTTTACACATAAAAGATGGGCAGTATGTTCTTAGTAGGAATTCACTTTTATAAAATACTTTTTTGCAAAATACGATTTTTATATTATAATATTTTAATCGTGTTAAAAGGGTGTTCAGGTATTAGTTTTATCGCGCTGACATTGACAGAACTTAACATGTAAAACCTGGAAATAACGTTACATTAACGTGACACTAAGAACGTTCTCTTCTTACTAAGAACTTTGAGAAGACCTTGCCTCAACATTGGCTAAAGTTCTGGCAACGTTCCCTGTTAGCTGGGAAAGCTTCACGCTCACCTCTGCATAAAGAGGGCAAGATGGAATTATGTGAAAACGAATAGATCCCAGTGCACTTGTACAAATAAAGTTTAATTTCTGGATAGATTTCGCACATTTTAATGAGATCCATATAAAAATGGAAATGCTGTCGCTGTTTTTTTCTGTCTTCCTTCAGCCTCCTCCGATGCCGGAGTACAGATTCCGCTGCGTGCAGCTGCTGCAGTTTGTGTTTAGCCACTATTGCATGACCGTGCTTGGCAACATGGTGACTCTGGCTAATGTGGTCTGCATCTTTGTAAGTCTGTACAGGCTGGGTTGTGTATTTTACATTAAATTTAGACTGCCTAATTATTGTTATAGTTTTAAAATAAACCATTGGGGAAAAATAAAGGTACACAAACTTAGATCTGGGTTATTCACGTACAGTACAATTGAAAAGCGTTTTATATCTGATAACCTGATTAATAGTTTGCAGTTGACCCCGAAGTCCAGGGCAGATTTTTAATGCCGTCCAGCCTTGCTTGACACCCAGTGCCTGGGCATGCCTACCAAAGTAGTGTCATGTATTGGTGCCTACCTTGTGGAATACTCAGACCGAGAGCTATTGGCAGATACGGAGTGAGAATTCCCTGGTCATTTAAGCTTTATAAACCTCATAACCTGCATAACTGAACTATTTAAATTAATTTTCAATTAATAAGAAACCTCCATCCTGTTAGCTGGACTATAAGGGATAAGCTACAAGAGACTCTACTAAAAGTAGCACAACAGTGCCTCCTTGTGGAAAGGTGTAACACTGACTGCAGGGAGATCGTTATTGACAGAACAATTAATATGAATTGTCTTACAGACTGTCCTGGTGATTGACTCAGAAAAGTCCATCTCAGACTGGAAGGAATACTATTTGGAGGTAATTTCTGAATAGATTTTCATTTGTTTTGGCTTGTAGAGACAACTGTATACAGTGAAAAACTTGCTGGTTTTATAGATGTATAATATTTGTAAATACTGAAAATAATAAATATCAGAAAATGGAATCTACTAAGGCGGCACGGTGGTGCAGTGGTTAGCACTGTCGCCTCACACCTCTGGGATCAGGGTTCACATCTCTGCCCAGGTTCCATGTGTGTGGAATTTGCATATTCTCCCCGTGTCGTCGTGGGGTTTCCTCCAGGTACTCCAGTTTCCCCCCACGGTCCAAAAACATGCTGAGGCTGATTGGAGTTGCAAAATTGCCCATAGGTGTGCATGTGTGAGTGAATGGTGTGTGCGAGTGCCCTGCGATAGGTTGGCGCTCCATCCTGGGTTGTTCCCTGCCCTGCGTCCGTAGCCTCCGGGATAGGCTCTGGACTCCTTGTCCAAATGGCATAAGCGGATACAGAAAATAGATGGATAGATGGAATCTACTAAAGAGTTTATAGATATGCACAATGTGTGTTTGTATTTAATTGACTTAAAGAAATTGCTAATGAAATGGCTTCTGTTTTCCTTTTTGTTTAAGGTCATCAATTTTTTCTTTATGATATTCTACCTGTTGGAGATGGTCCTGAAGATAGTTGCCTTTGGATTGAGGGGCTATTTGTTTTACAAAAGTAACATATTGGATGGGTTGCTGACACTTTTACTCATGGTAGGCACATATTTCTTTTATAGTCTTGTATTTTTGAGTGTAACTTCTGTGCTTGGCAGTATACACACTTGGTTCCGAACTAGTCCCAATGCTAATACGTCATCACCTCCTGCTGGGGTTACAGTCAGTGAGCTTTCACAGACTCAATGACAACCACTTAACCTACTTCTCCTTTATGTTCATTTGCATTTTTGTTTTTGTATAAATAATGTACTCTTTAGGGTTGTAATGTGATATTTGTTTTGGTAGTTATGGAGTTATTTCTATCTATTTTGTTCTTAATAGGCCCTCCAGATTTTCATATTTGTTAAGTATGGATGTTCATGCCCGAAGTGGTAGGTGTTTTTTGCAATATGAGATTTATTCATATAATGTAATTTTCTTGCTGAAACTAGCAAAATGCTGGGAACTTTCTGTTTCACTCTGCTCAAAGTTGCATGACTGTAATGATACTTGACTAATGAGAAAAGTGAATGTACTGTTTACAATATCCTGTCAAGTATGTTGATAATGTTTTTTCTTGACCTATGAAACTGGTTTTATGGATGGTTGTAAAAGTCAACACTTAGAGAAATTCTAAATTTGAAGGTGAACATCCATCCTCTCATTTCCAATTGCCACCTACGCAAATTGGGCTGTGGTGACGTTGAGTCTATGCCAGGGAATAATAGCGCGTAAGGTGGGGTTCTGCCTAGGCAGGCTGCCAGTCCAACAGACAGATTCTCACAGAGTTGCAAATTAAGGCTGATTTATAGTTTAAAAACAATAATAAATTTACAGCTATTGTAATGCTGATGATTTCGTTTGAATTCCTCTGCTGAGTAGATCACCTGGTTTCAAAACTCTGGTGCCTATCAACCCATTAGGCGACAAAGATGGCCGCCTAGGGCACCATTATCTGAGGGGGCGCAGACTTAGCCTGCTAATTTCACTTTGTCTCGGACGGGGGGTGCCGGTGGTGAGGCGTGCCTAGGGCATCACATAGGCTTAGATCGGTGCTACTTAAAATGCGGCTTTGGCCTACACTTCCAAGTCACATGCCTCTATGGCTTTGGCGTGTTTGTTCTTACAGCAGCGCATTAAAGAATGCGTCAGAAGTTCCAGAGACATACTGTTTACAGCTCAACTCTGTGACGAAATCCCGAGCGCATTCCCGTAAGCTACTTGGCATATGCATTTTATCCCGTGAGAACCGGTGTCCGAGTGCCACCGGTATGTGTGAGCGCCATGACAGGCCCGTCGCATGTTTGGCTTTCAGGAACCTGACTCAGCCAGGTCTGGTGTCCCTGTGGGAGACGGTGCGTCTGATGAACATGCTCATCGTCTTCCGCTGCCTCAGGATCATTCCCAAAATCAAGGTGAACACAGATCATAGGGCACAATATAGGTCCCATTAAATTAGCAGTGTTTGAAGTTATTAGCAGTATTAGAAGCCAATCAAGGACATTCACTATGGACTCTGAGTATTATTTAAATGAATATTAAGAAAAAATTGTTGACTATCATTATTTCTCCTTAGAAATATCCAGATAAGCCAATTCATCCCTAATGTGAATATAGGATAAATGTTGAAATAATTCTTCATTTTGTACATATCTTTAAAAAAAAAAAACAGTTATTGGCTGTTGTGGCAAGTACCCTGGTGGATCTCGTGAGAAACCTTAGGGCCTTTGCTGGAATCTTACTGGTGAGCAATTTCCTAACCTGATCAAATCTTTAGCCGTGACTTCAATAATTGATCTGTGTGTTTGTACGGTGATTGACCCTCCTATTAAACATATATATCTTAATGTGAAGCTTTGTTCCTGTGATATCAGTGGCTCCTATTTTATCCTCTGTTCTTTCTTGAAGGCCGTGTATTATGTGTACGCCGTCCTTGGTATTTGGTTGTTTCATGGGGCCATAACTGTGCCAGCAAATGTGAGGTGAGACTCTGCTATGCCGTATTTATTGATTTAATCTCTAGCTGACTGTTCGCAGGCAACAATGGAAGCATCCACAATTATGTTATCTATATAATGTGTGTGTTTATGGTCCAGGTATACCTTATGTTGGGGGGACATTTTGTCCCCACAACGTGATAAAAACCTGTTATTTTAACATTGTGGTGACCTTTTTTTTGATCCCCACGAGGGGAAATTTAATTTTATAAACATCTGTGACTGCAATCAAAAAACTAAAAATACCAAAACACTTGTATTTTGCTTGGTCACTTATGGTTAAGGTTAGAGCTGGGTAGGGGTTAAGGTTGTCATTGTTGGAATTAGGGTTTTGCCCATAGAAATCAAACCCACAAAGATATGAGTACAGATCTGTGTGTGTGTGTGTGTGTGTGTGTGTGTGCGCGTGTGTGTGTGTGTGTAAATGTAGTCACTTCCTTGTCCTCGTCACTGCTGTCCTCAGAGATGTTATTGCATTTTGTTTTGTTCCAAAACTAATAAATGTATCTCATTATTTTACTTTGACATATAAATACATTATTTAAAAAGCTGCTTTTACAAGAGTTTCCACTTTTTATGAAAATAACCATTTTCAGGGTTTTGCAGAAAGCATGAACGTCTAAATGTTTTCTATGGTTTCCACTAGCTCATCATCTAACTCCACCGTGGAATGTGGGTCATACGAGCAGCTGGGCTACTGGCCGAACAACTTTGACGACTTTGCGGTGAGCGTCGCCACCAAGCGTTAATCGCCTAACCTGCAAAATCCTGCAGCATGCTGATGGAGCAGTGGGTGGGGAGAAGTCACATCTTCCCTCCTGCACAGCCGTGTCAGGAGGCCATGTCTCCTGATGCATTCCTTACTGCGTGTCGGTAGCTGATGCATAACCAAAAACGTGAAAAATGCATGTAAACGTTCCTGACGATACACGTTTCTACGTGTGCGACTCGATAGCGAACAGAATCACTGCAATTACTCTTGTCTGTGTTGACAGAGCTAAACCCTGGGAGGTACCAATAAGATAGATGGGTCTTGTAAGAAAACAGTCAAGCCAAGGAATGGTTTATGTAGGTCAAAATCTCAGACAGTAATGTCTGCTTTTCTTCCTCCCCATTTCTGTCTGGGGCCCAGTCTGCCCTCGTCCTGCTCTACAACATCATGGTGGTGAACAACTGGCATGTCTTCTTGGAAGCCTACGCCAAACACACCACAGAGTAAGGATGCATAGAGCTTTGAGCAAAAAGAGTGCTTTCATGCTCTTCTTCATCCTGTATGAAACTGCAGCTTTTCCACACATGCTTTGTGGCCTTCAGTGACATTTGGATTTTTCAGAAGGACAGTTTACCTTGGCCAGAATTGTCATGTGGAACCAGTCTGTGCCAGATGCTACTTGTAACAAATCTGTAACTTCCATCCAATACAAGAATTATAAAGTCAGTATGTAAATAATGTGAATAAATAAGTTCTGATCTGACCATTTCCTGATCCCAGATGGTCGAAGGTGTACTTTGTCACTTGGTGGCTGACCTCCTCTGTCATGTGGGTGAATCTGTTTGTGGCCCTGATTCTGGAGGTATGTTTCCTGTAAGGTTGACAGGTTATATTTCAGTCTTGTTTCTGCCATGTGGTTGATTTATTTTTTTTTAAAAACCATCAATGGCTTGTCTCTCTACACAACCAGAACTTTACTTACAAGTGGGACCGGAGTCAAGACTGCTTGGATGTGGAGAGGATCAAGTATGAATGCTCGGTCCAGCTCATGTTCCGGTCAGTCTGCTTTGAGTCCGTGTCTTCATTAGAATATGACTAAGCTCTTACATTAATACCTTTCATCTGTGCCTTCAGCGACCTTTGTTTCATTCTGTTGGACAATTTTTGGTTGTCTTCTTCTCATTACACTCATCCCCACACTGTTTCACTCAATCTTCAAGAAATACTTGAAAGGCGCTTGTTCCTACTTTTAAAAAGTACCTAAAATATGGGTAAACACGCCAGGTATTTTATCATGCATTTTCATTTTCCACCCACTTTTTTACTTTGCTTCTCAGTAGAGACATACAAGAGCCTACGGAGGAAGAACTTACGGCCAGGCTGCTCCAGCACCCACACCTACAACTCTTCCAGTGACAGCAGTCAACCACAATCTCACAAGCTCGCCGCCTTTGCTTTCATTGGGCGTTCCTCTTGGCCTGTCACTTTTTCAGACGGGTCGGACTTGTTCCACGGAACACAGCGTCGTGCTTATCCATAGAATAACGGTTGCCTCCCTAGGCATTAGCAGCTTGTGTCAGCACTGTGACAGCCAAGACAGTTTAAGTTTAAGGACTCAAGTCTTCACATATGTAACCTTCCACTTATGTAGCATCTGTTCTGGCCTCTAAAAACGTCCCAAACTTTCCAGATCATTTTACGCTTTCACTGTTTTCAAACAAACATTGCAAACCGAAACACATAACAGTCAGCCTATGGTCCTCCAAAACATATGTTGGCTGAACTTTAAACAAGTTAAGGTCTGTTGAACACCTTATTTTTCTTTATTATTGTGCATGCACAATTGTTTTTGTGCAGTGTGTTTAAACTTCATTAAGTATTCTGATAAAACAGGCAAAGATGTTCATGTCATGTGTACCTGTTAATGCTTATACAACAAGCAGGTGATTAAGTCTGAGGTTGTGTGACAGGATATTTGGTTTACATTGGTGTTTAGTTGCATTGCATTTTAGTTTATTGATGCTATTGTTTGTGCTCATATTAAGGAACGAAAGTGAGTGATATTTTCAGTAGCGATAATGAGAGCTGATAAGAATGCTTACAGATGCAGGTGGTCACTGCTTAGAGAATGGGTCAACTGCCACAAAGTTAACTAGTGACTAAATATCTAATACTGTGTTAAACGCTTAGTGCAGTGTTTCCCAGCCCGGCCCTTAGGCACCCCCAGACAGTCCACATTTTTACAGGAGTTGGAAGGGAGCAAAAATGTGTACCGTCTGGGGGTCCCCGAAGGTTGGGTTGGGAAACACTGTCTTAATGCACGGGTAGCCTGACCAATGATTCAGTCAAGCCATGGAGGAATGAGTGTGTGATGCAAATCAAGATTAATCAAAATTAGATAATGTCACAAAATCACTGCACAACAAGAGAGAGTACGAATGAGTAAGATCTGACGTGGACTTATGGCGCTTTTCCAGTGCAACCAGGAACCAAGCCTGACCCGTACCTTGAACTGACAGTTTTCCATTGCAAACAATACGAGTTGTGCCTGACCCATACCCGCGATGACACGGACCTGCTTACCAGTAGAACCAAAAGCGTGTCTAAACTGAGCTGGTTGCGTCACCACCATCTGATTAGTCGAAATGTACGATGATGCCGGTGTTCTGCGTGTGGATTATCTGAAGGAAAAAGTGTATATATACAGTGCCTATAAAGAGTATTCACCCCCTTGGATGTTTTACCCTTTTATTGCTTTTATAAATCAATCATGATC
>JAAGVU020000019.1:19502524-19584976 GCA_011763525.2 Mormyrus iriodes
GGGATGGGGGGGCTAGCAGTTATTTCTTTGAAATTCTGGACTTACCAAAAAGCAAGATGCTGGAATTTATAAGAGGCAATATTTGCGAGTTCTGGAAGCTACACTTCGGTTTGAATGATGCACCAGAAGTCCAACATCACTTTTTAGCTGGACAGCAGCAAAAACTGGGATGGGAATGATCTAATATGTTCAGACCAGATGTAGTCATTGTGCAAGATTTTGCCATTTTGTCAAGAGGATCTTGCAGCATGCATTATGGTCTCTTTCTATCTCTATGGATAAAGCCTTTTACATTATGTGTAAGACAAGTTTTTTTTTTCCCCACTAATAATATATATTTCGTTTTGCTTCAAGATCTATGTCATGTAATCATTTGTTAGGTTGTTAACATTCCACCGCTGGGAAGAGCAAAGCTGGAGCGCAGAGCTACAACAATGAAGAGCCTTCATTTTTACTTTTACTGAAAACTACAGTTCAAAGTGTCCCACAAGCCAGGCAAATGAAAGAGATCCGGATCAGCCCAGCTTCCAATAAAAATTAACTTGTGATCAAAGTACAGTATGTGTGTGTGTGTGTGTGTGTGTGTTTTTTTTTCTTGGGGAAGCCAAGCCCCAATAACATCCTAGAGCCATCATCACCCCTCCCGGATAATGAATCTGTGAACCGTCAATTTGCATACAGGTGAGAAGAAAGAAAGACCCATTGCCAGGGGAACGGAGGGAGAAAGAACACTGAAGGAGTGTCTGTGTGTATCTATGTGGGTGGTGAGGTGGGTGGAGTGGGGGGGGGGGGTGGCTAGAGTCATTTTATTGGTATATCAATATTGGTATTTCAAGAACTCCCAGCTGCTGGGCTCTATGATTAGCTGAAAGGAAGGGATTAATCATCCTGGGCTCTTTGAACATCTTAACAGAGCCAAACAGCAAGATGGACATCCCCAGTAGATGGCAGTAGTGTGGCCTTTGTTGCTGCAGGTGGAGCAGTTAATGGCTTTCTCAGCCTAGTGTAGAGACATGTATGCTATGGTTTGTATTTTGAGAAGCAAGTGAACTGTGGCTGAAAGGGCTCCAGATGAAACTTGTTTTCAAAGTAGCAAAAGGCCATTTACATTTGTTTCCATGTAATTTGCATTCTTCCTGTCAATCCCTTTCAGGTTTCCAAAAAGTCCTTTTTTCTTTTGTGGGAAAGGTGCCTGAAGTGAAAACCAGTAAGTTCTTCACGTTTCTGACCCGTAATCCTATGGTGACAAATGACAACATCACGAACACCCTGCCTTGCAAACACTCCATTCCACAATCCAATCTCCTCATCAAAAACAATGCTTATCTTGTTTATTCACCATCCTCATTTATTCCAGGCAAATCATGATTTTGTTGTTGTAGGCAGTGTCAAAGTACAGGATTGTGTGTCAGCGAGTGGGCCTTGTGATAAAGCCAGTCTGAGCTGACTCTGAGTCTTCGGGAAAACAAAAACCAGCCTTCTCTTCACTGCCCCAGCTTAAGACAAAATAAAAGTCCAGCAGTTGTTTCTTACAGGAAAGACACGGCTGAACAGAGACGGTCGAAGGAAGCGAGTGCTTGCCTGAGAAATAATATCTTATAACAGGAGTACATTTGTGCATTTGTACATATTCTGCTCATGATAGGAAAAAAAAAAAAAATGAGCAAAGCCGGTGATATGGCGTCTTAAGTTTCCTTGTAATCGCTCTTGAAGGAAGTATTCAAAGTTTCCCACAGCATTTGGGACAATGTACCCAGTCTTGGCCAGGGAACATGGTTACCTGCTCTCTTTTTTTTTTAACCTTTCAGTTTTGGAGGGAAGCCAGCATACTTTCTCCTGTCACATGACTGGTCTTGCTCTTAAATGTGGCTGATATGCCTTTGTTCATTTGTGAGTCTTGTTTTTATCATGTGATAATGTGTATAGAGGTTACTGGATTTGTAGGTGACTGTATTCTTCTTCCCATTGACTTTAAAGTTTTGAATTGAAAATGTTATTTTTTCCTCATTTAAATATCATCCCATCTTGCAAATTCCTTGTTCCCATGAACAAACCAAACATATCCATTTCCCACACGTGTACCGGAGAGATCTCGTTCCGACTCTGGGTTTCAGTGACCGTGTGAAAGCCCATATCCCTGACAATATGGCCGCCTGCCCACAGAGAGGGTTTTAATTCCGTACATTTCATATGCCAACCTGAAGTGGTGGGGGGGGGGGGGACAAAGGTGGACAAAAGTATGGATCCCTGCTCCGGTGCTATAGGAAATGCCAGCTAACTAGCTGGCAGAATGGAGGACCAGGACGTGGGGTGGCATGCCTGCACCATGGCTAGGGGGCATCGTTATCACGGTGCCTCCGTCACTGGCCGGGTGCCGGTACATTTCCCACATTAAGCGGCCTCTCGCCCTTCACCTGAAAGGTCGTCGTGACGTCATGGCACAAACTGCAAGGGCAGCCTGGATGTATGCAGAATCCCCCTGTAAATGACTTTGGGCTAGGAGGCTTCAGCGTGACACTCTTCATTTTCACACTCATCACCCACCTATTCGTTCAATGTGAGGATTAATCCTTTAACATCCACGCAGCGTGGATGTTGGACCGCAGTGTGTAGCGCTGGATAAATCTATTGATCCAAGTGGTAATAATGTAAAGTTTTTTTTTTTTTTTACAAATTTTTCTTGTTTCTAAGGTGATTTGCCACAGGTCTATGTGCAGGAAATGCAGGCCACATATCAGGATGTGGTAGTTACAAACCCATATAAACCCAAAACCAGATGTTTTTTTTTTTTTTGCAGGTGAGACTTATGATGCGATGTGGCTAATGGGAATTCCTACAACATTTACATTTTCATATTTCACAAACTGCTTTTGTTTGGAGCTGTGGCAATAAGACGCACTCTGGCGATCATGCGTTTTCCAGACTCATGATGAGACCAATTAAGGATTCGAGTTCGCAAACTAGGTTTGAAGTACAATATATGGAGTACATGCTTTTAAGATTCTGCAACAAAGCTAGCATACCAGGAGGGATCAAGAACTAAAATATAGTTCCCTACCTTGGTCCTATTTTTGTCCTTAATATAAATTTATTTGCAATTATATTGTCCATATATCTAGTATTTTCTCATATCCTCATTTATTTCTTCTTGTATTTTTCATATTTCAGTAAAATGAGTTTGAAATGATGTTTCTGGAGTCTTTCTGCAAAGCTTGTGACAAGCTGTGCTATACTAAATGAGGTTTATATTAAGCAGTGATCAATACATTCCTCCTATTGTAGCCTGTAGACACATTCCTGCAAATAGTTATGCAAACAACAAAAGAGGTGCATTTGCTCAGTGCAGTTCGGAGTTCTTGTCCAGGATTTTACTACAGGAAGGGAGGCCAAGGTCAAGGGTTGGGGGTCAGGGAGCTGGCTCAAGATGTTTGGTTGGGGGTCATTTCTTTTGGCTGTCTCTTTAAGAGCCAGACTAACCTGGAGCGTGCAGGGATATGAAGAAAAGGGAAGGAGGAATGCAGAGGCGCTCTCTCAAAGGGGCCCAGTTCGATTTAACTGCAGCTTTCTGACTCTACTGGGTCTACCGAAAGGTGTAGCTTTTATTTTATTGAATTATTTTTTAAGCCGCCTGGCTGCAATTTGTTGACAGGCGAGGGGGTAATGTGGTAAAAAAAGAGGGGAGCAAGACGAGAACAAAATCTCATAGAAATAAAGCTCAGTGCAGCCTTTCTGCAGGAAAAAAAAACGGAGGGGAAAGGGGTGAAAGGGGGGCTTTATTTCCCGCGCGTTTGATTAACACTGCCAGCATTTAGCACGCTGATACACATACCTCACACAGTTGCCATCGTTAACAACAACCTGTCAGCTATTCTTGTTTTGGGCGCTGTGCGGCCTTTGTGCCGGGCGGCCAGCGGGCCCTGCAGCTGTCGCGAGGCCTGGCCTGGCGTCCTGTGATCAGCCAGGCATGAAATCTGCCCTGAACAGCTCCATATTCAAGGCCCCGGCGGGTCTTCACCCCACCGCCCCCCCCGCCACTAAATCTTCCCCAGGCATTTGGGGCTCGGCAGTCGCTGGCGCCAGCTATTTGTTGCCCATTCCCCTCGACCCCCAGCCCCCCTCAATGCCACCATCCCTCCCCTGTTCTACTGGTTCCATCCGGGCCTGCTTCTCTACCTTCGACCTGAACATACAGCCACATCCATAGAGCGGTCCTCCATAGATTTTATCCAGTTACTTTTATTTCCATTCCTTCTGCAAGAGCGCACAGAATGAATTCATTCAAAGGGGTTTGATGGTGAATGTGAGATGCAAAGCCCCCCCCCCCCTTTTCTGCGAAGGGATATAATGTATATGACTCATAACGGAGCATGTAAAAGGTCAATCCACATGCAGGCATCTCAATGTGTTTTTGTCATGTGACATGTAGCCTGTTGCCCTTCACCATCACTTCCAGCAAAAACAAATCCGTGTTCAAAAAAATCTCATCCGTAATCCTGTAGGGGGCGCTCTAGTAATTAAACTGCGATGTTATATTTGTCG
This sequence comes from Mormyrus iriodes, assembly GCA_011763525.2. NCBI lineage: Eukaryota > Metazoa > Chordata > Actinopteri > Osteoglossiformes > Mormyridae > Mormyrus > Mormyrus iriodes. The sequence continues at coordinate 19,507,064 of JAAGVU020000019.1, forward strand.
GCTCCCTAATAAACATAAACACGATCTTTGTGCTCCTCCGTCATTGCAATGTTCAGTATGTGGCTTGATGTTCTGCATTTCAAGGCCTGTTTACTGAATTGGGAAAATAGTGACGGAGCTGACTAGCCTGAAAGAGTTAACGGCACCGTCGATGGAATGCAGACTCAAACTGGCGGAGCACCAAAGCGAACGTTTAACGTTACGCAATGAAGGACGGAAGTCTGTTATGTCTTCGTGGATAGAATTTCATGGAACTGTTTGGAAAACAAACAAAACGGCGACGGCTCTCAGCTCCCGATTGAACAACGGCCTGATGCAAACCATGGTACATAGAAATGGAAAGATATTACGATTTTGACAGGCAAATGTGCTGTTTGCCAAAGGGGGGTCCAGTTTCAGAGGATTTCTAAGAGTGCAGTTCATATTCCTCTGAGAGTGGGGAAAACCCATGTAAGTACAGAGCCACCTCACAGCAAAACACGGATAATTTCCCGATTGGATTTAGGAAAATACCTGCCCTTCAGACGTGACTGACATAACGTAAACTCAGCAGGACCGGCTGGTGACTCAGTGACCTCGGATCTCAGAGAAGTTGATCACTTGCATGAGCCACAGCAGAACTGAAGGTACATTTGAAATGTTTAAATGATAACGATAAAAATTTGGCTCATCCTCACATTAGTGAGCATTGTCATAAAAACGTGCACCTCCTTTTCTCAATATGAATAGTGAAGACAGTGACTGGCCATATGAACCCCTGCTGGCACGGAGCATTTTATTATGAGGGTGAAGTGTATCTGAAATCATTCAGGAGACTTAATTATGAATGACGCATAATGACTTCACACCCTGCCTTTGTGTCAGATGTCAATTGTGGTCACATGGCATTGTCTGTGAGAATAAGACTGAGCCAGACAATGATGTATCTATGGTCCTGTGCATGTGTGGTCCAGTGCATTCCAGAATTATGGGAACTCATTTGTATGCAGTCTTCAATTTGAATGCTTATTACGAGCTGTAGCTACATATTAATGACCCTGGTGGGAAAGACCCGGAGATGTCTGCTTGATGCCTAGGTAGCGTGGTCAGCTGGAGTATTTGAGATAGCATACAGCACCACCTCAGCGCTCGAGAACTATAAGCTTGTCATGGTGATTCATGTGGACAATGGAGGTGGTACTCTGACAATAAGCAAAAGATGCTGTTTTCTGCTTCCTAAGTCCAAATAGACATTTAAATAAATAATGTTGACATCCAGTATTTTCTTACTCTTATTCTGTCCGTGTTCATTCTTGCAATATGTGCATGTTCACGTATATTGTATATTGTTTCCATATTATCTCACGGACACTTTGATGGACAAAAGTCAATTCTGCTGAGTGGGATCACTTTTGAAGTGAGGACTTACATTTTAATGTATACATATGTGGCTATTTTTTATGCATCTATTTCACAAAAAAAAAAAAAAAAAAAAATCTGGAATCAGTGCTTTAGCTCCAATTTTGATGTTTAGCAGGTCGGGCCAGCGAGGACGGGGACGGGGGGGGGTTGGTGGGCTTGAGTGACATGCACATCTCTTGATGCCTCTGGGACCGAGGACACAAGGAGGATCTGAATTAGCCCCCCGTCGGACCCGGTGCCCGACCCTTTGGCGCACTGTCTGCCATTTGGATATGCACCCGGCCGGGTGGTGCCACTGCAGCTGTATGCCACCCCCTATCCCCTGCCCCTCCCGGTTCACAAGTCTGCCCGGGGTCATGTATACTGTCTTGGCTTTTCTGTCTTGTTTTTTGTGTCAGACTTCCCCTTCCTCCCCCTCACCCCCTTAACAGGGCAGTGTTCTGTCTCTTATGTGCATGAACCTTTCCTTGTGTGCCCCAATTGCCCACAAAGCTCTGGTCTTTACTGGGGTGGCTAAACACATATGTATATTTCTCTTAAAGCAAATGTGGGCGAAGGGAGATCGATGGTTATAAGAAAAGCCACTTATACTGTAAAATCTGGTACTTGTAACTTGCAAATGTCATTTGTTGCATGTTTTTATGTTGAATATACAAAGAAAGCACAGCAAAACTCTACCCTTAATAACCGTAAAGAGAAGTTCCACCATAATGTGCTATTAGGATTTTCATCACCGCCTGACACTGAGCCTTTATGGAAAATTTTACCTTGTCGACATGGTTGATTATTGTTTTATTTTTGTGAGAAATCAATGACTGAAAAACACATGTACTCTTCACCATCGATGTCAGCATCCAAGGCATGTGCTCTCAATTATTCTCTGTCAAATCGAGTTCTATTTCAATGGATATGCCTGCATTAAGATATTGACATTGAAATCACTCCACACAGCATTTGTAATGAATGTCGACGAAATACTGCTAGGCTTCCATTTACTTGAAGTGTTTCTTTTTTTGCCTTATTTGAGTAATGAGTCCTTATGGTTCATTATTCAATTAAAGGTCTTAGTTCACTGCATAACTGTTTGCTAATTCATGGGCGTGGCAAGTAATTAGCATTTGCACCTGTTTATGGTATAATTACTAGTGAAATGGCTTGGTAACGGCTTTTTGTTTCATATTTTAGGGGTTATTTTGGTTAGTTTCCAAAATATATGTATTTTATTATAGATAGCCTCGACCTCTCTCTATTACTATTTTTAATTGGTCTTCCTCTGTTTTGTTTTGTTTGACTGTGGGAGAGGTGCTCTGCTCCCTCTCAGTTCCTGCTCCTTTTGTGGTTTATAAATCATCTTTTGTCTTTATTTAATTTGTATTATCAGTTCTTTGAGAAGAATAGTACTGAAAGTGGCTAAATGCTCTCTGAGTAGAAAGCTAATCGAATGTACGAAAGAGTCAGAGGTTTAAGTCTCAAATTTATTTTATTACTTAAAAATAAATGTAGATTAATAACATGGGAGATAAATTAACTCCTCAGACTTCAGTGGACTTTTAAAAACATACAGTATACATGCATGAAGGGAATAAAGCCAGGATATAATTTAATTTTCAAATGTGTATTGATTATATGGATAAAAGTCAAATACATGCTGGGAAGACTGGTAGTCATTAGTAATGGTGGCCATGCTGAGAATCAAAGTAAGAAGCGCTTATCCCCTTTGTTGCAGGAGCAAAGATAACTGACAAAGGGCAGAATTTGTTTTATTTTTCTCCCTCTAGGAAAAGTTGTTGCATTATAATCAGCATAACATCCTGAGAATCTTCGACGTGTCCACATGGTAGTGTGCGTATAAATAAATCCTGATCTATATTTACTGTATATGAAACTATGGTATACTGAATGACAGAAATTGTCAATATAACTGATTTAAATGGGAAACCTATCAAGCCTCAGTGGTAAAACTGTTTATTTTACACAGATTTACATTTAGGTCCACTTGAATTGGCTGTTTGAATTCTACTGTTCCCATGCATTTTCTGGCCTAGCTATACAGCCAGATCAGTCTTTTCTGGATGGGTGAAATCCAGCTCCAGGTTGCTGGGGGCAGGAATGCCGGGACTGTTTATTTACTGTAGAGTTCTGCTCATGCCTGGACAAAAGGATCTTCTGGCCCTTTTTTGCCCGGAGAGTTATGTTTCTTCCTGTTTCCCAAACTGAGGCGGCCTTTTCAGTGTTGCCTCTCTGGCCTTCTGGCTTACCGCATGTGTTTGGAGGTCAGATGAGGACAGGCCAATGATTGGGATCGAAATCCCACCCCTATGTAGGGAAATCATCTTCACAATGTTCCATTTCTCCAGTTCAATTCATAGTCCCCCGCCCAGTTGACTTTAATACTTGACATTTTTCACACCCACGTACGGTTTTTAGGCTGGGTGCTGTATAATGGCCTAAGAAGGACTTTAAATTTGATTGCTCTCTGGAGAACGCTGAAGAGGTACAGCTTGGTCAGGACCTACCTGCTAATTCAAACACACTATTTGAATTTTAATGAAGTTCAGTTTTGTGGACTGACAGCCATTATTGCTTTATTATTGTAAGAGTAGAAGGCAGGATATCATTTATATCGGAATCGTTTTAAACATCTCTCAAGTCATGTATCTTTATTTTGAAAGTCATGCCTTTCAGAAAAGTCGAGTCAAGGACTTCTGTTCTTGCTAATAAAATGCAATCGGGAGGCTGTGTGATTTCAGATAAGGCCACGGCTGATCGGATTTCACTAACTCGCTAGCTAGCTTATTCCAGAGACAGGCTCCTGAAGGCCAGGCCAGCCATTTCCTTTGGCTATACCAAAGTGCAAATCAAAGAGGGGTGAGTGTTTGAAGCCTTTCTTTCTATGATAAGTATTATCCTGTTTATTATTTGCGGGTTTTTAAATGATAGTTTATTAATTTACAATATCGTGTTAATCCCTTTGTTTTCATGCATTATGCTCTATGTAGAAGCTCCTGCATGTGCTTACATCATAAATCTATATTTAATACAGACGTTAGAGAAGTCTTCACATGGGACGCAGAAGTGGACAGTGAACGAGATTTGGAGTGATAGCTCTGGAGGAAAAAGAGGCCCTGATTGTCTTTTTCCCCCCCCCTTGTCCCCTCCCTCCCCGCAATGGACTTGTGTGCTTCTAAAAAAAGAAAAGGGGAAGAAAAGCCCGGCAGAGAAAGTGGGCAGTTTTTTCGCCGAGCAGCTGCTCCTGCGGCTGCCTTTGGATTACGTGAATGCCAGGGAAGAGAAAGAGGCCGGGAGAATTAAAGAGAGCGAGGGAGCTGGCGAGCGCCTCCGCGGCCAGGCACACTCCACACAGCCCCGTCCAGGGTTTATGGACTTTTCTTGCCTCTGAAGTTCCTTTCGACAAAGCTGTCATTGTTAATGAGTGGGTGAGCTTGGGGCTGAATAGCGTGCCGATCGCCTCCCCCCCCCCTACCCTGTCCCCCCCACCAGCTGCCCCCACTAGCCACTTCAGGAAAAAAAAGTACAGTACAGGGCCTGGATCTGTCAGCTGCGGGCCCACGGATTGAAACTAACTGAGCCGGCTTTGGGTTTCCCGTCAGTCACCGGTCTTGTTGGTGCTCGAAAGAGAGAGAAACAAATCTCTGCTGTGGAGACCCGGCAGCCACTGCGTCTCCCCTCCCTATTAATTACAGCATGTTCACGGGGGCCCTGATGCTGGTGCTGGTGGTGATGATCATGGCTCGCCATTTCATATGGCACTGCCTCTGTGCCCTCATTGGCAGCATGCTCTTGAAAAGAGATACTAAAGGCAAGAAGAACAGATGAGGGCCATTTGCTATTGCATGTAATCAGACCTGTTGCTTTCTATATATGTCTGTCATATTAGACAAATGGAAGCTGTATAAAACAAAAGAGATAAATGGAGATTAAATTCTTTTGTTGTGTGTTTTATGTAGGCGGTGCTGCGTACCACTTGATAAATTTCACCTTTATCGACCAGCGTGTAATCATTTACAAATATATGTAAAGTACAAGCACACTGTAGTAAGACGGTGATTTCCCTGTAAATGTTAGCTTTTCATAATGAATCTGCAGATGGCACAAGTTGTGCAGAATAGCCAAAATTACTAATTGAGTGATTTGGCCCAAATTTCCAGGTCAAATGGCCTGATTACATGTCTTCGGTTTAATGATCAACTTTGAATATAATTCTTGCAGGCAGGGAGACATCAGGACATGCTCATACATGCTCATGTGAGAAAGGGCAGATGGTCGCGGTGAGATTCCCCAGTCTCTATATCCTCTATTTGTTCTAGCTGCCATTTTCTCATTCTTGTTTTATTTCCCTAAACACCAAAATCTGTTCTGTGAAATGCCCTCTGGAGGGTAGAATACCATAGCACTATACACCTGATAACAAAGGAATTACTCCATTTTGTGTTATTTTAAAACATGATCTGAGTCCCTTTTATTTATAAACACAAGTTTGGGCAGTTGGGAAAGCACCATCAATTCTCTACGGCCTTTAAGACCAAAGGAACTTAGACTGACCCTGTGGTGATTGTTAGGTGTGGAAGTGTTTAGACATTGTGTTTAGACGGTTGATTGATGTGTGTGTGTGTGTGTGTGTGTTTGCACGTGTATCTGTCTGTGTGTATACCATTAGTTCAGTTTCATGCCACATGGAAAAAAGGACTTTGTGCTTTGAAATCACTTAGGTAGACAATTTTAGATTGACACACTTCTTATGTGATTGTTTTTTTAAGCAGATATTCTGGAATGTTTGGATTTTTGTAGCAGAGACCGAATGACAACCCACTTAACAGCAACATTTCATAGCACTTTGCATTCTGCATGTACTTGTGGTGAAACTGTAAACGACACCAAAATAACACCAATTTTGCCCTTGAATCACTTGGTGAATAATTCTCGCCTTCATATTATGATGGTATAAGACTGAAAAAGGCAGTGCTGGACAGATGAACAAAGGAATAAACCAGATGTGGGCAGACTAAATGTAATGAATATGGTCTTTGAAAGCCAGCCCTCCTGCTCAAAGGTGAAGCTTATGAGGCCCTTCTGTGCTAATGGTCACTACAAATGGCTACAGACAATGTTAACAGCCCAAGGAGAAATAGCTTGCAGTGTCACTCAAACTCTATTCCAGATGTCCTGTGGAAGCTGGGAGTGATGACGGTGTAGGGGTCAACCAATAGCTAGGGAAACAGAGGAATGTGCAAGTGTTCCATATGACATGTGAGTCAACAAAAACACTCTTCCACTGTGCTATAGCTATAAAGTCCTGGCTTTTAATCACAATAGGAAGGAGACTGATGTGTCCCTCGTGTGAGAAGTGAAAAGAAGTTGTGAAAAACTGAGGGAAAACTATATTATTTTCTCATTGGGGAGTTCGGAAAAACAGATTCTAAAATAATGCCAAACATGGACTGAACTGACTTATTTAAAAATTTTATTTGATAATTCATGCCTTTATTGCCCAGTACAAATTTTACAAAATGAATGGAAACTTAACAAATTTATTCTGATAATTTAAAGATAACCTCGTGATAATCTGTTGATAGTGTTAATTAGTAGCCATAATAATAACTATTATGATAGTGATGCAATTAATAATTGACAACACAAATAATGACTTCTCAGCCAAAAACTGATTTTAATTGAAAGGGGTAAGTTAACTACAAGTTGTCTGGTCAAAGACAGTCAAAAGCCTTGAGAATGCCTTAATGCTAAAAGAAAAAAATATATATACAGGGTGTCCATAAAGTCTCTTTACAATTTCAAAAATTTATTACAAGGCAATTGATGAGATATCTTCATCAGATTTGTTCTATGTACTCAGTGGTTATCAAGGTTTTTATCACATTGCATTTGTGTCTAAAGCAGAGGGTCACTGATGCCATGGCCACCATTGATGAGGGTTTGCTACAGTGAACATGGCAGGAAATCCAGTACCGTCTCGATGTGCTTCGTGCAACTAATGGTGCCCATATAGAGGTGTATTAAGTGAGGCAAAAAAACGTAAATATATACATCTCATTTTGTAATAATTTTAACTTATCTGTCTTTTCATTTGCTTTTGTAATAAATTTTTGAAATTGTAAAGAGACTTTACGGACACCCTGTATATATCCCACAGATTCACTGAACGAGGCCCTAGTGCCTGATGCAGCAGTTGAGCCTGGCAGCATCACACGTTGAGGTACCACTTTATTGGTGGAACAAGGTCTCCAGTGTGAGAAGCTACAGATCTGACTGTATGAGGTACATATACATTTTTACAGCATATATGGCGGTACTTCGTGATGTGTCACGGTTTATGGTCTTCAGCTGATACGTCCATATTTAGGCCTTTTGTACTCGGAATGTTTCTGTATCAGGATGAGACTGAAATTTGGACCTCCACGAACATCTACAACTATGCTGGAGAGTTTCCGAAAGCACGATTATCTTCAGTCATGGGTTAAGCCTGGGGTCAACCAGGATGCCAAGCTTCTTAAAAACACCAATAAATCTAATGAGCCTTAATAGGACCACCTGTAATGGTAAAATTCCCTACAACAAGGCTAACCTATAAACTCGGCCCTACTTTTGCTTTACTCTCAGCCAGGGAGACCTGTAAAATGTATAAAATTCTACTGCCGGAACCATAAAGAAAATGTGTGTTGCTGTGGTCTTTTCTTGGAATGTCCACAAAAAGCATTTCCTAGAATTATATTCTGACAATGTCCGCAAGCCCTACCGCTCATTAGGTAAAAGAATCGAAGAGGGCTTATTGAACTGAGGTCAGCTGTAGCCCATTCACATTCATCATTTTTATGCTTTTAAATTACATCAATACTATTAATAAACATTCATTCCAAGTTCAACTGAATACTTTTAGTGGAAGTCTCATCGCTGATTAAATACTCTGAGTATGCAGTAAGAATTGGGTGCTAGAGTACAGTCTTATAATGTCACACTTTCAGTATCTCTTTTAGTATCTCTCTTATCTTGCTCCAGAGCCATCTCCAAAGTGGAAGGTTCGGTCAGCAGGGGAGTACCGGGTTATCTAGGCTATCAAGACTTCAGAGCAGCACTGTGAGTGAATCAAGGAGTGCGTTATCAGTGGATGCTTTCCGTTAAGAGGGGGGCCCAGGAGGTGGTAGGCTGGGTGCATGCAGAATGACCAAGAGGCCGTATTGGGCTAATAAACCACATCAGCTTTAGTCCAGCCCCACTGACATGGGGAGGGCTAGTTAAGTGCTATAACATTATAATTGTAGTTCTCCGGCAATATGACAATGGTTCATTCTACCCAGTGCTGTTGTATGAGTAGCATTTCATCATAATACTATGCCAGTAACCAACAATCTAGTTAATGTAGCAGGCAACAGTGGAATCTAAGTTGGGTCAAAAACGAAGTTTGTAGCAATAATTCTAAATTTGTTACATGGCATATTTGTATACGAACGAATGTCTCATATGTAAAGAGTGGGTCTCACTGCTGCAGGCTAATTGACGTCAACATTGCAATGCCTTTCTGTTTAAGCCCCAGAAGGGGGGCTGCTTTGTTCTATGCCCCCGGATTTTGCTTGGAGACCCTGCTGTAGCACCATGCATATGTTTCCATTTGGTTGCTCGACGCATGTGCCACCATGTGTCGGCAGGGAGGGGGGAGAGCAAGGTCTCTGCAGGATTTGCGTATGGCCGTTAAAAGCAAATCACAGACTTAAAAAAAAAAAAGCAAGGGCTGTTACTCCAGAACAGACCCAGGCGGTGACCTCTGACCCCAGAGGCCAGCAGGTATCAGTGACACAGATGGGGGGCCACATATGTTAGGGTTCATGGGGAGTGTTGGCCCGGGTGTTTATGTTTCTGAGCTTGCATGGTTTCAGGAAGTTAGGAGATGTACACACTTCCACTAAAAGTCCCTCTTCTTCTCTTTATGGATTGAGAATCTCTGACTTCCCTGTTGACCCAGTAGGCTTTCGGCTTGCTGTTCCAACGTTCAGAGATACTTAGGTAGCTTGCAGAAATAAATTTCATCTTAAATTTCATCTAAATTTACACAAACTGCTGTCGATTCCCTTAATTCTAACAAAAACTAGCATGCCTGACATTTTATGGCAAAAATTATTTCTACGGTAACATCAGAGAAATTGTGAAATACAATAAAAAATACAATAATAACACAGTACTTTAAAAAATACATTTAATGTTATGTCTAAAAAAAGTAATATGGCTGTTGCTTGAGATGTTTCAGAAATGACTATAAAGGAATCATGAGTTGGGAATGAAGTCCAAGACCTAGGAGGCAGTGTGGTTTAATGCCTGGATGATGTGCCTTTTCATGAATGGGGATTCCTTACCTCAAGCTATCTGAGCTGCTACGGGGAGGCCCAGCCTCGAGGAACACTGAGGCCAAGCCTGTTTGTTTAACTTGCACTACTTCCTGCTCCAGTTGGAGGTTTACCGGGAGGTTAGTGTCTCTCTCTCTCTTTTTTTTTTCCTTTGGAGGTTTGGTGAGCCCCGTCCCACATGGCTTCATCTGGGAATGCGGCGCGATTCACTTACTTGGCCTGTTAAAGAGATTTGGGTTCTTTTTATGTAGAAGAAACACTTAGAGCCGCAGGCTGCAACGCTAACGTGAACCCTGAGCTTGTTTATTGCTCTTGCCGCTGGTATGTACTTAGACAAGGACGCGTCACATGGGACTGCCTTGATAATTTGTGATCATCCAGTCGCTTGACATCATTTCTGTATGTTTGTAATGTATTAGCCAGTGATTTAACTCCCTGCTGGGGTGTAGGGATGCCCCTAAGCACTGCACACGGGATGCTCATGACAAGTCATTTTAGAATTAATTTTTCCCTCATTTTCTCTCAACGTGTTTGGTTCCCCTTCAAAGCAACTTGCTGTCTGCCAAGAGGCAGATGACAGCTGATCTGTGCTCAGCTGATTCATGTCCCTGTAAAGGCCCCACCTTCTTTCACGCTACAAATCGCTTTGGCACTGGGCAGGAGAGCTGAGCACTGATTGAAAGAGTAACACAAGATCCCCACTGCTGGCAACCGGCATCTTGCAGGCGCCTGACAGGTCAACAAAGCCGCTTATACAGTGGCCAGCCAAGCTACCCTGGCCGATTTAAACCCTCCTTTCGATGGACTGTTTGTTCCCCTGCCAAAGGGCTCCTGGTCACAGTCAACAAATGACACAGCTCAGTTTTGATGCACGATCCCTGAGCTGTAGGGTTCAAGTGCATTTTAACATCGTTGATGTGCTTGTAACGTTTACATATTTTAGCTTAACCACTTTAGAATATCAAAGGGCCTGTGGCTTCTACTGATGAACGACTACCATGACGGATGATAAAATGGCTGCGTGGTATTAGCCTGGAACCCAGAATCCTTAGGGACACAATTAGTCCTCTGCAGCTCAAACCAAGACCGCGTTGAACTATGTCGACCACATACCTTGTCAGATCAGAGCACCACGTAAGAGTACGCAAAGAATGGACCTGGAGTCAGGTCCATCCCCTGCCTGTTGTTTGCTTATGCTCAGGGACCGAAAATAGAGCCGTTTCCCAGCAAGGGCTCTATGGAGAAGGAGCAGTGTGTGTAGGCTGGGTACCAGTTCCCTTTCTGGAATCTGAACACGATCTGGGTCATAGATCTACTTCCTTAATCAGTATTAGATATTTGACCATCAGCAACTGCCCAAAACTGCATGTTCCCTATAAAGAGAAGAGAGAAAGAAAGTAAATGGTCACATGTTCAGTAACCATCAACCAGTGTAATGGGGCTGGCGTGTGCCACAGTCGGTTATGATGCTGTGCCTGTGATTGGATGGTTGCTGGTTCGAACCCCCGATTGCTCCAGGGATGGACTGAACTTGTTTTAACTGCATGTTGCTTTGGATAAAAGCATCTGCTAAATAAATAAATTGTACTTGTATAATTTGAGAAGATGCTTTAATGTCCTATGATCTCAAAGGTAAAGAGAACTCCATGGTCATGGACTTATTTCTAACCACTAATTTCAAACTATTCCATAAAGTAAATTTTCAAACCTGCCTCGCAATCCTGTCCAGCTGTACTCATAATTACCTTAGTAGCCCAACATCAAGCCTCATATGAAAGGGCAATGACGGCTGTGTGCTGGCTTTTCATCCATTGTTCCCCATGGATGACATTCGGAGATCCGTTAGGTTCTATCTGAGCGACAATGGCCTTACGGCCTGTGCTCTGTGATTTTTTAAGCAGCGAAAGCAAAGCGCTTCACTCTTTAGATGCAGAACAAAAGCCAGCCACAGAATTACGCAGGTCTGCTGTGTATATATAGGCAGCACTTTTGAATCTTACTGCTGACCTTTGTATATATATCTTAAAAAAAATAAAAAGACAGACAGTCTGACTTAGCAGACATTTTTCCAGACTCTCACCTATTCAGCAAGTGCAGAGAGCTCATCTCAGATCTAGAAGACTGGTGCAGATATTTGTGCAAATAGGTCTCAAAAGGTCCATCCCAGTCTATTTAGTGTATTAAAGCCTGTATTTCTTTTATCCATACATTTAAATGCTTGCATTTTGTGAATAAGTAATCACGCTGCATTGTGTCTGTCAGCTATAGTATACTGATTGCCTGTCGACTTGGATTAGGGTAACTTGATTGTTTGGGCATCTTAAGTCCACATTCATTCAATTTTAACTGTGCAGTCCAGCCTTGTGTTTGCCTGTTGCGGGGGGGGGGGGGGGGGGGTCTTCGTCTCTTTTGTGGTTTTACAGGATCGTTCTGAATTAATGCCCTATCAAAGAAAGCACAGGGGGTTTACATATTCAGAAACTCCCCCTAAAAAAGTGTGTTTGTCTACTCTACCAGAGCCTTCATTGACCTTTTACATTAGAATACCGTCTCTTTAAAATGCTCCGTCAGAGGTGAAACCATTAAGGGTCCCCGTTAGATGCGTGACCGACAGAGTGAAACAAAACTTAATTAACCATGCTTTCTTGCCTTTTAATGTGGAAGCTTCACACTTATCCTATCACACTTCTGCAAGCATAAAAGGACGGAAAGTGCTGCTTTGTGCCCCGTGCGTTTTCCTTGCATTTCTCAGAATGGCTTCGCTTTGTATTGTATGTTTAGTAAGGTTGTTCTTCACTTGTGTCCCCGATAAGCACGTACAGCAGTAATGTCTGTTAAGTACTCTTCTGATACCCTATAGGGGCCAGAATGGACCAATACCTCAGTCAGCCATTAGATGGTGCTCGTTTGCAGATGGATGCTGGCCTGGCAGCCTGCCAGCCCGTCTCTCTCAGTTCCGCCCTCCCTGTTTATTATTTAATATTTTGCACAATGAGCTACAGTTTCTTATAGCCATTTATTTAATTATCTTAACTGTGATCTTAACAATGGCAAATTAACAGTCATGAAATTGCACTTGAGATGTAGGAAGCCTGTCGTGATTCATCTGTACCTTTGTCTCCCCTTGGGAATGCGAGTCTATTTACTTTTATTTACAAAAGGTTTGCACAATGGATAATGAAATGTTGGACCCCGGGTGCCAATCAAATGATTTCCATTGGCAGTACTCATTTCTCTTCTCCGTAATCGCTCCTGTCCTCTAAAACAAAACGATTGGGAAAGAAGCTGTAAAGTAGCCATGTGAAAAACACACCAAATAATGCAGTAAAACTACATCTGGACTGAATCAGGGCAAAAACTGAACACCTAAAGCGATTCTGTCTCCAAGCTGGTGTATGGAGATCCTACCTTCTTACCCCATTACACTATTCTCCCTGTGTTTTTGCATCTCAGTGTATCTCAGAATACTTTTGCCAGTGGGGTGGCTCAATACGTGCGATATTGTTGTCTCCGTGTTCGTGGGCTTTAATCTGACCGCTTAGTTCCCGTGGGTTTACTCCAAGGCACACCAGCTTCCCCCAAAAAACCCAATGCTTTTTCAAGTCACACCAATCATACAAAGATAAAAAGAATACAATTTTTCTGTTTAAAAAAATCTGGAAAATAATTGCATTTAAAAGTGATCAGGCCTTATGGCTCACAAATAGTGAATAGTGAAACATTTGTTCTACCACGTTTAGGTTCATGTGATGTATTGATTTACCAGTGTAAAGTTCATTTTACTAAGGTAGTTACGTTGCTTGATGGTTTTTCACCTCTGCCCATATTGTGGGCCACTTTGAGAGTTTGTTTGATGTTAATGGTGGTATCCAGAGGATACGGTGACCTGCTTAGTGCCCTGGCCCCCTCTGACTCCAGCGCTTATCAGCTTGTGTGTCTTATCCCGAATTCAGTGTTGCAGCAACCATGACTTTCACCAGTGTGTGTTGCAGTAGATGCATTTCAGATTCCTCTCCTCCTACATCCCTGTGACGTCTGCAGGAGATAACCTGTGAATTTTAGGGTGATTCCTTTTCCGGAAAATTGTTTAGCATGTTTTGTTGCGGCCAACTAAAAGCTTGTCCTGGGTTTCAATTCATTCAGAACAAACATGAAAATTATAGGTGGAAGGAGAAGGAAGCTGGGTGAGACTGGGTTGTGCAGCCCACGCAGTTTCTACATCCTCACAGTGTTGCTTAGCATTCTGACGTGACTCGTACGGATCCTTAAAGATACAGTCCACGCACAGCAATTCTCTGTTGGATCAGAGTGTTTATTGCACAATAATACGTTCCGTTTCCCTGGATGGACTAGATGCCGTGTGAGTACAGCTCTTGAAAAACATTTCTAAAATGAGTATGTTTTTACAGCGAGACTGAATGTGGTGAAATGATTCAGAAACTAACTAATTAGTTAAGACTGTACATTTTTTGGAAAAAGACAGCCCACGGTAAGATATTGCGCACAAATATAGCATTTCTGAAAAAGTCCCAGATCTTAATCTATTAATCTGCACATGCAAAAAAAGATATGAATGAGCAATTTAACTTTTATTGTCGATAAAAATATTACTTTGTAAAACATGCCCGCATAGAATGCAGCATTTTTTGTCACCTACAACCTTTTAGACCTATGGAGATTTCACAGGAAAAACACACACAATTCTGCCAGAACAGTGAGACTAATAAATAGCTGAAAATGACATATATTTAATCTGGAGAGTGTTTTGTGGTGATGCTTGGAGTGAACTTGCACTAGCTTGTGGATGCAGAAGTAACTCCATGTGTCACCCTGTTGGTGCTGCTGGACTTGGCATTGGTCCCAAAAAATGACACCTGCGTGCCCCTGCCCACCCAAATAGAGGAAAAAAAAAACACATTGATTTCCCAGACAAAAAAAATTGGACACATGTTCATATGCAGTCAGCTTAGCCCCTAATAGATGCATGAAATCGTAATGTGCCCTCATAACAATGGGGACAGATTGTTTTTATGGCCACCCCCCTTGTTTTTTAGCGCTGAGATGGATGGGAGCAAAGTGTATGTGTGGGTGTTAGCTGCTGGGGAGGACCAGTTGGGGCGGTTGGCGGCCCGCGATCAGCGGCAGTTACTCGCTTCCTTGGCGCGTGTAGAGCCGAACACAACAGATGCACGATCATGCGTGTGGCCCTGTGTCCTATCCGCCAACATGACCCAGGGTGTGCCACTGAACCCCTGGTGGATTTGGCCTATTAAAAAAAAAAACGGGGGGTTGGTGATTGGGGGTGGAATTTACAACAAGAGCCTTGTGCCCGACACGTGGCAGGGCAGTGCAGGGGCTGGGGTTGAATTTATTGGGGTGCGGTGGTGGTGGTTGGGGGGTGGGAGGGTATTGCTGGCAGGTGTCGCCTTTGTCTCAAAACTGTGGCTATCAGACAATGGCCACACTGATGAGAGCTGTAACATTGTCCCCCCATTACAGTGCAGTTCGGGGACTGTAGCCAGAAGGAGGACGACCCCCCCCCCTCCCCCTTTGACCCCCGCCCGTCTGGACAGGGCCTCCTTGGCAGAGGTCAGGTTAACGCTTCATGAGCGCAGCCCCTGGTCGGCTCACAAGTAAGAAAAAGACATGGGCATCTCAGTTCACAGCTGTGGGACCAGGCGTCAACGTGGCTGATGCCAGTGTGCACTGTTCCCGGGCTATGGTTTTACGAAGGCCATTTTCAGTCTGTTAAGGATTTTTGAAGACCACTTCCCCTTGCCTCCCTCTAAGGACCAAAGGGACAAAGACGGGAGCAAAGCCTGGTGTGTGGTGGACCCGGCTAGACTCTACTAAAGTCACTACTGTTATAATTGCTGTTTTGTTTCGGGGGAATGTTAGCAGCACAGCGCTGAGACTTGCTTTGTCTGGTTATGGCTGTTTTACACATGTTAAAACAGTGGGCCTTTATGAAACGGGACTGCAGCATCCAGGAGCCCACTGATTTGCACCATAAAAAGCCCCATTGGATTCCTTGGGCTTTCCCTGATCCTTATGTTCCTTAGTGCCTGCTTAATTTCCATGTCTTTTGAAGGTTTGAGGAAAGAGACGGCTATGCAATGAGAACTTATCCTTGATTGTTAATTAGGCACGGCAGGGAGAGCCTGCAAGCACACAGCTAGCCGAGGAATGACGCTACAAAGGGGTTTTATACCTTTTCGGGGACACTGTAGCACTTTTACTACAACCACAGAATGCTTAGCTTTGATGAATTAATAAATATACTTATTTTTCGTTTGCTTTGAATGACATTAAAAATTTTGGAGTATGTAAAATTTTCTTAGAACGGGCTGCTTATCATGTATGAGTTACAATTTATCTTGGAAAAAAGTAGCTACAAACAGAGGAAATGCTCATTTTGACAGCTTTAGTTATGCTGTTACGCTAAGCTAGACAGCTAGCTTAGGACACTTTTTTTATCGAGATAATGAATCTCCTTATCACTATAAACTATACGGTATATTGTGTTTATATGCTTACATCCTGTCCTGTTGGCTACATAATTTTCTTTGTATGTTTTACATTCATCATTCAGTATATTAACAATAGATTCGTTTGATTTGTGCATATATAAGTGATGTCCCATGATGTACTGGTAACCCATTCAGGGTGCCCTCTGCCCTGTACTTCCTAGGATAGACCCCGGGCCCCCTGCAACCCTCTACTGAATAAGCAGAATGGAAGATGGATGGGAACATGTATGATTGAACCATAGTTGACCTGCTAATGGTTCTCTGGTGCTGAAAAATAAGATTGTCGGTAAATGAGGCCTGACTGTAACAACAATGGGGCTGGTAACATGATGTGTATTAACAAGATGTCTTTAGTATAGCTTGGTCTTTGCGTTTCTGACCATTTAGACCAAAAATAGAAGAGGTGACAGCACACCAGGTCTTTCTGTACTGATCCCAGGTGGGATGCGATTATCCATACAGCTGAACATGTACGCCTGGATAAAAACTGAAAAAGACGAGGAGAATACCAGAGACTCTTTGTTCCTCTTCCTTCTCTTATTCCAGGGCCACTCTTGGTTTTGAAGCCGTGCATTATCTGAAACTTTTCCTGCATTACGGCATCTTCCTGCTTCCTACACCAAACATTCATTAGTCACTTTGCACTGACCTAGCGAGACCGCATGTATACAAAAATAAAGTTTGGATTGAAATAAAAGAGTAAGGAAGTTGGGGGTGGATGTGTGTGTGGGGGGGCAGTATGATCAGTTGCTTTTGTTTGGTTTCCTTGTCGTCCCACCCTTGGTCTCAGAGGAAATGCTAAGATTGCCTAGGATGACCACATCTTACTAATGCTCCAAACACAGCAGTAGGTAAAACAATTTAAAATGATGAGCTGGATAAACATCTAAATATGCCTATGTGACATGAAAATTGGCTTCTGCTGATGGCTCTTGGTTTTCCTTTATTCATCTGTGCGTTGCCATGCTTAATGTTCAAGGTCGATGAGCTCAACAGCCGTTGAGGAACTCAGTCATTTCTGAGCTCCTGGCTCTTCACAATTTCAGCTATGTTATTATGGTAATTAAGCAGCTTATACATTAAATTGCTGATTTAGGGAAACTATTTTTTTAATTGTCTTTTTGAGCTGGGTATTTATCTTTGACAGATTTCTCAAGTACTCCTTGCACTCTTACGTTTTTAATGCACATCCTGTTTTCCCAGATTTCTCATGCACTGTTTCCCTTTAATGTCAGGCAAACATGTTTTCCCCAAAGGTACACATGCTTCTCCTCCCCACCCACAGTTTAATCCTTGGACCCACAACCTCGCATTGCAGCCCCTGAGTTTCAACCCCCCACCACCCCCTAAAAAAAAAAGTATTAGTCATGATTGTAAAGCATTGATTCGAATTGCTGTCCTGGGGGCAATATTCAGATTTTGAAAGGGTTTCACTGAAAAGCTTGAGAAAGCACAATCAAAACACAAATTTAGAAAAGAAAAGTGGGCTATAGTTAGGCTCAGAATCAGCCGTCTCTTTCTGGCATTGTCCCCAGCCTTTCAGGACTCGTCCAGACCCAGATGTGACCCTGGGGCCTTTGTCCTTATGAGCAAGACCCAAAAAACAGCAGTCCCCTTTGGGAGCCCACAGTCTGGCTGGCTCTGAATTCAGTGCACTGCATGACACAATTTGGTCATATTATGCTATACAGTATTTTTAACTGCCATCAGTTATAATAACTGTAAAAATACATCCCCTAGGTTGTTTCTTATGCATTGTTGTCCAAAGGCTCCTGACTTATTGAACTGCTTGATTTACCATTATAGAAACATGATATAGTAATATGGAAATAAAATTTAAGTATGTTATATGAGAGACAATATGAGAGTGGCAATATGGGGAAGTATTATATCATGTAAAATGACATTTTCTTGTCTTTTTCCATAGTGCATAAACTCACTGGCAGTTGTCTTATTCTTTCCCCAGCGCATAACTCCTTTGACCTCTTGTCAAAAACAAACATACAAAACAGAACTGATCATCTGGTCCAACAGCTCTGTTTAGGGCATCCACAGCCTTTCAACTGTCCATGAAAGAACCAATTATAGAGGGACAGCTTTAGGGGAAGGCCACAACAATGGCTGAACAAAGATGGACTCTTGGATGTCAAGAACAAGGGGTGCGCGATACAGTCAAGGGCTGGTAAACAAGTGCTATGGAGTCAAACAGTAGGGCTCCTCCCCTCAAGTGATGTAACAAGGGCCCTCTCTTTGTCAGAGCCACATGGCAGCCCACTGTACTGTTAGCATCGGCCGAGTGGGTGGAAGCCCATATCCGTGAATGGAGATGGGGTGGGAGGCTGGGCGGACAGAGGGAGTGACAGATGGGAGACTGGAGGAAGGTGCCACAGACACGAGGCCTGTTAAAGCCTGGTGTCTAGCGCTAACGAGAGGGACAGACGCCGCGTAACGCCGGCTCGTGGCCCACATTTCTGAGGCTTGCCAGCCGAGATTGTCTGAAGACCTTTAATTAGTTGGAGGGTGGGCCTTTTGTACGTGGAAGAGTGTCCCTAATATGGGGCTGTCAAAATGAATTGCACTATCACCCAAGTGAGATGATGAGACATGTGATCATAACAAAAAGAACCAAACCACCAGAGTAAGTGGACTATAAACTGAGCACGTGTTTCTCACTAATGGGCCTTCTACAACACCTGGCTGCTTTCATAAAAAAAAATGTGAATTCAAGCATAATTTTGACCAGAAAGTGGTGTGATACAAGTTCATCACTGAACTCATCTATGGCCACAAAGTTGCTGGGATAGTGCAGCTAGTTTTTCTAGTCCAAACAAACAGATGTACTGCGCAGTTTATCCAACATCCAAATTAATTCGACTGGAAATTTCTTCAAAAATTTCCAGTAGGGTTTAAAATGATGGAGACAAACCCAAATCCTCTGTATGTAGGGTAAAATGCTCCTCTAGACGTGATTATCAATTTAAATACATTTCCTCACTTACAAAAGCCTCTCTTAGAAGCAGTGATTGTAAGATAATGGGCTGCAATGTGAAATGGCCCAACCCAGTGACTTCAATCGACTGCTCTCCATGTCCAGAGTTACAAAGTATCCGGTGGGAGAGCATTCTTTAGGATCATGTTAGCAGGTGAAGAGTGATCACTATGCTAGGGAGGAAATTCACTGAAGGACTCGTCCAACTCCTGTTTTTTTTTTTTTATTCCAGCCTTCGTGAACATGTGCAGTTTGTTGCACAAAAAATAGGTTAGCATAAGTGGGCCTTTTGGAGTACCGTCACACAAAGGAGTGCCCGATATGGAAGACTGGAGTCTTGCTGTTGACATGATACCAGAAACATCCAGGCTCACTTTAACCACTGAGGCAAGGAGACTTTTGTAAGGCTGCCCTTTTTTATCAGGGCACAAAGACAGCAGATTGCTACTTTGATGGTGGGGCGAGTCGTTCCAAGAGGATAGTGCTGTATGTGCCCCTACTGGGGTCGGATATGCACCATCAGGGCTTTGACAAAATAAAAGATCATACAAAAATAAATGTAGAATTGATTTTACTACATGCAAGAAAGTATCAAAGCTTGAGGAAGCTGCTGCAAAATGTCTCTGTAAAGGGTTTTTATTTTTTCGATGTTTGGCCAAGAAACTTCATGAATGAAGACCATGTCTTTTTAGCATTTAAAATGAAAAAATGTGGCCCCACATCCAGTCATGTCTAACACAGTGTCTTTTTTCCCCTTCCCCAGCATCCACATAGTTCATGGGTACAAAGAATGCTCACACCACACACCCAATCCTAATCATTTTGACAGCTAGTATTAAGCAAATGGGTCCAGTCACCAACAGATCACTATTGTTCTGCAATATCTGTCTGCCTGGCATTGTTAGCGTCATTGGAGATGCATGCGCGCCAATCAATGGCTGCATCTGTACCCCAAGAGTGGAGCTGGGCTAGCTAGAGAACTAATGCTTACTTGCTGTGGGGACGAACATCCTTGCTCAAGTACAGAAAAAAAATGTGTAACGTCCCATTGAAGGGATACCACCCACCAGCAATGTGCCACATCCTATTAAACATATTCACCCGGACTTGGAATAACAGAATGCAACAAGTTCTCCAAAATTATATTGCCACTTTTAATTGCGGTGCCATGCTGATAAGTATTGTCACTTAATTACGACCTCTAAATTGGCAGCTTTTCGGAATGGGGGACAGCCTAGCATTGACTCACATCCACATGTTTGCTATTTTAAATGATTTAAAAGAAAAATGATTTGAAGAACTATTGCAGGACCTGTATGAGATTTATAGAATCTATTCGCGGTTGATATATTTGGCATGGTCATGACTCAACTCTTTAAATTGGTGCAATATATGTTTTTTTGAGATAGGAACTTTTGCACTTAGGTTGTCTGTAGCGATTTTTCATCACGAATCAGTTTTTTCATCGTTTTTCATCATGTTTCAATTCTTTTTCCTTTTGATACTGTGTAATGTTTCAAAGTAGCTTATATTTAAGTTTGATGGGTTTGTCAAAAGCAGATTTCACTTTACCTGAATTCAGACAGTTATCCCCTTAGTTTGGTGTCACAACAACTAACCTGAATGTCAATTAATGACTTTCTTCTGAGATACACTTGCTCTTTTAGGGATCCTCACCCAGGAGATGTGCTTAATAACTATTCAATAAACAGTGACAGGGTTGGCGGGTGGCTTCATGCAATCGCCACGCACAGTTTCACAAGCAACATTTTTCGTACAAATTTTTGTACATATATAACGGCTTTAATCATCATTAATCATCTTTTCTCAAACTTTATCCTGATGCATCAAACCATGTCTTAATACAGATTGTAAGTATTTTCGATTTAATTTAATTGCAACAAATTCTTAAAGGTGTTTAATTTGCCTTCACAATTCTTACAAGAGTTAAAACTATTCAAAAACAAGAACATTCAGTAATATTCAAATTACTCTTATTTTACCATGCTTTTATCGTGTGTCTCAGGTGAACGGTCTTGTGAACCCATGAAAGAAATGTTTCCTCCTGCTGTTTAGCGTTAACACACACAGCCATATCTCCTTTATTACCACAGAGTCTCCCAAGTATTTCAGGACCCCCTGGGGGTCTGATCTTCATCCATATGGAGAAGACATTAGTCAAGATGGAGTGCTCCCCTCCCACAGCAAATAGCTCTTCAAGGTTCAGCTGAAGTTGATGATTCAACCCTGGTGCTTCTTGTTTCATGAATGACCCCACCCAGCTCTCGACAGGAACTGTCTGACAGAAGCCTTCAGACAGCTGAGTCCATTTCACAGGCACTAATGCTGGGTTTTTGAGGTGTTACAAAGGAACAGGGCACCCTCAGAACATTTAAAGCCGCATATTATATCCAGAAGGACTTAAGCTGAGCATCAGTTGTATATTTGTTGATCTCTAACAGGTGTGACATGCAACTCTAAATCATGAAAAGGTTTGAGGTGACCTCACCAAGTGGGTGATACCAACTACCCTTAAACTGACATATTATTGCATACGCATGACCTTAAAAATAAGTACAATTAACTCCTATAAATTCTCCTATAAGTGTAACTTTTTGGCTGATCTAATTACACTCATTTATGCGACAGCATATACACATTTGTACATGTTTTTTTTGTATTTCCTAGTATAATACTTGCATGAGACTCGAGTGAACAAAGTTAATATTAATTGATTTTTGTGTATGAAATATCGAGTTGCTGCCGTGATTATTCTGTAAACTCTGAGGTACCAGAGCTCATAAAGACCAGAGACCTACTGCAACTCTCATTATAGGAGGAGGCTGAGTGCACTGACCTTGAATAATGTCACACGCACAATGATAATGTTCTATTAATTACTTAAACACATCGCAATGCAACATTTTCTATCAACACCTGTTAGTTGCATCAAACTGTAATGCAGACTTACCCTATTAGATGAGTTTATTGGTCCAGAATGTTACTTCATCTATTGTAGTGTTCAAAAAAATGGATTCTTCATTTTTCTGCACGTTCAGGGTGTGGTTTTTCCATTCAGATCAAAAGGCAGTAATGCTTTACATCAACGTTAGAACATTATATGAGTATATGATTGTAATATTTGTTGTTATTTTTTATTAAAGCTGTTAAGGTATGTTCAGATGTTATGGTATACTTACATGCTGCTTATGAATGCATTATGAATGTTCTATGAATGCATTATGAAGGTGCAGGTAATGTAAAGTGTTACCCAAAAGTCAGATAAGCAAAACATATTAATATAGGTGGGATGTCTTTCAAAAAAATCATACAACACAACAAATTTTTATAAATATGCATTTCACTGTAAGTATACATTTCAATGTACATTTTAAATTTGTATTTATTTCAAAGTTTAAATCAAATACATTTAAAGTTTAATATAATATTGGCTGTAGCGTTTGAGGTGAGTGCAGCCTGCTCTGAGCCAGAGGTACCGGGACTGAGCTCCAGTACAAATTAAGCACTGATTTGCTGGCATTTGATTGAATGTGAAAATTTGGCCCATTCACATTTTCCTTCTGTGATTCCTTCTGTCATTTATATATGAATAGAAGAATGTAAATAGCTATAATATGTACGTCCATTCAGCAGTCAGCACTGCACCCTACATCTGCTCTGCAAAAGTCCTATATGATTATCATAAAATTGAAAAGGTGTGTCTGCTTACTGATAATGTGGGTGATTGGCCCATATTTCCCTTCATCTTATCTATACTCACTTCCTCTATAGAAACTGCTTTGCTCCATACAGCTGCCTCCATTCATTCAGAACATACAGCAGGCTGTGACTCCAGCAATGAATCAGATTTTTAAGGCTTCCATCGGCAAATATTAGCTACAGATGCATGCCTGTGATGGTCTGACGTTTGCCTGTGTTGTCCGTAGTGATATCATGGAAGCATTTTCTCACAACATGCATACTAAAGGAAAGCATAAATAGCTTTATTTGCACGTTATTGAATGAATTGGCCATACTGCTGAATTAACATTGAATAAATAAAAACTTAAGAGTATTATAATATAATAATACAGATTTTTAGGCACGCATTTTTAACCAACAGGATCTGACCAATATAGTGTCATACTGCAGCCTTACTGCGCTACTGCTGCTGTATTATATTTTATATTGGCTGCAAATTGCATTTTTTGCTTAGAATTTATACTTTTACAGCACCGATATTTTTATATTCTAATGTCTCTATTTTTCTTATTCTTGTATATGTCTGAAATGTGAGTATAAATCCACCTTCTGAGGATCTGAGTCTTCAATCTTGAGTCTTTAATCTCTTATTTGAATCTTTGCTCTTCGCTAAGTGGCACTGTAGCCTTTTTCAGTTTATTTTTTATATTTTTTTATTAAATCTTATTTTTTTTCTCTTCTGTAATTGCTTGCTAACACGTTTCCTTGTGTACTGATATCCTGAACGAATACAGTGGTCCAACCGGCATTTTAATTGACAAATCCTCTCTCAGTACTCGACTGGCCGCCCCTTAAACTCCATGTAGGGCCAGAGTGGGGGTAGGCCTGCCACAGGAAGGAAGCGTCCGGGCCGGGAAACGACATGGAGCTGGCAGGACCAAGTGCCTGCTTGAGATGCCAGTACCTGGTTAGAGATGACAGGGCAGGCAGGGTGGCATCCATTGGTGGTAGATCTCCAAGAAAACAGTGTTCAGACTCTTTCTTCAAATGGCATTTATGTGAGATGATAATGCCACTAGTTTCAACAGCTAAAGGTGTAGCCAAATATTATGCTTGTGAATATAGGGTAGTGTGTGGATCTATGGGCTTGGATGGTGTCCCCATGAGCAGAAGGTCATTGGTTCAAATCCTGTTGTCACCAAAATGTTCAGCGGACTACTGAGCAAAGCTTTGAATTGCTCCCGGGATCGTGTGACCCTTCTTTCTTGATTGCATATTGCTTTTAATAATAGGGTCCGGCAAATACATTTAAAAAGCTCCCATTTTTAATGAGCAGGAAAAGAACTTGCTTGTGCTTCAATCCAATATGTTTTAGTTCTAGTATTTCCCTTTTCTTACCAAGGCAGGCATGTGATTATAATCGAGCAGTGATGGCTGGTGGACTCTGCTGTAGACAGTAACACGTGGGCTGGGAAGGCCGGCCAGCACTGTCTCTGCTGGCTCCATGATACATGCTTGAGACATATGTGGTGAATATACAGCATGGATAAGGCCATTATCTGGCAACCGCAGCTCAAGTGCTAGATCCCCCACCTTAAGAAGTAATGGACTAGCTGGGGTGAGGCCCCTGATAAAACCCTCTCACAGACACAAGGGAGAAGTGACAGTTGAGATCCTAATCTATATATGACTGAGGGAAATGGAGTAGCTTGTTCTTCAGAAGGATGTGTTTATCCTTTTTGGCTGCTCTGGGGTTAAACATTCTTTATTGCAGAAGAACAAAATATTGAAGTAGCTACTATACTATTAGAGAATGGAATATAGGAGGAGTCAGGCTTATTTTAGCTAGGCTTTAGCCCCCATATAATATTTTAATTCCCCCCCCCCAATAAAAGTGCTTAAGTCCTAAATAGCTTTTTATATTAAAACATAAGTTTGCTATCACCAT
Source organism: Mormyrus iriodes (assembly GCA_011763525.2). Taxonomy (NCBI): domain Eukaryota; kingdom Metazoa; phylum Chordata; class Actinopteri; order Osteoglossiformes; family Mormyridae; genus Mormyrus; species Mormyrus iriodes. The sequence continues at coordinate 19,532,006 of JAAGVU020000019.1, forward strand.
CCCCCCGCCTAGTAAAGACTCAGCCCCCCATCCATTCATCTCTAACTATGCCCCTGGAATTTAGCATGTATAAATATATATATATTTCTTTTTGAGTGCACCAACCCTTTCCAAGGAAAGTGGAAGATGGAAAGAATAGACAAGAAATCCAAATAGAGATGTTATCTGTTTGTATTCTCAAATAAATGGTATAAAATACTTAAATATGTCATGAAGGACCGAACAGTTGCCATGACTTCTTCCAAAATTTGCACAGTCATACTTTTCAGTAGTTCAGTCCAATTACCCAGGCTGTATTTGGTGATTAGCAGTAAGGTGTTTTTTTTCCCAGAATTCTCAGGTAAATACCACTTGATTGAACATTCTCTTTTTCCCAAACAAACCTCAACTTTGCCCATCATCGCTCAGGTGCTTGGCCACCTATTAAAGTGTTAATTTTCAAACCTAAAAATAAGGAACTGATCCAGAACAAGTCTGGCAAAGAAAAAAAAAATCCTAGGAGTTACATGCGTGTAGGTCTTTTATAAAAAAAGCTGGTCACCTTGTGTTCCCTGCATGAAACGCAGCCTTCGCTCCTCAGATGCTCACATGCATGCCGCTCAGGGATATATCATTGAAAGATTGACAAAAAACAGTCACACACAGCCCTTCAATAATTGACTTTGAGAATACCTTACCGGCTCACTGCCTCAACCTGGGCCGATTCCCAGCCTCTCCGCCCCAGCCTGCTTTCTCACCTGGCCAGTGAATTCCTGGCTGAATAAACAAGGGCAGGGCCTCAGCTCTGAGGCGTGGGAGCCAGCTGCTCTTTAACCAGTCGGTTTGCCCTTCTGCGCATGGCACCGTTCTTCATGGACCTGATTTCTTTTATGTGGTGCAAAGTGGAGGTTAGCACCCAGCACAGATCATTGTTCTCATCGCCATGGTCTTCGAGCACCTATATCTAGAATCATTTCCATTTTGAACGCATGGAAAGAATCTCGTTAACTCCTGCGTTTGCACTGAGGTTTATCCAGCATCCTATTCCTCTGCATGGCACTCCTACATACTGATGTCTTTATAATAGACGAAGGCATCTTCCACATGACTGCATTTTTTTGTTTGGGTCAGTTGATCGTCACTGAGTGGTGACGAATGGTCATGCACAACGGCACAATGCTTTATTTGTTAGTTTGTTTAAATTTGGTACCTTTCTATGTATGAATGTGTTGTTTGTATGTACGAATGTGTCGAACAACAAAATTGTGTCTCTTACCCTTATCCCCTGTGCCAGGGCCCTGGCAGCTCAAGCATAGAGCACCTAAGCTAGCTCATGGTATAATGGTGAGAAGGGCACGCGTTTTTTATGGGTTCGTAAATAAACTCACATGTCTGTTATTGAGGACTGAAAGCAAATGGGCGCTATCTGGGCACTACTTGTATTTTTGAGCAGAAATGACAAACGCCTCTTTAAGTGGGTGCCCTGTGTTCCATTGTTTGAATTCCTGAATGACTCATAGAGGAAAAGTTCTGTTATGCTATTGATAGCAGAAATGAATCATATTTTCATTCTTTGTAGACCGACCCTCAAGGTTACGTATTAAGCTTGGCCCTTTCACTGTGGACAAAAAACAACACAAAGGCTCTGCTAACTAAACTTTGCTGTGTATATAGAACAATTTTGCTTGCAGTGACTCGGCAAAGATTAGCAAAGCCTGGGCTGAACTTATTTATTTAACCCTGTCCGGAATTTATTTGGTTTTTCATATTTTCATAATTGCACATTAATAAAGAAGAACCTACAAGACCTGTCCATTTTGCACCCTTTCAGATCACTGATGGGAGATTTAACTTCTTTACTAAATTATCCAAACCTAACATCTGTAGATATGCCAGTCCATGAGATTGTTACTATTATCATTTGTGGTTATGATTTAATTTCTTTTTAATCTGTCATGCTGGAATTTTTTTTTACAGTTTATGAAGTATTTGTAGAGATGAGAAATTGGACATCATATCAGTTTTTGATGGTTAGACAAATATTGAAGTACTTTTAAATGTTTGCAGTTAAGTTGCATACTGTAAAATGTTGATATATCAGAGTGTCAATGTGTTCCAGGGAAAAGGAATGATACCCTTTCACATGCAGTGATATTCAAAGCCAAGGGCACTCACGCCAGTGATCCTTAACTTTTAGTTTCAATATTACACCTTCCTGTATAACTCTGAAACATTAAATACATTTTACACTTTAGTTGCACCAGTGGTCCTACCTGTGGACTTTTATGGTTGTAATTTTCAACTTGACTCTGATACCTGTCAGCTGTCGAGATTAACTTATCTCATTGAATGCCTTTGAAGTTTTTATGTGTTTAGAAGGTCTCTTTGGTACAATAATTAACTGCACATGTGTTAGAGAGCTGCAAAAGTAATTGATTGACAAGACAGCCCTATACTGCATGGTTTTAGCAAATGTGAGGGATTTATTAGGTGCAAATGTCTTAAAGTTTTGGGAAAATTTGACAAAAAGAAAATACAGTAGACAAGGATGGGTTTTTAGGTTAATGAAATTATAGCTTTTCCTGGTATCTTCCTTACAGAATAAAACTCAGAGAATGTTACATTTTTCAGTATTTAACACAAATATACACACATAAAATATTTAAATGATCACACTTTTCTTAATTAAATTTATATTACATAAGCATTCTGTGTATGTGTGTATGTATATATATATATATACACACACACACACACACGCACACATATATATTCTATGTATATATAGTATGTTGTATATAAACTATGTATGATATATATTATCTTGTGAAATATCATTTCTTATTTCCCTATGAAATGTAACAGGATTGTGTTCAGGGCAAAGCATGTGCTTCTGCAAATTTTTCAGTCTGAGTTCATTTTATGGCCAAAGCTGAGATGGTATTTCACTTTTGGTCAGTTTGTACAGTTCGGTTTTCTGCGCCATGCGTTGTCATTTCCACAGAAATGCCCTTAGCCCAGCCTTGATAGCGCTCGCCTTTCATCTGCCCACGCAGAGATACCAACACTTTGTCTCTGGCACCCACCTTCCAAACTGACGGTGCTTAAGTGAACTCGTTCTCCAGGCAGATAGGGAAAGCGTCTGCTATGGAGACAAAGCATGATTTAAGATATCATTTAAAAATGCATAATATAAAAATACCAAAAGCTCTCACTCTAGCTTAAATAGATTTTCATTAATTTAAAAGTCCTGTATGGTTTTAGGTTTTAATTTAATTTAATTCTTGCAACAGTGCTGCAGTACTGCATGATCTGTATACCCAATTTTTAAATTGTTTGCTGATGTGAGATTTGATGCAAATAAAAAGCAAAACAGGGACAGTGAGGAGACGGACGATTGCACATTTGTGCTTCCTCGATGAGCCAAAATACCGTCAGGTGTGTTCTGTGTCATGGAAACCCGTAGGAAGTGACAGAGCTGGCGGGTTGGGTGGGCTGTTTCTTGAGACAAAGCAGTGGCTCTTCAGTTTAAAAAAAAAGAAAGGAGGGGCTGGGATACCGGAGGTCAAACCTGAAACATTTGGCCCCACATGGCAACCCCCTAGGAATGTTCTCACGGAATGCACAGGGATAGACGGTGTGGTGGGGGTGGGCTCTGACAATTGGAAAGTTAATATTTTTCTTCCAGGTCAAAGGTTAAATGTGAGAAGGTCAAGAAAATGTGCCCACAAGAGTCAACCTGCCAGGGTAGTTTTCTCCTGTCCCCTCTTGGGTTCTACAAACTGCTGCTCTGAGCTCAGTGCGTGGGATCTAAAGTGAAGATTAATGCTTCCTGAGGTTTGAATACCCAGTGAGGAACAGCTGGCTGAAGAATTGAGTTACTCCTGTGTACTGTACAATACAATAGTACTTAACACTAAAAGCCGCATGTGCACACAGTTCGATGCTTTATATACTTATGACCAGACGCAAGGAATGAATAGCAATATGGGATTCAAGAGATATTACTAGAAGCTGCATACTTTAGGTAAGCTAAGGCGAAAGCTGAGTCTTTTCAAGCTTTTGAATAGAATGAAATTCTTATTCACCTTCTTTGTGAATCTAAGCTTTGTTAAAAAATCAATGGCAATGCCATAACTTTTTGAAAATCAGCTTTATTATTAAACCAAATGAAAAAGAGGAATTAATAATCACACACATGACAAATATATGCAATTACTTTTATGGTCACTGACATGGTTGGCATGACAAGGCGTGACTTAAAACTGCCATCATGATAGTACAGAAAATCATATTAATGTATATAATGCAATAGGAAAATACTAATGTACATTACTAATCAGTGGATGGGAAAACAGCTAGATTACTCTTTAAAGACAATGCTTTACCCCTGCAGCTAATTTGGCAGAACAGAGCTTATACTGTAATCTTAAAATAATCTAGCAGGTAGCTCTGTAATGTGCCATTAAGGTGTTCAGACATTCGGTGGGCCCCTTTCTCCAAACCACCAGCCAGATCAGGCACCTTTAAACTACGCCTCCCTGTGAGTCAAAAATGCATGAATGAAGCACCACGTTGCTACAATGTCTGCTCCATATCAAAGCCTACCTCCTTCATTCACAAATATTTATGCAGAAGTCACTTGACTTCAGTGCAGAACAGCATCAATCCACTGTTCAAATAGGGGCTGGTGCCAAGACGGACACACTAGGAAATGTAAGCGTAGCTGTATATATGTTTCAATATTTGCCCGTGGTTCATATTCGAGAAGTAGAAGGTCACTGCTTCTATTGTAGTGGCTCTGGCTAACAGTGTGAAGGAAACTGCCAGCTTTCCTCTGTGCTCAGTCCTGTCAGCTGATTGTGGGAGGCTGTAACAATTACAGTCATGGCCAAATATTGGCACCCCTGCAGTCATGTCAGAAAACGGACCACTTCTCCCAGAAAATTGTTGCAATTACAAATGCTTTGGTATTATCATGTTAATTTCTTTTGTTGACACTCGAAGAGCACAAAAAAGCAGGGGAAATAAAACAAATCTGAGACATTCCACACAAAATGTCAAAAATTGCTTGGACAAAATTATTGGCAAAATTATTACCGTATCAGAATTGTAAGAAATAATTGTATTTCAAGCAGGTGATGCTCCTTTAATGTGCAATTCAACAAACCTGTAGCAATGGACAGGTGCTGACAATATGGAAATTCCAACTTGCAACCAGTTAAAATGGAGAATTGTTGACTCAGCCGTGTTTTTGAGTGCCTGCGTGTGCCACACTGAGCATGGAGAAAAGAACGAAGAGCAAGGAATTGTCTGAGGACTTGAGAACCAAATTTATAGAAAAGCACGGACAATCCCAAGGCTACAAGTCCATCTCCAGAGATCTTAATGTTCCTGTGTCCACTGTGCCCATCTTTGTAAAGAAGTTTACAGCCCATGGCACTGTAGCTAATCTTTCTGGACGTGGACGAAAGAGAGCGATTAATGAAATGTCACAACGAAGAATTGTTTGAATGGTGGATAAAGAACCTCGATCAACTTCCAAACAAATTCAAGTTGACCTGCAGGCACAGGGTACAACAGTATCAGCTCTCACTATCCGTTGCCATCTGACTGAAAGGGGACGCTATGGCAGGAGACCCAGGAGGAACCCACTGCTGACTCAGAAACATAAAAAAAAGCCAGATTGGAATTTGCTAAAACTTACCTGTGGAAGCCACAATCCATCTGGGAGATTGTCCTCTGGACAGATGAGACAAAAATAGAGCTTTTTGGTAAGGCACATCATTCTACTGTTTACCGAAAACAAAAGGAAGCCTTCAAAGAAAAGAACATGGTCCCTACAGTCAAACATGCAGGAGGTTCTCTGATGTTTTGGGGTTGCTTTGCTGCTTCAGGCACTGGTAGTCTTGACCGTTTGCATGGTATTATGAAATCTGAAGACTACCAAAGAATCCTGGGGCGCAATGTAAGGCCCAGTGTCAAAAACCTGGGTCTCAGCTGGCGGTCATGGATCTTACAGCAGGACAATGACCCAAAGCATGCTTCTAAAAGCACCCAGAAATGGTTTAAGACAAAGCGTTGGAGCGTTCTGAAGTGGCCAGCAGTGAGTCCAGATCTAAATCCAATAAAGTACTGGTGGAGAGATCTAAAAACAACCGTTGGGAGAAGGAACCCTTAAAATCTGAGAGACCTGGAGCAGCTGGCAAAGGGAGAGTGGTCCAAAATTCCAGTAGAGAGATGTGAGAGACTCACTGATTGTTACAGAAAGCGAGGGTACCAATGAGTTTGTCCAGGCAATTTTTGATGTTTTGTGTGGAATGTCTCAGATCTGTTTTATTATCCTCTGCTTTTTTGTGTATTTCCAGTACCAGCAAAAGAAATAACCGTGATAATACCAAAGCATTTGTAATTGCAACAATGTTCTGGGAGAAGTGGTGCGTTTTCTGACATGACTGCAGGGGTGCCAATATTTTTGGCCAAACTGTAACACTGAGAGGTATCTGAGCAACGTCCTCCATTCGCATATGTAGCATGCGTTATTTAATGTTAGAAATTTTAAGCCATTTTGTTAACGTTTAGGATGTTTTCTTACTTCCAAACATGCTCTATGCAGAAGCTGTCAGTTCAGTGACATGTTGGATTAATGACCTATTGAGAGGTCGTTTCCTCTTAAATATATGTAAACACTTCCAGGTGCCTTTCTCAATTTGGTAAACATGTTGTGAGCTTGCAGCTTGACCACTAGATCGTGGTTCTAAAGGTCACTGGTCCCTGTAAGGATGAAAGCAGAAGCTGCCGACAGTTTGTCTTTCAGCCACAGGCAATGGTGTGTACCCTTTTTTTTGGTTGAAACCATTACCTCCTTAGAGATCTGTTGCCCTCTGTATGTGGGTGCTCTTCTGAGCATGTTTTATTAGCAGTAAATAAAATGCTGAGAAAAAGTAACAGCTTTTGACTATTAGGGCACTATTTTGCCCTGGTGGACAACGCAGCGCAAAGTGGTTTTGCTAGTTTCATACCAGGACATTGCTCATTTCCATGCCATGCGCACACGAGCAAATGATTTTGCGCCTGTTTTGCGCTCGTAGGACTTTTTTAGGTGATATGTGGCTGGGCACATTGTCGGTGTGCTGCTATTTTACGGCAGCGGCGGAGTGACATTGCACTTTTGAGCATTAAAAACCACATCAGTGGCGCATTATTAAATGGTGTTTAAGCAGCGCATTTTAGAAACATGCGGGTGCATGACGTTGGTTATGGACACAGGTGCACTAATTGTTTTTTGTTATTCTGTTTCATTTATATGCATTTTATTATATATATATATATATATATACACACACACACACACACACACACACACACACACACACATACATGTAGTGCCCTCCACTTTTATTGGCACCTCTTCTAAAAATTTGCAAGACGGGTTAGAAAAAAAATCACTATTTGCTGAAGTGCCTTCATCTTGCACCAAAATCTTTTAAAAAGACTTTTAATTGAAACAAGTTTATTAAAAAAACAAACAAAAAAAACAAATCCCTCATCAAGAAATAAATATTCTTAACAAAAACACCAAATGTGCCACAATTGTTGGCACCCTTGGAAATGAATGTGAAACAATGTAACTGAAGCATGTTTCCCATTTAAACTGGACATTGTTAAGTTGAATGGAGTGTATAGGAACATGCCAGCTGAAATCAATGACTTCCTGATTAACTGGGATACAAATGCAAGGCGACACAGAACCAAATTCCCTTAGCTAATAATCATCATGCCCTTCATAACTCAGGGAATGGTTATAAAAATGAGCTACTCGCCTGAAAATGCCCATTTCTACAGTTAGGGCAATAATAAAAAAATAGTCATCAACTGGAACTGTGATAAACTTGTCTGGAAGAGGACCCAAGTTTATTTTACCCCCACGTACACTGAGAAAAATGGTAAGAAAGGCAAAAATATCTCCAAGGGTCACTGTTAGGGAAGTGCAGTAAAAAAGTAAAATCCTGGGGTCTTCAGAACCATCTCCATGCCAAAAGATTATTTGGAAGGTATGCCAGAGACAAGCCTATTCTGTCAGTTATACACAAACATAAGCGCCTGGAGTATAAGCGTTACTACAGCTTTGACTGGAAGCGTGTTCTATGGTCTGATGAAACAAAACATTAACTTGTCGGCAATAAACACTCAAAGTGGGATTGGTGTAAAAAGAAGGACGGCTGTGATGAAAAGAACCTTGTCCCAAATATCAAATATGGTGGAGGATCTGTGATGTTGCGGGGCCGTTTTTCCTCCAAAGGCCCTGGAAACATTGTTAGGGTACATGGCATCATAGATTCCATGAAATATCAGGAGATTTTAAATCAAAACCTGGCTGCCTCTGCCAGGAAACAAAAACTGGGTCGTCATTGGATCTTCCAGCAGGATAATGATCCAAAACACATGTCCAAATCAACCCTACTATGGTTAACTGACCACAAAATCAAGGTTCTGCCATGGCTATTTCAGTCTCCTGACCTGAACCCTATTGAAAACCTGTGGAGTGAGCTGAAGAGGAGAGTACACAGGAGAGGGCCTAGGACCCTGGATGATCTGGTGAGATTATGTAAAGAAGAATGGTCTCAGATGCCATGCTCTGTATTCTCCAACCTTATAAAAGGTTTAATAAAGTAAAGATTAAACTGTATCATTAAAATATCATTCCAGTTCATTATCAGAATTACGTATTGATGACAGACTATTCAGCCAATCGACACACATGGGTATTTAGACACACCAGGTTGAGCAGTGGGCTTCTGTTTTCCCTATCTTCTGACATCATTATATCGCTTTCTGCACTCCGTGGATAATCTGGTGATGCCAAAAAACGAGGACATACTCCCTGCTACCTCATCCCATGCCCGCTTCCCCTGGAAAGGCTTAGGTGGAACAGGGCTGCTCCCGTAGATGATGGGCTCTCACCTTTTCCCCTCACTCACTAGCACGTCAATTTCCTTGGGTGAAAGGCGATACAGTTTTCCGGGTAAACGCGCAGTTAGAATAACAATCCGCCCGGGCTCATGTGGCAATGAGCTTTAAAGGCGAGGTGACGCAACATTCCAATTGGTTCATTGCATGTTATGCCCAAAACATGCCTCTGAATAATTAAGAGACTTGGGACATCCGTTTCACGCCTTGCTCTGGCGCAAAGTCTGGTTTTCCCACCTTCAAAATAGCAAAATGGATTTGGACATGCCCATAAATGATAGTTGCGCCTTGTGCCTTAGATCGTCAAAATAGAGCCTGAGTCCATGGTTCTTCGATTTTTAGCGTTAGCGATATATAGAGTTAGTGATGTCTGTAATACAGTAATTCCCCCTTTTAGGTACCTTTTCAGTACTGGTATCCCATGCAACACTACTGTACAAACTCAGAGATATTTGGTAAGATGTGAGACTATCTTCTTATACATGCACCACGAATAAATGAAAATCGCTGAGTTGCATACTTGATAAATGCCATCATGCCCAAAATCACTCCAAATAAGCCACAAAATAAGGACATTAATAACGAATTCCATTCTGTTGTGTGATAGCACTTTACTTTTTGTTTTCTTCAAGACGAAAACGTCACACAGTGCTGACAAAAGGGTGCTCGGGCCAGGATCGTTCAATGCAATGTGTGTGTAGACTGAGTAGTGTCTGGCTGCAGGGTCCACTCTCAGGCCTCTTCAGGTCCACGCATGCACAGAACAATTCGTCACTCTCAAGCAACTCCACTCTTAGGACCCCACATGTGCGAAAGAGAATAAAGTAAAAGAATAAGAGATTCTTAATGTAACAGTATTGCTTCAGTACTATTTCAATCCTGATGTAAATGTATTTCATGTATCCAGAATGAATAGCGCAATTGATAATGCAATAGATGTTTCCAAAACATCACATCAATGAGAATGTTATAATTAAAATAATATCCAGAATGCTTCAGATTATAAAAGTGATCAATGAATTTCTAAGCACTACTTATTTAAGTTATTGTAGACAACTGCTGATATCAATAAAAATTCTTTTTTTGAGTGAATTTTTATGCATAAAGAGTAACATTTTAAACAGTACAAACGAAGTTAAAATGAATATATTAAATGTTCATATTTAGAACAGATTGACATCATGCTTGGGCATGGTACAAGATAACTGGACCAAATGTGAGTACGCCTTAAGAGATATCTTTCGGCTCCTATGAAGTATTTTGCTTTTCAAATGCACAGAGAACTACCAATGTGTGTTGTGTTAATTTTTGTGTGTAAATCAACTCAAACATGTAAACTTTAGGATATAAACTTTTTGAGTGACTACAGACTATAAAAAATATGATGCCTCACTTAACAACTTGCCTTTTAACGACTGCCTGGACTTACGACCAGCTGTCTGAGCATGCGATATTGTAAGTGGTGAAGTATACAAACCTAAGTAATGACTATTAGAGCTAATTTCCTCTATTCTCGTTATTACAGTATACTGTATACTGCTGTATAAACATTTATAAATATACCAAAAATGTTATAAATGGTGCAAAGGTGACATTAAAACAAAGTCTAAAGATGGCTAACACAAACCCACTACCAGTACAGTATACTTGAAATATCGGTAAGGGGCGGCTCCTCGCTTATTGACCAGCTTGCTTAATGACCTAGTCGTAGGAATGGAACTCGGTTGTTAACTGACGAGTGTCTGTACAGAATTTTACTCTGGAATTTTATTCTTTCTCTCCAGAGGTCTATCTGTTTGTCTGTGGCAATGGCTTTTATTTATTGAGTTTTATGATTTGTTGAAATCTCTGGGACTGTCTGAGACATGCTCTTCTACTAACTTCTTCTGTGATCTTGTGTGTGAATACTTTTAAAAATAGACGAAGAGTGATTTTTCCGCTCTACCTTTCTCCCAGTCTGGAATGGTCAGTTACCCCTATGATGCCAGTTAGAGAGGCTTGTAGCCACCTCATCTTCATGCCTGGAGGAGAGAACCATTTGCTCAGTTTCCATCCACGGTCCTATAGAAAAATGGGAGATTGTGCTCCATGTGATTTCGATTGGATCAAAAGGATTATATATCACAGAAAGGCTCTCATTCACCCTTCATCAAGGCACCACACTTTAGGTGCAATTGTAAGATATCCGGCTGTGGAAACTATGGATGAAAATAAACTCTTAAGCAACAGAATCTCACTTTATGAATTTTTGAGACTTTCAGATCACTGTGACAGAAAAATGGATGGAAGATACAAAGGTCCCATAGTTACACCTCCCACTCGCAGTCTAACTCCCCCCTTTCCTGTGGCTGTAGCCCCAACAGGAAGGGCTCTCTTACATTATGGCTCAAGCGTGTAGCTCCTGCCTGCTGCCACACTTTCCATGCGGAAACGCTCCCGTCCTCTGGGAACCCCTGGAGCCTGTAAAGCTGTTGGTAACATTTTCCATCCTTTATTAAAACATTAATTTAACAGTCGTATATTTTTTATATATTTTTGCAGAGAGCCCATTAGTACAGGAGCTTGCCATCAAACAAATACTTCCACAGGCTCAACTAAAGCAGTAAAAATGGCCAATACAGTGAAAGGTTCAAGCTAGTTATTGTAGTACCAGATTTTATGTGTCTCTTTTGAATATGGAGGGCAAAATCAAAGAACCTCATCTCCAAGAATTCTTTTTCTCTAGAATAAAAGCTTCTTTGGATAGATTTTAAAGGTTATCAGTGCTCTGGCCAAATGTAAGCACCAAATTACCTGAACATAAATACATATTTTTGTTTTTTCCATGAAATAAACAGCACAGCTCGGGTCATGGAGGAACCAATATATATATACAGTCAGTATCTGCCACGTACTTCATTCATCGACTGGATTTTTGACTTCAGAACAGTGTTACGAAGTGCTAATTTCAAGTCACTGAAGAAAAAAAGAATCATTTGGTTTGTAAATACCTGCATGTCTATAAAATGCGTTCAGAGAACATATTCATTTAAAATTTGTTTAAATAAAAAATTATTTGTAATAATAACAGTCACAACTGTAAATGTAAATGTAAATGTAACTGTTTCTTTGATAAAACCTTAGTAAATTAGGAGAAGGACATTTTGGCGTTATTGCAGAAGTTGATACCATTTCTAATATGTTCATGTTCATTATATATATATATATATATATATATATATATATATATATATATATATATGCGTATTATATACAAAGAAAGCTACATTTAGACTAGCCATTCATTCAGCTTGGTCAACTCAATGCCAAAATACTATGCTAAGTAAGTGAATTTAATAATTTGGTTTTTATTCCTCAATTTTAGACACCGATGGAGTCACTGTAGCTTTATTTCCATTTGAAAAGTTATATAAACTTTGCACATAATGTGCCTTCTGTCATTTTTAGTACTTCCTTTTTCTGAATTCGTGCTGCTTTTGGATATTAATGCAGTTTACTTATGTTTTTGCTTTTCATTAGAACGAAAAAGAAGCAGTTATTCCTTGTATCATTATTGTTTGTTTTTGTGTGTTTTTGTATTATGAAATTAAATTTGTCAATGTTACAATTACAATTAATATATAATTACTGCATTATTTTTTGCAAACTAATGCTTGTTAACACTGTGACTGTGAACTCAAGGAAAAGTGAATGGAAATAAATGTAATTAACTAATTGCTAGTGATAGACATGCATTTTTTTTACAGTCATACCCCAAAGACAATTAATTATCACGCATAAATAAGCATTTGTCTAAATGGAAACAATGTGGAAGAATGACAGCAGAGAGAAAGGTAATGTTTGGGAGTGCTGAAAAAATGGGCACTCATTTGTCTGGCACTTTTATCCAAAGTGGTTTACAGTAGTGAGAAGGGTTATATTTTATGGGCGCTCCCTGGGATTTGAACCCACATAGAGCTGGTAGCACAAGACTCTACTTATTCAGCTACTGGAGCTTATCATTAGTTTTTCATAAGAGAGTCATCAGCAACAATGAAGTGTAGTGCTAGCTTGTCATTGATTTAATTCTAGTTTTGGTTTGTGAAATCTTTGCATGGACACTGGAAGTTTAATTCACTGGAAGATGAATCAAGTCCTTTGTAGAAACACATTGGAACTCCCAAACAGCACAACAACAAGCTGATTCCAACAAGACTATGGAAATGGGAAAGGAGTCCCTGCTGTTTACGTCAACTGTTACCTCAAGCTCTCAGCATGAACAAAGACAAATAATGGCAGGCAGGATGTAAATGTACTGTTGGGAAGGGTTACTCTGTCCAAAATATGTTATATATTTTTTTAGCTGCCTTCAAAACTATTTATCCATTATGTTTTGTATCAGGACCTTTTATGCTGACCTTATGCACAACTTCAGTGTTTCCATATCATCACTTCCTGTTTGGCGAATTATAACCGTCACGTGTTGAAGATGCTTTGTGTTGTCCAGTTCTGTTCTCTCAGGAATAACCAACACGGTCATTTCACTTTGTCACCTAAAGGCATTTACATCCTGTGCCAAACTGCCGTAGCACTTTGTGGTTGACAGAATAGATTTCAAATCAGTTTTAAATACTGAATTAATTCAATGCAATCAAAGACTCTGGAATGCATATGTAACAGATGAGAAACTTCAAAGCATCAGTAGACAAAATATTGTCTTTTTATGACAAAAGGACATGCGTTTCTCACTGACGTTGCTGTGTCGTGTTTACTTTACAGTCACAGAACGCAGGATCACACCTTCTGAATGGAGTCATTCAAAAACTCCTCCGCCATTGTATAACTTCGCAAAGCTTTGAACACAGAGCAATAAAATAATAGGCATATCTATGTTCACCCCACCATAAAATATGATAGGGTTATATGCATAGTAAATCTTGGGTACCGTTGCCCTTAATTATGGATATAATAAACCAACGATATGTCAAAATTCGAAAGTAAAAGTAGAAAATGAGGTGTGACAGAATTTACTATACAGAAAAGTGCTTCATCTGCATTATTTTGCATTTCAGAACCAGGAAGGAGGTTTTTTCAGAATTGCCTGCCCTTTCTTTTTCAGATAAATCTTTAACTTTACAATATCTGTAATATAACCAGTAATATCAATATATGATATGATATCTATTATAAAGTCTGTTCAGAACACTTGTCTTTGATATTTATCCTGCTTGGTGTGGTATCTTATCTGTTTAGTGACACATCAGTACTTTTTTCGCTAAATTCTACAACCCAAAACAAAAGGCAACCAGGGTCCACACTGTTGGCAGGAGACACACAGGCCAGCGAGCGTGTACACTCTCAAATCTCCGGATTTCTTGGGTGTTTATAGCAAATAGGATTCAATCATCGTGCCTGCCCAAGTATCCACATTAGCTGTAAGTGGTGGGTTGGCTGGAACCGAACAGGAAATAACAACAGAAAAATGTTTCATGAGCAAACAAGAATTTAGTTACTAAACACAGCCTGTGAAAGTGGCATCCGGCAGTCAAGCCATTGCAATAACTGTGATAAAAAGGGCAGCAAATATCGGGATGAAAGAAGGGGGAAGAAGATTCCTAGATTCTGTGCTTTCCAGTGGCATGTGTGGCTGCAGTTCCTCTGAGTGACCTCTCGGTGGCACATGTGATCCAGCTCGGCTTATCTGCACTGATTGTGGAATTCAGGATAAGTGTAGCCCAGCAGAACAGAATCAATCTGTGTCCGGCCACTGTCCAGCTCTGAATGAGTGCCAGTGGAGAGAGACGAGTGGTTATTAATGGGGAAGAAGAAACAGAAAGTGTTTTTCTGTCAGGTCCCATGTAACAAGGATGACTTCACACTTTCCTCCAAGCAGTGCCGGCTTCTTCTCTCCAGGTGAACTAGTTCTGGATTTGCTAGCTATTTATGGGAGTTCACGGCTTTCCATGTTGCTGTTTCGTAGAGAGCACACTGCCGCCTGTTCGGTTCAAGAATAACTCAAAAAAGCAGTCGAAAAATCTGGAAGAAAAAGAAGTCTGAGAAGTGAAGTACAGTTATTAAACTTTAAAGGCTGATTTAAAGAAACATGTAGATGAAAAATGTAATAAAAAATTATGTAATGCTAATTGAAGGCCAAAATGGGAATGAGTAAGATAATAAGTCTATGCATTTTGCCATAATGGTGAGAAAATGATGTCAAATGGTGGAATTATAGTGTTGTCATATGATTACGAATGGACAGAAGAGTTCATTCTTCATTGACCTCCAGCTAAGGCAAAAATCTTTCCTTTCTGTTGTTCATATAAATAGACTTTTCCTCTAGCATTCCGTTAGGAGGACCAACGCAAAGGGAATCTAAGGCATTGATCTTTCATCAGGCGGGAATATCTGGCTAAGAGGTCTGTGATTACCTTGGTATGCAGCCAGCATTGCTTCATGCATGTACCCATAGCTGTTGTTTTCTTGATTTTTTTCACCATCATAGTTTATGTTCCTCTTGTATAGTGGTGGTGCCCTGATGTGTTCTCCAGGATATCTCCTTGTCTGTCTCCTGCTCTCCTTCTACTCTGACATTGCAACCTCCCCCCCCCAAACCCTTCTCACTCGACCCCAGTAGGTTGTTGCTTCGAGTTCTCATGGGATGGTAATCTACAACAAAGGCTCCCAGGCCCACACACCAGGCGGGGGTAATGCTCATACATAAACCCTCTTGCAGAGCTATGAGCTCCAGGCCTGCAGTGCATTCACAAAGCTAATCTTGGGCATAATGCCACGTGGTGCTCACAGAAGAGAGGTTTTTCCTCGGGGCAGACTAGCTAAGCTGAAGAAGAATCCCAATGCATCGTTTTCCTTGTTCACAGAAAGGAAACATCAGCATTTCTCCTCAGATGCTCTCGCCTTGAATGTTTGGGCCGTAAAAAGTTTGGGTGGTATTTTAGTGAGAGCTGACAAAGAACTTGCTTGCTTTATAAATGTATTATCATATCTTAGTTATATTGGAGCACTATTCATTGCTTCAGTCAAAGAAATCACCATATTGATGTCATATACTGAGTCCTGCAACCTTAACGGCATTATACGAATTACATAAGCTTTAGTCCTCCTTCTCATGCTCTCAGTGATCACTATGTCAACAGTTCCCAGTGTTCCATTTTGCAATTCCCAGCACCACCTTCATGCATGTGATTTATTGCATAGACACATCTCCCAAGTATGCATCTAAACCGGGCATTTTTTATTTCTTTTTCTGCTATGCCTAAATTGAGTAGAACTTTAATCTGAAAATCAGCCAGTATTCAAGTATTGGCCTGTACAGGGAGTTCCTCTGCTTTTAGTTCTGGAGTGCATGTCTTTGTAATCATCCCAGACAAAGCATGTCTCCATTCAAGTTTTTATTTTGTCTCCACCCACATCCACCCTTTATTTTCCCTTCTCCCATCACTGCACCCGACTGTTGATGTTCAGGAGGTATTACGTAAGGTAGTAAGGCATGTATGAGGGGAACTAAATCTATTTCAACTCAAGTCGACTGGAGAAATTTGATTTATAAAACTTTTTTTCCCCAAGTTCTTCCCTAAGGCGATCTCTGCATTTTTGGTCAATTGAGTTAATTTCAGGCAAAATTAGTAACGTCCACAAAGGTCAGGTTTGCACCAGGAAGCTGGGGAAATTAAATTGTGATGCAGATGAGAGTAGACTTCGATAAGAATTCTCCCTTGGTTTGGTTTGCCTTTTGATCCTGAATCTAATATTAGGCAAGCTGATTGCATTTCTGATTCCTGAGCTGACCAGTTTCGGTCATCTGTACCTTGACATTGTTGTATCTTTTATTGGGGTAAATATAGATTGTTGTTCATATCCAGGCTTATGCTGCTCAAAATATGTAATAATAGCACACAGAAGTGTTTTTATTGTGGTTTTCCTTCTTTCCAATACTATTGCAAAATGTCCCTATGAATACACGAATAGCACGGTCTGCACTGGTCAAATCAGCACTGCACAGAAGTAAAATAAGGAGGAAGTATGACTCCTAGAGCGAAAACAATAGTTGTCACGGTTTATAGTGGGTGTTTTGCTAATTTGGTTTGCATAAACAAAGTAACTTCTTGTGTTATTTTTTGAGGTGAGGTGTAATATTTTGCACAGGCTGTAACTGTAGATTTAAAGAAGCAAAGCATAAGTATAAAAGGTTAATTATAAGGGAATGTTCAAGGGCTGTCTGCAGTTTCTGTAGCATGGTTAGTGTTCTGACTGCCCCCTAATCCGAAGTAATTAGAACAGAGGCGTATACAAAAAAAGACAATATAATCTGGTTGAGCTCATTCTAGGTTCTTTTTTTCTAGTAGTATGATATGCCTTCGTCCAATTAGGCACAAGAGGCCTCCAGGCAGGGTTCTATTAGTTTAACATGGGAGGTGGGAAGGTAGGAGCCCAGCTAATTTTTCTGCTTGGAGCTTTAAAATGCTCCGATTCCTTGCCGGCACGCCGTCTTCTTTTGTAAGAGAGGAAGTGAGAATGGAGATTTTGCTCACTGCTACAAGAATGCTGTGTGTTAGACTTAATTCACATCATTTGTGTTGACACAAACACAAGCGTCTGTTTAGCTTGCACATTAGCGCATATCTATTCCACATCGTACGCCTGATGAGGGCTGCTTCTGAGTCTCCACTGAATCAGAAAAAAAAAGAACTGCTTCTTGAAGCAACCCCGCTTCCTCCTCGGTCACCTGCATCGGGGGGGTGCAACGTTCCAGGCGTTCAGCTGCACGCCGGCGTTACCCCGTCTCAACCGACCAGACTCATCCAGCGCCGCCACAAAGGAGAAGTGAATCTCCCTATCAGTGTGGTGTTAGGGCCCCGAACTGGAAGTGGTTTTTCCTGCTTAGTCACTATCATTTCCACTGTAAAACAGACACTGCTTAGAGAGAATGCAACAGGTAACCACTGAATGTCAGCGGTCACGGTCACATGATGGGACAACCGTCAGATGAGAAACAGGCGGCACACAGCGTCGCAAGGACAACAAAAAGTCCTTAAATTGAAATGGCAGTGAAAACATCTAGACTTAACACACAGACATTGCCCATTTTACATTCTTATCTATTTTTAATTATTGATAATTATATGTACAGGATAATTCCAAAACTCCATTACCATTACCATTGTAATGTTTGCCCTGTCATGGATGTTGCCCTGGGTCCAGGAGAATCGTTATTTCGTTTCACAGTGTCCCGTACATGGCTGGGATGATGGTACGGATTCACTTGACTTTACTTGAAAAAACCCCTAAAAATGTAACCATTCACATCAGAAACCTTCCTTTCTGCTTATGGTTGCACATTGTTGAAAATCAGTTTCCTGCAAACTATCAAAGTTGCTTTCATGTAGGTTTGGACAGTAAACATCTGCTGAATAAATTTATGTAAATGTCTTGAAGAACATAAAACTAGAATGTAAGGCTACTCAACTGGCTTGTTCTGCAGTCACCCATGTTCTATAAAGCCTGCAATTTATGACACGTAATATTCTCACTACTTTGTAATGCTAAGCAATTCAGCAATCCTTTCTTATAGCAGTTTTAAACAGAGAGGAGATCACCGCAGCTTTAAACTGGCATTGATATTGGATTATGATGTGGATTATCTTTGAAAAAGTGAGAGTAGGGTCATGTAAAAACTTTGACCAAACCCCTACACGATTCACCACCTTATTGTGGTGCAGGGGTCTGTGTGCCTCCGTGATCCTAGGGGGCTGTGTTGTCCGGGGCAATTGCCCCTGGTAAGGACTCCCAAGGCAAATTGGTCCTAGGTGAGACTAAGTGCGGTTCAAATAGACCCCCATGAGGAAAAAAAACAAGGAACATGTTACCCCGCCCGGACTGGGGAGACCGGGGCCTTGCCCTGGAGCCAGGCCTGGAGCAAGAGCTCGAGGGCAAGCGCCTGGTGGCCAGGCCTCCACCCATGGGGACCCACCGGGCATAGCCCGAAAAAATAACATGAGTCCACCCTCCTGTAGGCTCACCACCTGCAGGGGGAGCCGTGGGGGTCGGGTGCAATGTGGGTTGGGTGGCAGTCGAAGGCAGGGGCCTCGACAGACCATTTGTCTGCTACTAAAACTGGCTCTTGATACATGGAATGTAGCCTCTCTGGTGGGGAAGAAGGCTGAGCTGGTGCAGGAGGTAGAGAGATACCGACTAGATATAGTCAGGCTCACCTCGACGCATGGCTCTGACTCTGGAACCAAACTCCTGGAGAGGGGCTGGACTCTATTCCACTCTGGTGTTGCCCATCGGGAGAGGCGCCGGGCAGGGGTTGGGCTACTAATAGCCCCCCGGCTCCGTACCAGTGCGTTGGAGTTTACACCGGTGGATGAGAGGGTCGCCTCCCTTCGACTTTGTGTTGGGGGACGGGCTCTGATGGTTGTTTGTGCGTATGCGCCAAATATCAGTTCAGAGTATCTGGCCTTATTGGAGGCCTTTGAGGGGGGTCTGGGGACTGCATCATTTTGCTGTGGAATTTTAATGCTCATATGGGTAATAATAGTGTAACCTGGAAGGGTATGATTGGGAGGACTGGCCTGCCTGATCGTAATCTGAGCAGTGATCAGTTATTGGACTTCTGGGCTAATCACAGTTTTTCCATAATGGACATCATATTCGAGCATAAGGGTGTTCATAAGTGCACCTGGCACCAGAGCACCCAAGGCTGTAGTTCGATGATCGATTTTGTAATCATGTCATCAGATTTGCGTCCATATGTTTTGGACACTCTGGCGGAGGCCTCTGTCCGGGAGATCTTCAACTCACACCTCCGGCAAAGCTTCTCTTCTCTCCCGAGGGAGTCAGGGGACATTGAGCCTGAATGGGCCATGTTCCGGGACTCCATTGCTGAGGCGGCGGTGCGGAGCTGTGGCCGTAAGGTTGTTGATGCCAGTCATGGTGGCAATCCTCAAACCTGGTGGTGGATGCCAGTGGTAAAGGGAGCTGTCAGGCTGAAGAAGGAAGCCTTCAGGGCTTGATTAGTTTGTGGGACTCTGGAAGCAGTGGACAGGTACCGGCAGGGTAAGCAGGAAGTGGCTCGAGCGGCTGCTGAAGAAAAACTCAGGGGAGGGAAGAGTTTGGTGAGGCTATGGAGAAGAACTTTCGGTCGCCCTCGAAAAGATTCAGGCGATTCAGGAGGGGGAAGCAGAGCTTCACCAATGCTATCTATAGCAGAGATCTCCTAAATCCCCCTGATATGCCTTTCTTGGAGGAAGTAGAGCTGGAAGACTCGGAGGAGGACTTGCCCATCCCTGGGGCTGAGGTCATTGAAGTAGTTTAACAACTACTCGGTGGCAGGGCTCCAGGGGTGGATGAGATTTGCCCTGAGTTCTTGAAAGCTCTTGATGTTGTTGGGCTGTCCTGGCTGACACGCCTCTTCAACATTGCGTGGACGTTGGGGACAGTGCCTTTGGATTGGCAGACTGGGGTGGTGGTCCCAATCTTTAAGAAAGGGGACCAAAGGATGTGTTCAAACTTTAGGGGGATCACTCTTCTCAGCCTCCCTGGGAAGGTCTATGTACTAAGGTCTAGGTACTGGAGAGGAGAGTCCATCTGTTAGTCGAACCTCGGATCCAGGAGGAACAATGCAGATTCTGTCCTGGTCATGGAACATTGGACCATCGCTTCACCCTCACAAGGTTCATGGGAGTTTGCCCAACCAGTCTACGTGTGTTTTCTGGGGAGTATGGGGTATGGCGTCTGTTGTTGCGGGCCATCAGGTCCCTGTAAAAACGGAGGGAGAGTTTGGTTCGCATTGCCAGCAGTAAGTCAGACTTGTTCCCGGTGGGTGTTGGACTGATGGAACTAAGCCTATAGTGGCTGCACATTTATTTTAGCTTTGTGGTGTAGACTATTGCTCATTTGTAGATTTTTATCTGTTCTTGCAGCTGGTGTTTTAGTGTGTAATGGTATCAGCAGGGAAGATTCCACAGGGGATAAAGATAATCAGTCTACTGCATGTTTATTCCCTCTGACAGAGATGCTGTGTTCATTGTTTGACTGTCACATTGAGTTGGCCAGGTCACATTGACGCAAACTAAACTCCATGTACTCAGGTTTAATTATTTAATGTAATTGTATCTAATTTGTAATTAATTAAACTCTGAATAAGTTGCATTTTCTCAGTAAAAAATGTGTCTGATGATTTAGTTTGATTAACGGGCAGGACTATTTTACAATGCATAAATCGTTTAGAAAGTCATTTTTTACACATGTAGCAGGATTTCTGTGTGAGATACTGGCAGCTAAAGAAAGAAAACTTGCAGTGGAGCAAAGCTGACAATAAACACTTGCGGAATGTGTGAATTGCCATCAACAGGACACCGCAGGTGACTGAGGCTTGCCTTAGGTAAAGTGACAAACCCCCCAGCCATACTATCCATACAATAACACAATGCTGACAGCAGGGCTTGAGTGTTATAGCAAACTACACACACACACATATTAATTTGGCTTTTTCCACAGTAAGTCAAGGAATTCGTTGATGTCTGAACAGAAGGCATATTTCAATTCAAAATAACAATCGACTGCTTATTTAACAGAGGAGCATGTTTTGATTAAGAAATTTTCATGTTAACCAATATAAGGTTAATTTCCCCCTTTTCAAATCAGAGACATAACCACAATGCCTTATACTCTGCCTGTAACGTTTTAATGTAAGTCTGCATTGAACTAGAATAGGCAAAAGTGATTCAATGAAATTATGGGAAATAGATCTTAATGATTATTGGAATTATCTAACCATTGTGTTGCTGGGAAGCTGACCTGAAAAGCACCTTCCCTGGTTCCTCCCTGGTCGAACAAGCGAAGAAAATAAAGACCCACTCTGATACTTGATCCGCATTTTAAAGGATATTTGTGTCATGACACATCACACTCCAGGCAAGCCAGGAAACATGCCATGCCACGAATGAAGAGGTGTATCTCCACATTTCGGTTATAGCATTAAGGACAAAAGGAAATTGCAGGAACTATTTAGTCAATCATCTGCTGCATTATGAAGAAAAGTGCTGATTTTTTTCTGGTTAAGTGTCATTTAAAGATGTTGTGCAAGAGAAACAGTGAACAGGGTGTGGACTTTGAGAGTATGAGCTGTTGAGAGCAAAGCTTGGTCCCAACCAGAGTACACATGCTCATGTAACAGGAGTCTGGAATCCACATAGTTTACAGATCTGTCGCTTCCCATTAGTGGAAAGAATGTGAGGTTTATGTGACAGATCTGATCGGATATCAAACGCCCATCTACCGGTCTCTCAGAACCGGGACATCACTTGGATGGTTTGATTGGATTTGATTTCCCTTGAGACTCCTCCAAAGCCTGAGGCATGTCCTGCAGGAGAATTAGTCAGGGCTAATGTTAGTGCTGTCTCAGGGAATTCGAGTGTGCAGCTGTCAGTCTTTATCCAGCTTTGTAGATTCTTTTTTTTCCCACAATTTAAGCCCATTACAATACCAGCACCTTGTGCTGTTCAAGCCATGTTGGAGTCTAATGTCATCCAACCCAACTAGTGTTAATCACAAGACACTAAATAAGTTGATTCTCTACCACAACTTAAAGGTCCAGGGCAGCATAGTAACTCAAAGTTTACAAGTAAACCAAAGGCCTTGCGACGACAAGCAAGGGGGAGTCTTTAAAGCCACAGACCAGATGTTGAGATATAAACAGGTTTTTTTTTTGGATGAGAGTTAAGATGCAGATAGCAGTTGGGGACAACTCTGCCGGGGCCAGAGGCATCTTCCAGATGCTGTGTGACTCACAGTGACTCTCGGTGCTCGCACATTTCCATGGGTTAGAACCCTGTTACAGTGTTCGACCTCAACGTGGACTGGACACTAAATTTGTTTCTGTTTCTGCATTGGCAATTGAAATTCCATCCCACTGACCAGATTATGAGGTTTTAAGAAAACAAAGTCATTTTAACTCTTAAAAAAAGGCAGCCAATAAGAACAGCTTTTCAACAGTAACATATGCAGTATTGGAATGAAAGGACTAAAATGATGATCCACTATAGGAATTTTAGAACATTTGTATGTGCACACTAAATGGATTTGTAAAAAAATGCAGATAAGCAAACAATGCAAGGAAGGAATATTTTGTAAGATAACAAAGAAGTTTTTATTAACAACCAGTAAGCTAAATCTAAACACCCTAATGTGCTATAAGGCTAATGCAGATTAATTGGCACCAATCAATCAAGACATGAGTGCGGTTCAGAGGTTCTGAGATACGCATGGCAAAAGTTAACCAAACACCTGGTTAAAAACTGAGTGAGTTTAGGCAACAGGAGGAAGAATCTTTCGCTCAACAAATGGTAACTTCTGCTTTTAGTATTTTCACTTACAGTAACACTCATAAAATGTTGCCTTCAGCATCGACAGAGTAGCATGTTCTGGGTCTTTATTTTGGCTAAGTATGTGTTCCATTTTTACAATACATAACATTTTGGGAGCTATTTTCCACTTGTTGATCCTTCTGGTATTTTACAAGGGGATAATTAGCTAAACATCACTATTTGTAGCAAGAAAGTATTCATTATAAGCTTTATTTAGTGTTTGCATCCATAAAGTCTGAGGGGGGTTTGTGTCAGCCTGGTTTTGATGCTACCGCCAACCTCCTTGATCTGAAATGTGAACTGACTGACGAGCCATAGCGCCAAGTTGACTGTAATTCCTAAGGCTTCCTATCTGACCAGGGTGGAACTTACTGTAAGCTCAGATATGTTTGGGAAAACCGTAATTACAACGTATCTCAATTTTCTCAAAAGGCACTGAATCTTTTATAATTTGTAGGTCCTCTTGCCACAGGAGAGAGTGCTTTTTCGTAGATTAATCCCAGAATGCATTGAAAGTATGTTTGCATTCTTTAAACTCAGAACTGAATGTTATTACAGTCGGTTAATTCAATGATTATAACACTGATGATCACAATGTGAATGTGAATAGAAACAGATATCCTTGCAGACAGAATTCCTTCTCCCATTGATTGTGCGTAACAAACACCATGTTCGAAAAGATGGTCATGATTGTAGATGGCACTAGAGCACCCTAGGCTAAAGGTCAAGCAAAAACTTTACAGCTGGGGCATCTGATTTCATGGTAAGACCATGTGTTACGTATTCTTGGTTGAAGAGAAGGGCAGAGCTATCAAACGGCGTCCACTTTGTGGTGAGTGGGATACGGTACATGGGGGAGGAGGCTGGATGGATAAGGACGACCCAGACAGGCAATCAGGGTTTGCTGGGAACATCTGGCTGAAGCTTTAGTGCAAGTTGAATTAGCTCACACCTCCAGAGAAACTTCTCCCACAACCCAAGAGAAGATGGGGAGGTGAAGGGATCGTGTTCAAGGCTTTAATCTGTCTGGAGTCCAGCACAGAAATGCTGAAGAGGGGATTTTTTTCCCCCAGGCAATTTGAATCCTTAATACGGCCAGCTTCTAAGACTATGCGCAACCAATGTCCCAACAGCCTGCTAAACTCCAAATATACATGTACAGCTGACATATGTAAATAGTGACATGTTCACCCTTTAGATTCTGTGCACCAACTCACCTGTCACCCACCCACCCACCTGCCGATTGCACACTATATATAAATATTGCTTAATGTTTATCCTTTAATGTTTTGTCTCTATTTACTTATGTCCCATTCCACAGTTTTGGAGCTATGCAAGCATTTTACTGCACATTGTACTGAGTATAACTGTGTTTGTGAGAAATAAAATTTTGATTGAACGATTGATTGATTGAATCACTAGGCTGTGGAACACTGGACCAGCTTATCTCCCTTCTCCCAGCTATGTGACAGTTCATCAGGGTCGCCAACTCTCACACATCTGGCGTGACATTCATGCATTCAGACTCTCATGCCCAAGCAAGAAATCTATATTTGAATTTATATTATTAAGTTATAAACCTAAAACTAGCTACATCAAAAGCATTGGGGTAGTTTGCAAATCCCACAGACTACTTGCAAGGTAATAAAACTGTTACATATAAATGCGTGTGCATATGCGTGCAGACTTTTATCAAACTGAAAATCTCACCCCAGCCAGCTGACCAAAGTCGGCAACCCGGTTAACATGTGCTTTATCAACACAAAGAAGGTGTACGACCATGACCATATTATGGGAGGTGCTACAGGAATATGGAGTTCTGAGACTGCTACTGCATGTTGTTTGGTCCCTATATGAATGCAGTGACAGTGATGTGCACATCTTTGGCACAAGATCAGAGTCATTTAGAGTGGGTGTTGGCCTCTGGTGAGGGCGTGTTTTGTCTCTTTTCTTGTTTGTGATTTTCGTGAACAGGATAGCATGGTGCAGTCTTAGCTGGAAGTGTATCCCGTATAGGAGGCTAAAAGTGACAGCCCTGTCATTTGCAGATGATGTCATGCATTATAACTGTGTTTGTGAGACCTGACCAGGACCTCCAATACACATCCAAGTGATTCAGTGCTCAATGAGAAGCACAGGAATGAGAACATCAGCATCTCAGAACCAGAGGGCATGGTAGTCTCTAGGAAAAGGGTGGACAGTTACTTTTTACTTTCTGTTGAGGTGGGAGACTCAGTCTTGGGTACAGGTGTTTAAGTACCTCAGGATCTTGGTAATGTGTGATGGTAAGAAGGAACAAGAGACTCACGCATGGATTGGTTTAGTGAGCACAGTGTGACGGGCACTACGGAGGTCCATGGTAGTAAAATAGGAGTTAAGTTGCAAGATGAGGCTCATGGTTTGCGAGTCCCTACGGAAAAAGAAGGGTCTTGTCTGACCTGCTCAGCACGCTACCACGGCAACCCTCACCACGTAAAGCGACCAGAAAATTAGTTGAAAATCACAAGATGCCCTATGAGATGCAATGACAACCTCCTCAGCAACATGAATGAGAAGGCAAGTTTGCACAAAAAATAAACACTGCCAGTACCACTTCCTGCCAATGCAATTTTTTGAATGAGACTTCCCCATTCATGTCTGAAAGAGCAGGTCATTCACAGTTACTTATAGTGCAGCCATTCAACTGTACACTCAAACGGCACTTCCTACACATAGATCTTCTGGGCCTTTCTATGTTTCTAAGTTTAATGGTGTATATTGTGTGCGTGTGCGTGTATACACCCTTGAAAGGAAAACATACTTGTAAAATGTCTTAAAATACACTGACAAACACATTCATGCACGTTACTTTCTGTTAATCTGCCGTCAGTTCTAATCTTATCCTTATTCTTTTATTTTTTCTGTTTTTCCATCGATGCCTTTAAAACCAGATCAACTGTCTTAATTTACTAAAAATTAGGCAAGGAATCATGAATAAAAAAGAACATGTTACAGATTATAACTGATCTAGTCCCATAATTATGTGTGGATTGCAAGATATTGAATTTCCTCCTGGATATAAACATCCAAAACGTAAACAAGAAAAGAATTTTTTGTTGTTTTTTCGGAAGTCAAGTGTAGGCACAGAATTGCGGGTGGTGTTTATGCTCGAATGACTTAGATTAGGGTTCATTTTCGACGATACGAAGTTGCTGTACCTGTTTCTTTCGGCTGTAGTTTTTTTTTTTATTATTTCTTATTTGTGGCACTAAAACTTGGGAGAAAAAAGTCTCATAAACCAGATATTTCAAATGATTTTAAAGAGAAAACCCCCTTGAGCACTAAATCTTTTCTTTCTTCTAGAGATGACTGAGATTTCAACCTCACAATACCCTATAATTTCGAGTGCTCACTAAAACAAGGCCGTCTTACATGTTTGCAGTCATAAAATAGAAGTTTTCATACAGAGAATTTGGTAGTAAGACATTTTTATGTCTCATCTGTTGGTTCCTTTTAGCATTATTTCCTTTTTATGCTGCATTCATTGATATTAAGAGTCTTTTTTGAGTGCTCATACCAGCACGTTCATTTTTCTAGCAGAGAAGCATTTATATTTGTATTTTAATTGAACGAAATTAATGTAAAATAAAATCCAGGGCATGCCGAGGAACTAGCATAGTGAAGAGGCATTACCACATTCTTCGTTTGCTTGGCATGCGTTAAACTGGGCTTCCGAGCAATGCGATTTCAACATAATGGACATGAAGGGGAATTGTCCAACAGAGAGTATTAACCTGAAATGTATCAGGAAATATTGCACTATAATCCCACACAACTGTGAGACTGCAAGCTTGTAAAAATATAAACCTGAATATTTCAATATTTTAATATATAGCCTAATGCAGTGTTCCCCAACCTGGTCCTCAGAGGCCCACAGACAATCCATGTTTTTCAATGAATAAATATATACCAAGAATGTGTGTAGTATAGTGCAGGTGGTACAAGTGAGGTAGAAGCATTCCTGTCAACTCAAGAGGTGCATAATTTAGTGCAGGTGAAACAGGTCAGTGATGAGCTGGGTTAGTGTCCTCTAGCTGGGTGGGTTTGGGACTTGGAGACAGGAAGCACTAGACAAGCGAGTGGAAAATGACCAGAGGTTGACATGTCAAGTCCAGCAGGTTAAAATTCAGACGAAGATTTTGTTTCAACCGACCAGATGAGTATAAAGAGTCACAATCACAGAGAATTCAACTATGGTTTGAGACAAAACCTTCGTCTGGATTTTTACTTTCTGAACGTGTGCAGATCTGAACTGCTCAGCTACCTAATTATACCAGCCTCCCTGTTGAGAGGATGGACTTCATGAGCAGAGTTTGGACACAATCGTTCTCTCCATTATGGCTTCCAAGGAATTCAGTCTCAGTCCCAAGACAGAGCTAGCTTTCCATAAACGTTTGTTCAGTCTACCCCCCAACGAAGAACCTGCCATTGGCTATGACAGACCGACCTGTGCATGTTCACTGTATAAGCCAAGATACTTTAGTCTCCTCTAGGAAGTCAGCTTATTCTGTACTTTTTTGTAAACTCCCTCTATATATATATATATATACTGTATCATGCCAGTCTGACTTGTCATTAATTAGACACCAAGGCACCTATAGCAGTGTACCATTTCTACACTCCCTCTTAGGATGGTGACAGTGATCAGCAGCTCTCTGCCTGCCTGAAGTCTTTAGCTCATTGTTCTTTCTGACATTGGACTGAAGATGGTTCTTCTCACACCACCCAACAAATACTCACCAAAAAACTGTACTCCTCTTCATTCATTGAAGCATGCCACAATGACAGAGAACCTCTGAAGATGGCATGGAGTAGTCTTCTCCCTGATATCTGTGGTATAAAAAGCAAACAGAAATAGCGACACTTCTGGCCTTTGGGGAGCCGCTTAGGACCATATCAGACTTGCAGGAACTGATGCAGACAAACTGTAGCACACTGGTGATCCAGGCCACCACGGAATCCACACCCTGCACCACCTTCAGCCTCTTCCATAGCAGGGAAGGCTGGATGGTGCTAAATGCACTACAGTAGTCAAAGAAGAGAATTCTCAGGATGTAGTTTGACATTCCAGCTGAGGTCATTCAGGCAAAGAATCTCATAATGTATGTGCCTTGTGTGAGATAAAGGAAGGCCTTCACAAATGGTTTGAGATGCCGATGGAGCAGCATATCAAATATCTTTATTATATGGAACATCAGTACCACTGATCTGTAGTTGTTAGGGACACTGATGAATCCCTTCTTGGGCACATGGACTGTGCATGAGGTTTTCCAGAGGGGAGGGACCTTTGGCAGTTAATGGGACTGGTTAAACGTGTTGTAGAACCTCTCCCACGCAAATTTTAAACACTCTAGGGCACATTCCATTAGGTTCTGCTGCCTTTCCCATGCATAGCCATCCTAAATATTCTCTTACCTGAGAAGAAGAGATGACAGACCTGGAACAGAGGGAGATGCTGAAATGGGGAGCACAAGGTTTCACACATTTGCTTTCTCCTGATTCTTGACTTCACTAGGGATGTCCATCTTGTTGTAGTCTCTGATCTTCCTACTCTTCTCCATTACTCATTCACATTGCATTCTCTAGCATTTAATTTTCGATATTATGAGTGTATTCTTATGGCAGTCTTTAACACTAAACGGCTTCCTCTGGTAAATTATCACTATAATTAAAACAGACTTGGCTAACATCTGCTCTTCAGGGGAGAAAAATGGTTCCTGGATGGCAACTTTTTTAGAATAAAGTGAAATGATTCTTTCCTTGTTTTTAAAAGTTATTGACAAATGAGTTTCTGAACTGTCGAATTTTTTCCTTTGAAGCTTTTAACCAGAGCAACATTGATTTTGAAAGCGCGTGATCAGGCAGTACCTGTGAAATCAAGGGCCCAACAGTGAAATCATTCTACTGACTTGGAGATTTAAACCAGTGACCTTCTGACCACAGACCCAGCATCCCAACCCACTGATCCACACACCTCCCAGAGAATATCGGTTATTTGTTTTGCTGCTTCATAGCTTTTGATAGGAAATGGATTTATAACCTGACGCTTCCCAGTCCCCATGCAGACAAATAACAAAATGGTCTTATGACAAGTATAAATGTATTATGACACAATATGCCCTGTGATAGACTGGCATCCCATCCACGGTGTAGCCCTACTCCAAAGCTTCTTGGGAGAGGCCATTACTGGATAATGATTCTTCAGCCCCAGACAAATATCATATATGGGCACAATACGAAGACAGCTAGAGTCACCTCAGGTACATTGAAACTTGTGATCTGTAACCGAAACCAGCTGAGCGGTAGAGTCGCACTTCTTCCAGCTCCAGGAGGAACACTGCTGCTGTGCCTTTAGATAAGGAACTAGATCTGAACTGCTGTCATAGCTTTTAAATAAGCCATACCATCAGTTCCAGCATGCTCATATGCCCCATGACAATGTAAATGTATATATAAAAATCTGAAATAACATCCCTATCCCATTTTTTGTCTTCAGTACACAGTTTATTTTTAGTAGTTTTAATTAGGAAAAAAAAATAGAATCCCAGGATGAATCATCGCAAGAAACATGAGACAATCAGCCTTTGGGTTTTCTTACAACAAGGATAAATTTGCTCCTCTTGATTTTTTTTTACCCTCATTATTTTGTCATTGAGAATCTGTGCAGGCATTTTTGTGGGATTTTTTGCTGTTTATTTCACTTCACTCTATGTTTCCGCTCCTGTCTGGGTGAAATAATTGTAGCTACATGCAACAGTCGTCTTCCTTGTTAAAGCACAGGTCTGTTATTTTTTTTACTGCATATTTTGTGGTTACCCTGAAGCCTTTCATCGGCTGGACTGTCTTGTTACAACATAGCTTAGACGCCATGCATATTGAATATATGCCAGTGATTGTGCGGTATTTCATTACAGATGTGAAAAGCAATGCAAAAACATGCAGATTCAATGGTATAATGTCAAAAAGGACAGGTTTATGGCAACTGGCTAGATTTAGATCATGGAGGCACACAGTCGATGGGTGTGTAACGATTTTGGTTCAACCTTAAATCAAAGAAGAATTTTCAATTTTCAGCTATGTGAAAGCTGACACCACACATGAGGGTTTGTGTCTTCAGAGATACACAATGCAATTGAGGTTGAACATGGTTTCCTGTATAGACAGTTTGTTGGTAGCAGCGATGGCTCACACCACCAGGACTCCTGTCCCACTTCTGGTGTATGTGTGTGGAGGATGTTGTCCCTAGGACCCTGTCCTCGATAACTGGTTGGATGAATGATAGATAGATAGATAGATAGATAGATAGATAGATAGATAGATATTTTTTATTTGCTTGATTGATTGATTAATTGATTGATTTATTAATTTTTCCCCAAGGGGAAAAAAGTACTTGATATTCTTGTGTTCCAGACAAATAATATGATACAATCAGTAATAGCAACAGTCACCTCGGGTGCATTGAAACTTGTGATCTGCAACCGAAACCAGCTGAGAACCAGAGATGTCGAGTAGCACTTCTTCAAGCTCCAGGAGGAACACTGCTGCTGAACCCTGAGATGAGGAACTAGATCTGAACTGCTGTCATAGCTGTAAAATAAACTGTATCATTTTTGTAACGTGGTTATATGCACCATTAGAATTCATTGTTCTCACACACATGTAAAACGCATTATTCTGCAACCCTAAGAACTGGGTTTGTGACTGGTAAGTGTTACGTTCCTAGTAAGGCAAAATACCTGAATTGCGGGCACTGATTTCTCCTGCTAAATAAAAGAATATTGCTATCTCTTAAAGATTCATCATACCGATAATTAATATTGCTAATCGGACTGTGAAATCTATGCATTGCAATAGTTTTAACGTTTTTTTATTCATTCACTGTAACTACATTAAGTAGAATGCTTTTGAGGCTTTTAGATAACGTCATATAAATTCATTAAATTAAGACACTGAAAGTACTGCTTTCTAACATCATTAACGTACTATAAGCATTATTTGTATGTGTGTTGCGATTAATTCACTTACTAGCAGGCTAGCTATAGCTCCCAGGTTGTCTACAACCATAGGAAAGGCATGTGGGTATGTTTGGTTTCCTGTATAAACGCTAACACTGAAAATTTTGGCAATTCCACACATTTGTGTTTTTGTCTTTACTAGTTTATGTCAAAATCATGATTGTTTGAGTGGCATGCAATTAAGGTAATTAAGTATATTTGGAACATATCTTTTGAGTACTTTCTTTGACCACCTTTGGTCTTGCTGGTCATTCAGCCTCTGCTTCACAAACATTAAACATTTTCATGCAACAATGGAGAGCACAAGCAGCTTTCGAAACACCTCTTTTTGCCTTTCTTGTGGCGTGGGTACTGTAAAAGGTTTCTGTTTATTAAAACTCTACCCCTGAATTTTACAGGGTTCTGTTCTACATCAGTGACTAACTTCAACAAGGATAAATGTTTTAATGTATATACAATGTGCATTTTTCAAAGGCGCTAGAATGAGGACTCCTGAATCGGTTTTATGAGACCTCTGGGATATGTAATGCCAATTCCTTAATGTACAAAGTGTATGAGTCACTTTTGATGTGCTTTGTTAATCAAACAATCTCAAAGATTACCCCAAAGTGAACTAAGATTAGTCATTGG
Source organism: Mormyrus iriodes (assembly GCA_011763525.2). Taxonomy (NCBI): domain Eukaryota; kingdom Metazoa; phylum Chordata; class Actinopteri; order Osteoglossiformes; family Mormyridae; genus Mormyrus; species Mormyrus iriodes. The sequence goes on from JAAGVU020000019.1 coordinate 19,564,005, forward strand.
ACATTACTGTAGGCATGTTTTGACAGATGATTTATTTGTGTTCTTTATTTTAAACCAAGATGTACGCAACTCTTTCTCGTTTCCAGACTCAGTTTTTAACTGGGAAAGCCCTATGTACATGGGAAAGAATGTATACAATGCATTTCCAGATTTTATACTATAGTAAAGACAAAAACACTTTTTTACCCATGAAGTGGAGGTGAATGATGGTGTGTGAGTTAAACATGACATGTACGATTTGTTATCAGGAAATCTCACAACACCCCGAATAGCCCTTTGAAAATCTTCATGGTAACAATGAATGGAATCCTAGTTTCTTCCCATCAGATTAAGGACATGAAATTTGAGCATCTGATTAAAGGGAAAAAACAAAGAGAGATGGAATTCTGCCCTCCTTAGCACACAATGACAATGACAAGTTCATGCAAATTCCATGGAAAATCATGCAAATCTATGAAAATCGGAGGTTAAAGAAGGAGTCATTTAATACTTAATACTTTCTTCTCATAATAATGTCTTGACGTTCTTGAAAGGCAATTATTTCTGTTACCTGAAGTCAACCGTGCTGGCCCTGTTAATTTTGGGCACAGAATGGCATGCAGTGCACGTTTTGCACATTTGGTTTCACTCAACAACGCTCAGCAGTTAAAAGAGCAAATGTGGTCTGAGCCTACGTCTTGTTTCACCTAAGACCTCTGTATATTTTGTTTTTCTGGACCTAAAAAGGAATGTCACACCATGCAAAAACAGGAACATGATTAAAAAGTTCTAAGTGAAGTAAGCAATAAACAGTATTTATTGCAGATTACATCTGGTGACATGAATTCATTTTTAGTCACTTTTAGTACTTATTACTTAGTTATTCAGTATATATTTATGGCACCCATCAGAATTATTGAAAAAAAAGTATATATAAATATGATATAAACATTGTGATACAGCAAATTTTTTATTTTGGTTTGACCATGAAACAAGTCTACAAACAAAAAAACAAAAATAAAAAGTAATATTATAAAGGCATAAACAAATTAAAAAGATGCTTACATTCCATTGATCATAAATCAGTTTATTGTTGTTTGATATGTTTTATTATTTATCAGAGATCAGAAAATATAAATGATGATATTAAATCCCAACCTCAACTCTTGTGAATCTCCCAGGCATTTTAAAAGAGGTTATTATAAGCATGATCCCTGCTAAACTAAGATAGATAGATAGATAGATAGAATTATACATGTACATGAGCAATAAAGGTATTCTATTCTATTCTATTCTATATTAAAAAATAATAATCAGCTGTTGAAACCGTAAGGATACATTCCAAAATCACATTCACAACCACAGGTAGGTTATAATCATTCCCGAGAATGAACTGTGGCATTCTTCTGAAAGCTAATAATGCGTATCAACTGAAAAAAAACATTAAGAGAAGGAAGGCTGTTTTTGTGACACACCAGTGCCACAACGATTCCGCACAGATGCCAGACCGATTCCACACCAGTGTCATACCGATTCCACACAGATGCCAGACGGATTCCATACCAATTCCATAACGATTCCACACAGATTCCAGATGGATTCCACACAGATTCCAGACGGATTCCACACCAATTCCATGACGATTCCACACAGATTCCAGACGGATTCCACACCAATGCCATACCGATTCCACACAGATGCCAGACCGATTCCACACCAATTCCATAACGATTCGACACAGACGCCAGCCCGATTCCACACTGATGCCATACCGATTCCACACAGATGCCATACCGATTCCACACAGATGTCAAACTGATTCCACACCGATGCCATAACGATTCCACACCGATGCCATACCGATTCCACACTGATGCCATACCGATTCCACACAGATGCCATACCGATTCCACACTGATGCCACACCAATTCCGCACTAATGCCATACCTATGCACAGCTGTAAGGAAGAAGAACAAATATTAAATTAAGCTTTATTTGCCATTTGTACCATGTAATTTGTTTTTCTCACATACCATCTTGCTCTCCTTTTTTGACATAGACATATCCATTCAGTAACTCTGAAGTTTTTTCTTTGGGGTCTTGCTCAGGAACCCAGTGCATGTGGCTACTCTGCCAAGCATGGGATTTGAACCAGTTAAGTTCCAATCACAGACAAACAGCCCACTAAACCACACATTACCGCCCCCCCCCCAAAAAAAAGACTTACAAGTAGCCTTATGGGAGTTTAAGAGTGATGCTAGACAAAGGGAAAAGAGTAACCCTTTGGCCTGGGAGAGGCAAAAAGCTGAACGCAGAACTGTCCCATGAGCAACTAGAACCGGTACCAGTACAGCTGACAGCCAGCTGGCCGTCAATATCTGTGCCTGCTTCGCTTCTGCTTTATCTACGTGTTTTGACTATGTGTGACGGTTTAACTGTCTTTGCAAACGTAATCTCAACACTTTTTCACACACTAAATCAATATTTCATCATGTTGCTGATTTGAGTGCATGTGAAATTCGTATCGAAAGAGCCCCTTTCTTATCCTTTTTTTTTTTGTTTTTAGCAATGTCACCATTTAAATAGTAGCAGCAGAAGTCATAAATATTAATACATTGTACTTTATTGTAAATAGTTACTGATGAATTAATTTGTAATATTTTGTGTGCAGTGAAATATAATGTTGCTATTTTAAATTCTAGATAAATAATAGTTCTTGTGATTGTTCTCCAGATGCTGTAAAATTGTATAACTCCCCTTTGTTCATGTCAGATTGACATGACGATTTCTCAGTGTTTTCCTGGAATAATAAACTATAAAACTCTCAGAATAATCTTTTATGTGGCTCTGTGACCAAAATAATTAAATATATCAGTCAATTGGGTGTAGTAATACACCTGCAGTTCAGACTGGATAATCCAGTACTTGGATGGGAGACCAACTAGGAAAGCTAGGTTGCTGCCTGAAGAGGTGTTGGTGTGGCCAACAGGTTAAGCCATCCTGTGGTCTGCATGGATCCCAATGCCACAGTACAGTGACGGGGACATTACGCTGAAAAATGATGCCGTCCTTCAGATGAGACGTAAAACTGAGGTCCTGACTCTCTGAGATCATAAAAGATCCCTGGGCATCTTTTGAAAGAGTAGGGGTGGTACCCCAATGCCCTGGCTAATATTGCCCACTGTGGCCCTTTCAAATCCAGCCTCCCAATCATCCCCTATATCTAATTGGTGGATTCTCTCTTGCCCCTTCCCCACCTTAGCTACTGTGTGGTGAGCGTGCTGGCACAGAATGCCTGCTGTCACATCATCCAGGTGGGGGCTACACAGTGGGGGTGGTTGAAGTGGCTCCCTATTTCTTCTGTAAAGCGCTGTGGGAGTCTTGAAAAGTGCTATATAAGTGTAACATTAATGAATGAATAAATCAATCAATTAATTAATTAACTCATTCATTCATTCATAATCAGGCAATAATATTCAGGTATATGGTTTGAAAGAACTAAATTATTTCTCATCAGGAGAACGTCTAAATTTCCCCGCTATATCGTTAGATATTTGTCCAGTTTTCTTTTTTTCTTTTATTTTGGCCCTGGGAGAACCACCTGACCTCTTCAGTGGAAGAAACGATAGGCCTGAAAAAAAAGAAAACTGCTGGTCTGCCAGCAGTCTGGGAAGGATTCTGCTCTCGTGCCCCAAAGTAAACTGCCTCGTGCTTTGATGGAGCTGTTCACATTATTCAATTACATATAATGTGGAGTAATAGCTCTGAGAGCTTAGTGTTTGCAGTGGCCAAACAGGAAGGGCCCTGGTGCTGGTGTGTGGCAGGGGGCACTACGTGATCCTGGAGGCTGCAATTATGCTCGCGATATGCCCATTAACTTGTTCGACATCCTCTCTGAGCCCGATGTTTTTGTTAGGAAAACAAAGGGACGGGGGGGAAAAACAGCACACAGCGCTCGCTCACTCTCTCTCCCTTTCTCTCCCTCTCTCTGTTTCTCTCTCACTCTCTCTTGCTGTATCCCGCGCTGTCTCTTTCGCAAAGTCGTGGAGTGGCCTAAGTACGCTTCCTATTCTTCCCGCCCTCATGTTCGATTGCTCTCTGCCACCCAAGCCGACAGCTGCCCACTTGGCAAGTACCCTGGCATGTGGTAATGAGTGGCGGGGAAGGGAGGTGTGCAGGGAGCAAGGCAGGGAGGGAGGGGGCCGTTTCTCTGGAGCTGGGGCTGGCGGTGGGGGGGTGGGGGTGGGCACTTGGTCCAGCTGGCACTTCCTTATCTAACAGGCCGGGCTTTGTGCTGGCAGACAGCTGCACTGGGAGACGCTGGCGGTGTGTGTATCTTTCAGATTTGTCAGGTCAGTGGCTACCCACGAGTCGCCTCTCATGGGGTTTCCTCTCCACATTAATAACGGGAGGAGGCCCGCTGGATGAAAGGCAGCCGCCGCCACCGCCGCCGTCACGGGGCCGGGCAAGCACGTGGAGGGCCAAGCGGGGAATCGCGGGCCCCGCGGGCCCCGCACACCTGATTGGGCAGGTTCTGTGCGAGCGCGGTCCCACTAACAGCTCAAAGGCTGCCTGATGTATGCCCTGAAAAGTCTGTTATTTCCATTCTGAATCTATATAGAGTATCAGTAGGGCCATTTTTTCCAAACAATAGGGTGGAAGAGATTGGGGACGGTTGTTATGATTATTTAAAGTTCGAAATCGAGTGAAGATGGTAAAGTTAGTCAGGTGTTTCAATCGAAGACGGACAGTAAAATTGCACATTCAAAGTCAAAGTCAAAGCATTTTTATTGTCATCTCTAGTTGGGTCATACAGTGAAGTGAAAATGAAAAGTATTAAACCGAATATAAGTATGTAAAACATTTAATCACAACATATTGAAACAGAGCCATAAGGCATAAATATACAGAAATATACAGTTTTAAAAAAATGCCCGAGAAGATACATAGGCATGTCTACTGAGAGAGGTATTACTTGAGTAGTAACTCAAGGGCTTGTCAGAACAACAAGGAACTGAAGAATCTTTGCTACCACACAAGTCGATGATCTTTTCAGGGTTTGTACTCAACGTCTCCCTGTCACTCTGCTCCCAGCCTGTCGACATGCTCAATTTGGAAGTGCAAGACGCTCTAAAACTTGGCTATTTTTCCGTAGACAATCCGCGCTTTGTGGCAAGCGCTATACACCAATAGCGGAGAATGGGAGTGTGTACAGCGCTGTAAGTTACCATGAAAGGGAACTGTGTACACTAATTACTCATCTGGTGATCCTGCAAAATCCATCACCTTTCTGTGTACATAGCTGTATACAAACTGGGTTTATGTATGTTTATGTATATGTTTCTTTGTATAGAAGTTCTGGCCAAAGAATTTGCTGTTACTTGCATAAAATAAGAATCTATTTAGCTTCTGTGCTATTTCTAGAGAATAATCATTGTAATCACTGTTGCTATTGTCTATAGAATGCATAGAACCATGACAAAAGGAATGAGATAGGTATTTTTGAGATTCTTGTTTATTATCGATATGAAACAAGTTGGAACTTTATGAGAGGGCCTGCTCCTGACTTTATGCATATTCATACATTTAGCTTTAAACATGCTAAATTACTGCTCTTTCCCCAAACTTGGCCCATTTCCCATTTACTCTTTTAAAATGCAACCTTTGGCCCTTGACACTCTGCCAACCATAAGGAGGTGATTTGGATTCTCTGTCAATCCAGATTGCACTTTTTATAAACTTCAATCAAAAGTCCTTTGAAACCCTCTTCATTACTAAATAGAGCTTTGGTTGCCTGCCACTGGCTATGTAAATTGCACTCACAAGCTAGATTGCCGCAATGACCTTGTTGAACATGCAACAACCATGACTCGTCTAATTATTAATATGATTGTTCAAAAAATATAATTTGAAACAGCAGCATTTTCAACAGCATTTCCTGCCTCAATGAAATCAGTTCATTTTCTTCAGGTGTCCGATAGAATGGGCAAAAAATATTTCCCCGCTAATGACACATAACTGACTTCTGGGATAGTTGTAATATTTTGAATACTGTCATAATGAGTCAACATTTGCACAGGCTAGCATAAATACCTCCTTTGCACTGACAGGCTTTAGCACAAGACGATTAGATACAAAGGAGATTTGAACAGCCCATCTGTTGAATCTGGTAAATCGTCCAGGGCCGAGTTTCGGACATTGTGCCCAGTGTACAATCAGTGGTGCTCAATAAGCCGAACATCAGCGGTGATCCACTTAAAATAATTATTAGAGAATTCGGGAAAGGTTCCCCTGTCATCATCCCTCACCCTCTGCACACTTGTTGCCTCTTTCAACAACAGTGTTTTCAAACGGCTTTCAAGCGACTTTGTAAAAAGAAGGACCCACAACTGTAACATTGATCAAAGTGTAAATTATTGATGCGCAGAGGACTGGAAAAAAAAAAAGAAGTAAAACCAGGGCAAAGCCGAAAAAAAAAAAACAATGTAGGTTTATGAATGTTTCTCTCCTCATTAGGGGAACAGAACTCACACTTCGGCTTGATCCAGAACAAAAGAGGGAAGGTGCAAAGCTCTATTCAGGCGTGCATAAAGAGGCAGGCAGACGGGCCACCACGGCATAGCTAGGCATCAGCAAGTGCATGTGATTGATAGCTTTAACTGCGGCCCAAGGCTCAGCAGGCTACACTGGGGGGACATTCATCCCCACTTCCTGGGGCCTTTGTGCGGGGCGCGGGGGGCATCTGACCTGGAATGTTGGCACAGTGCGGGGCTGAATGAGGCCCTGCCATCTGCCGCCGTAATTCAGCGCTCGCATGCCAGAGCAGCGCGGCCCTTACGTAACGCATTCAGAGTCGCACAATGCGCAGAAACAAATAACACAAGCTGACTTGTTAAAAAAAGGAGGGGGGGCTCTTTTAGCCACGATGCGGAGGCTCCGGACCACTTGTGTTTGCCCATGGCCTCGGGATGGTGTGTGTACAGAGAGGGGTGTGCGGTGGGGTGGCGGCAGGCGGGGGGGGACATTGGGGCCCTGTTTGCTTCCACAGACATCAAACAGGGACAGTTGGCTGCTGGAGCTGGGAAAGACGTGGCACCTGACGATTTAGCTTCTGCTTCGCGCCATCATTGTCCACGGCCTCATGCACCGCAGGTGTGTCGACACTGACCTCATTTTTTTTGTACTTGAATGTTAAATTCCTGCCCGTGCAAGTTGCTGTCCTTTCACAAGTGCCACACCTAATCACGATACACAGGGTGTATGAAATGTGAAAGCATGTCATCTTTTTGGGGTCTGTGCTCTATGGACTTGAATGCTGTACCCATGATCTGGTGGTCGCAGGTTCAAATCCCCCCCAGTCAATACAGTGTTTTCATCGTTGGGCCCTTGAGCAAGGCGCTTTACCCCCACTTGTTCCAGGGATTGTCTGGCCCTGCTTTCTCAAAAACGTATGTCGCTTTGGATAAAAGTGTCTGCAGTAATGGGATGGGATAATGGGATGACTGTGTTGGATTGAAATAATAATCATGGACTCAAGGTAATATGAAATAGCCAGCGAGGACTCGCTTGGGTTTGTTTCCCTTACAGTATAGCTACATGGTCACATGGTGGGAACATCTGCTGGGCTGACTGGGCTCTTCTTCCTCCAGCTGCCACCACGGCCACAGATTCCCCAGAGGAAGTGACAGACATTCCTGGAGCTCCCAGTGCGGATCTGCCGCCAAGTCTCCCTCGCTTGTGGCCTGCCAGACCGGAGTGGGGCTGCCAGGGCTTGCGCGACTAGGGCCGAGCCAGGGTGCCAGAGAAGGCGATACGTGAGTCACGGGGAAGCCGCAGAGTAAATATGCATTTACATATCAGAACGTGGTCCCGTGATCTTATGTTATCATTCCGCCTTGACGTTGGCTGCTCTGTGGTCCCGGAGGAGAACTTACACATTTCCTAATAGGGATTCGCCCAGGTCCAAATGAGGTCACCATCGCCCTATTTGTCCTGCTGGCGTGCGATGCTGCTCTTCTTTTTAAACATCTCCGTCGGCTTTAAGATTGATCTTGTTAACACTGTTTAGGAGTGAGATGGGTCGCTTAAACGGGGCGCGGGGGCCCGTTGGCGTGAGGCTGCTTGCTTTTGTGCGTTTTTCTGCCTTTGAAGGCCGCACGCTCGACGCCCCTGTAAAGTGTTTATACGGATGACAATGTGTTTTTCATCTTTGGCCTTTTACGGGGGGGTGGGGTGGAGGGGTGGGAATAGGGAGTGGGAATCGCGCCGGAGTTGGAGCGCATTTCAGTTTGAGGGCCTCCGCCCTGGATTCCAAACACCTACACACTTTTTCCCCTCCGCCACTTAAATCCATCCGGTGGTTTTCGCTGCTGAGTTCAGACCTACTGCCACAGTGCTCAGAGCTACCAGAATGTTTGACACCCTGAAACAGATAAGCAGATGGGCTTATTATTTCTCTCAATTAAGCTGATGCACAGTTTTTGAGCAACAAAAGAAGATCCCTATTTAAAAAAAAAAAAAACAGTCCATTATTCTTACCATGAGAAGTAGACCATAATGCCGTCTCTGTATGACTGTGCTTGGAAATGATTTTGACACATGCATTTGGCACTTCGTGCTGAATTACTACAAATGAAAAGCCTTCATTGTCTTCTGGAATATGCATATCCAATATCAAAAAGCCACTGGCCGCTGTGCATGCCTCTAAATGAGGTAATGGGGGGCAGCATTGTCCCCCCCCCCCCATTGGGAACCCTGGTATTTTTTCACTTTGCTTCAGGGGGGAGGAAAGTAGGCCCAGACCCATGATTTTATTTTGGGTGGGGGGGGGGGGGGGATGTGTGACAGCCAACTAAAGGGAAACACGTGTTTTCCTGTGGTCTCTGCATTTAGCCAGGTCAGGGGTATTGGTTAGGGTCATTTCCAGATTTCACCGAAGATTCCGGAGCTTTTGGAGTGCTGAAGCTCTTCAAGGCACAGTGTTACTGGTAATTAGGAGAATTTGCAAGTCTGGACTTGAGTTTATGTGTTATATACGTCTGTTTTGATTGTGGCTGAGGAACACTATGAGAACACAGAGAAAGACTGAAAACATTAGAGCCGATGTTACTTACCCCACAAGTTGTGGCGTTAAACATCACTTAGAATATCATCGGCATCTTTCCCTTCATGTGGCCGAAATGACGACTGAGAAATTGGAGGGGTCTCCAGACGCGTGCGTGAATCTCGGCCAGAGGGGCTCAAGGGACCTGATTACCCACAATTCACTGTCATGACCTCGGTAATCGGCAAGCTGACCCAAGCCGTGGGAAGTCCTGACAGACACGCCTGCATACTCATGAGCTCAGTAGCGACTCTGTGCATCTGGATGATATTACCATCTGGCTGCACAATAAGACTGTGAGGTCCATGATCAAGAGGACTGGCAAAGTTTACGGGGACCTGGTCTGGATCATTCACTCATATATCCGAAGATCGCTGCATCGGAAATTGAAATGCCGGGGTATTTTGATTAGTTAGTGCCGGAAGCGTGCACCAACGAAGGGTTTAAAAGACCAATTTCAATTTCTTTCGCATTTGTACAGACCTAATGAAGAGGTTGCTCTTGAGACCACCATGGGCAAAATGTTTCAGGAATAAGTCTCATTACCTATGTGTCAAGTTGTGCAACCGCATCCTGACATTCATTCCATTACGATAAGATCCTTACGCTCTGCCCTATGTAGCAAACTGTCTTTGATTTCACATGGAGATAGCAAAAAATATTGAATGTGTCCTTTCCGTGACCTATACCCAGAACATACAGTAACCCCTTCACATTTGCACATTTGACATTCAGGGTTTTGTTTATTTGCAAGTTGGATGTAAACAATTAAAGAGGAATATTTTTGGAGCTTACCGAAAGATCGCAAACTCACAGAAGTCGCGTAAGCCAAAAACAATACTTAAAATAATGTGGAGCACATAAAATCGTATAATATATAAATATTAGGGATACGTAATATTTGTTAGTGCAAAAGCATGCTATATCTTTAATATTTAAAGTCTTGGCTTGGGTATACTAACAAGCCTCACTCACATGTTAGCTGTCATTGTGACTGTGAAATCCTGTGTTTCTCACAGTCACTTTTAAGTGCCATCAAATTTGCATCCACAACATAGTGCTCCCAGTCATACAGTAGTAACATAGTGGGGAAAAAATGTAGATGATTTATATATTATATTATAAGGTCTAGAAGTGACAAAGTGACAGAGGTGCCAGTAAGTGACAAAGTAATTTGACAAGCAAAGTGTACAGTTTGTTTAGAAAGATGTAATAGACTTTTTATCTAATTGTTCAGACTAACAGACTGTTATGGGTTAATGTTGGGGATGTTATTTGCAAGTTTTTACATTCGCAGGGATCTTTGCGAAGGGGGTTATTCTCTTCCTAAAACCCAGATTATAAGTCAATCAGTAACATGACTTGATTCATACAATTCACTGATAAATTGTAATTAATTGTGTTATTTAGACATTGAATAAAAATAATAGCACAATGACATGCCCCACATGGAATGGGGATAAGGATTGCTGTGGGTGAATGTAAATAAGGGTACTGTGTGCCTGTCAGCATTCTATAGAAAAGGGTGAAACTGTACGTTTTACGCCAAATGACATAATTAATAGTGACACTGTGAATTCCTTTTAAATTAACCCAAGCATGTGGAAGAACATCACTGAAATTTCCCACCCAGCTCACAGCTCTTAATGACATTTGCGAGTGAAGCTGGCTTTCTTTTTACTTTGCTTGAATTAGATGGCTGAGTATTTAAATGCCGTCGCCAAACGCAGTTTTTCTGGGAAAAAGTCAAGGATTCAAAAGCGCCACTGTCATTTGTACAAGTCAAAATACAATGAAATGCTTGCTCGCATACGTCCCTGCAGACATAAACAGCATATAACGCTCAATAGTAAACAATAAATAGCAAAGCTCAATAAAAAGAATTGTGAGGACAAATAACATGCATGCAATATATACAAAATGCATACAATACACATGCCATGTAAAATATATATACATGTGCAATGTATAATATAAAATAATGTACAAGTAGGACAACAAGAAGCTGAGGACTGATTTGGTGCGCATTTGCATTAGGATCTCTGACAGGATGATGTCGCCGCCCACTACTGGTCTGAGGGCAATCCCCAAGCCAATCCCCCCGCCCCCAGGACCATCTTAAGCATGGGTGGGATGGAAGCTGATTATAGCTAACAGTTGCTCTGCAGGGGGGCCTGTGTTATTTATGGGCGAGGATTCAAACCGTGTTTAAAGACTTCCCCCCTTGAACTTCCGTCGTGCGTGTCATTAAAGCTACTGTAAATGTTTGCATTGCAAATAAAGACAGTCTCTGACAGTACTGAGGGAAAATGTGCCTAAATTATCCAGTATTATGTGTCAAAGAGACGCACCCTGAACTCTGTACTGGGTTACCTGATCCCCGGTGTTGGGTAAATGCGTTCACATGGCAGTTTTCATAGCAAACTACACCCACGTAAGTCCAATCATCTCTCTCGCTTTTTTTTTTCTTTTTGTGTTCATGCAGGTCATTAACTTCAAGTGGGGGGGGGACAGATGCGGAACAAGAAAAATGCATCGATCCCGTATGGATGTGATGATCACGTGAAGGTTCATCAGTAGCGGGGAAACAGCCACTGGGCTACAGCTGGATTGGTAATTTGCATTTGCAAGACCCGAGTTATACGGAAATCCTTGCAGTGATCCTTTAGTGCTCTCTTTTTTTGGTCAGGCTCATCCATAGTCACCTGGATGATCTGGTTATTAAAAATAAATAAAAAAAAAATCTTTGACATGCACTTTCAGGCAAACTTGCGTTTATAGCTGAGTAGCAGGCGAGCCCGTCTCAGGCAGTGTCGTCTGTGTGCCTCGTGTGAGCGATGGGAGACAAACTAGCCACTTTGTTTTGGTTTTGTCTCCACCGGTGTGAGGATGTGCGGGCATCCGTGATATCAGGTGTTCAGGGCGATAGAGTGGGGGGGTCTTACTGAGGATGCCACAGGAGCAACCAGACTGGACCACCTGCTAAGACTGTGGGGGTACAGAAGGGCAACAGAGTACGGTTCAGGCATTCATCATGCTACAACACATACAACGCATAATATAATAATAATTATGATTATATGCTCATCCAAAGTTCATAAACCATAACCTGTTTTGTCAGAGGCTTGGCAAAGCCAGCAAAACTGCTGAAATCATCTTATTAATATTACAGAATGCTCTGAGGCAAAAAAAAAAACTTTTATTAGATGTGTAAGATGTGTGGAAATACATAGTGTTATATTTAATCTCACTGAGTCTCCTATATAACTTCTGTGCTGTGTGTAGAACATAGGGGCGAAGCTCCCAGCCTCTCCCGTGATGTAAGCCACTGAAGAGTTCAGCCAAGTTCAGGACCTTTCGATGCTACGTGAGGAGTTTTAAGAGACCTATAAAGTTATCTGTGATGGCCAGCTGTCTGGTGGGAGGCCACAGGGCTGAAGCAATGAGGCTTGTAATACGTAAGACAACTGGGAGTATTGTCACAAGGTTCGCTGCTGGCTGTCATCGGATGGACCGAAGAACAACTGTTGGGAGTAGCAAGAAAACTGACGGACCAGCCCCATCAGTTTGACCCTTGAAACTATAAATCTTCAAACGCTTGCCTATTTTCGGTCCTTTTCCAGATGCAATTTTTTTTACATATTTTGCACTTTCCAAGAGATAAGATGTGAAAAAATAAATGCATGCATTTTACCCCATTATAATACTATGGGTCACAGCATCAGAAATACTGCGCTTTGTATCCCCATAGCGCTAGGTGTCCAGCCATTTCATGACACAATATCCTGTTTTCATGCATGTTATCCTAGACTCCTGCAGACACACTTTTCAGCATCGAGCATATTGAGTTACACCACATGTAAGTGCTGCGCATGAATTATAGGCCTTTGTGCAATTTGAAGTACCCTTTTAAAAACAAAAGTCCTAATAATTCACATCTAATAAAGGGGCAGAGTGAGAGGTCACAATATGGGGCTGGGGCCCTCATAAATTCCCAAATTTCCCTTTTCTCTACCCCTGCCAGGCCCTCGTTTGCCAAACGGTGCTCTAATGAGCTCTGCCGTAATGCATAGAAGCTGTGACTCATGCCAGAGCCCAGAGAGAGCTTTTAAGAAGGTTCACTAGGAGAGACCTGGCCCAAATTGACAAGAGTTATTGCGAGGCGGGGCTTTCTCAGGTATACCGGCGCTGCAAGCCCTTCGCTTTTGATGTGAGGGCTAAATCGGAGGCATAGTGTGGATCGAGCAGGGGCAGGTTAGTCACAGATGATTCATAAAGGAACCAGGAAAGGAACGGGGTGGCATGGAGCCCAAACAGGAGGAGAGACAGCTGAAAAAGACAGGGGAAGCCGGGTGGATTCCTCAAGCAGATGTGGCCAGCTGTGGAGAAGGGAGGAACCCTCTGTCCTCGGCTCGCGGGGTGACACCGAGAGCGTCCGCAAGCCAGGTTTCAGCTGCCTGCACCCACATCACCTCCCACCTATATAAAAACATGTCTGCAGTGATCTCCAGATGTTTCCCTGTCTTACAGGTCTAGGCAGCCCACTCAGACCCCTTTTGAATTCAGAATTAAAAATAGAAATGCATGCATGCAAATATATTTGAATCTAATTTTCATGTATAGTACTGTGCAAAAGTCTTAGGCAAACAAAGGACATGACATTTACATGATCGTCATGTTGATGCAATAATATTTATTTGATGATATTTAGGCTGTCAAAGTGTGTCAGCTTGACTATGCAAAATGATTTCTAAAATCACCCCAGTATTTGCAGTTACCATGAAATGCACCTATGTATTTTTTTGACTCGACTACAAGCAGAACTCAAATGGCCAGACAATACCTCACTGACCTCTTTAAGCTATTTATATTAAATAAGTGAGCTGGTGGTGAAATTTAATGAATACATGGGATGGCTGAGATGCCCGTGAGGAGAGGTTTGGGAACTGAGGCGGTGTTAATCTAGCCATCCAACAAGATATCATTAACTTTATGGAGAACAGAAGAAATTCCTGTTAGTTTTTATTGTCCATCCATTTTCTGCAACCGCTTATCCTGTTCAGGGTCGCAGGGGGTCCAGATCCTATAGGCACAAGGCAGGGAACAACACAGGATGGGATGCCAATCTATCACAGGGCACACTCACACACCATTCACAATTTAGTAACTCTAATTACGCTCAGCATATTTTTGGACCGTGGGGGGAAGCCAGAGTACCCAGAGGAAACCCCAAAATGACACAGGGAGAACGTGAAAACTCCACACATGGAGCCAAGACAGAGACTCCCAGAGATGGGAGGTAACGATACGAACCACTGCACCACCATGCCACCCCTTAGCTTTATTGTGTTACACTTCATTTGCATAAGTTCTAATATTATTTTTATTATTTTTTGTTCTGAATAAGTATACTCTTGCTACCAAGATAAACTTGGTGGTTTTAAACATTTTCTTTTACTAAGACTTTTGCACACTATTGTAAATTCTTTTTTTGTTCATGTTGGCAGGATTACATTCTGACAGTCATTGCAGGAAATGTGATGGAAAATATTTATGTGACAAATTTATAAGGCTTTGAATGATAACTACGTGAGATAATGATACTTATTAATATCAATAAATTGGAGAGTTGGACACATCGGTCATTGTGTTTTTTTTTTCTGTATGCATGAGTTTTGAATATTTGTAATAGCTGAATCTGAATGGCCGAATGTTGTTTGCCTGCTGATAAATGTAACTTAATGCAGCCTGCATATGTTTCTATTCGGTCGCATTTGAAAGGACTCACAAAGATGTGTTATTGTCAACCTCAGATCATTTTTTTTCACGCCACACCTTCTCACCCTTTAATACTTTTTGATGATTGACAAGACAAATCTGAATAGAGATGTATTCGTATTTAAAGTAAACTGTAAGCAAATATGTATCTACGCCCAGGTAGTAGATTTGTGGTTCATGGGTAGGAAGACGCTAAGGTTTAGCTAGCATGCAGGAATGGCGCTGACAAAACAGAGCGGTAATCCCGAAGGGAAACCAGTGTGCCTGCAGTCAGCGCAGGAAATAGCACCATGCACGAGGCTAAACAATACAGATATAGATAAATTGCATTTATGAAGCCTTTCACTGGTAGCTGATGTGAAATAGTGCCAGTTGCGTGCCTCATTATCCACTGGTGTCTATTGTTAGTGTCAGCGTGCTGTTCACATTCAAGGGCTTCCTGTCTGTGAGCCGAACGTAAACAGCCGTATCGCAGCATCTGGGCAAGGTGGAAGCGACGGTGTAGTACTTGGCAGGATCACACACCATACGGAACTTCCCTGTGGGGGAATGCGTGTGTGTGTGGGGGGGGGGTCAGTCTGAGCCCACAGGAAATGGTCTCGAGGCGAGCTTGTGTCAGCATGTACCATCATGGGAACAGCACACCAATTAACATGGTGGTCAAAACATGATGGAGAGAAGAGGAGCGGGTGATGCGTCAAGGCAATCTAGCTTGTGAGAAATGCTGTTGTGCCCTTCAGCAAAAAGGTGTGTCAAATATGTCAACAGGATGAACTACAATGTTTATATAAAAGGGCTACATCCAGCCAACTAATCAAAACGAAACTACCAGTTGTCATTCTTTTGCATTTCTTACACATTTTTGGGGAAAAAAAAAACATGTATTTACCTGTATTTCAGTTACCTCATTCATACAACTAAATACCAAATATGACTTGGAAAAAAATACGTGACTACTTGCTTATAAAATTTTACTACATGAGGGGAAGTCTTATATTTACTGGAAGGCTTTATAAACAATTGAACGTTACTGGCTGCAGCTTTCAGACGTAATTACACTGATGGCAGTTAGAAGAGCGCGTCACTCAATGACTTTGGAACACATCCAGAAGGTTATGTGGAACTGGCAAAGTCAATGCCTACTGACATCTTCACCTATATGATACATAAGGTCATATACGCTGAGCTGAAATTTCGATCTTGTTAATCGTAGTGCAAGAAACAGCAATAAATGGGATACGAATGTGTAAGACATTTAAACATAACATTCAGATATGGACATTAGGCATGACAGAGAAATACGGTATAATAAATAGAATTAAAAATAGAGTTAAAAGGATTAAGTTATGCAAATGGGCAATGAAATTAAATCAACAGGAATTTGAAATAAATAGATTTTGGTTACAGTGCTATGATTCCAGTGGGGGAGATTAAATGAGCTTCACCAGAGCCAATTGCCCTCTGGCAAAAGGTGGTGGTAGGGGGTGTCTCCACCCCCTGCATCATAGCGCAGTCACACATGTTCTTCCAATGAGCCATGGTAAACACTTTACAGAACTGGCAGCAAGAAGAGCGTTTTGTGCTGAGGAAGGTCTGACACAGACACTTCCTAGACTAACTGGAAATTTCTCAGCCACTCGTGGGGACGATTGAAGTCTGTGACGTTTACCACCTGGGATGTGAATTGGCCAAGAGTCCGTGTCCTTAAACGGGCCCGTACCGGCTGCCCGCCAGCAGCTGCGTAGCAACCAGTGTTCAATTATTCATGAAAAATACTGGTTTCGCGACAGACCAAGTAACGTGTGGAATCCTTCGCTATAAATAATTTATTCACACCTTTACGATATTTTTCAGAAGACCTGTGACACTTTTGACAGCATGTCCATAAATCGCATGAAAAGAAGGAAGCGATTTGTGGGCACGTGTTGGTGCGTGTTATGACCCGTGGGCTGCCGTTGACGGCTCCTGAGTATGTTCCTCCACCTCGCTGCGATTTTCTGCCGGCATAGTCCGTGAAGGGATCCCATTGTTGGAAAGCAGGCTCACACTCCAAGCCCAATGAGATCTTGTTCCACATGAACGGGAAAAAGAATTCGAACCCCTGACCCCTGTGCGATGAGCCCCGTGTTCCTGTGCCAGGGCCGCCAACCCTCACACTTCCATACGGGCGGCACAAATCTGCATCTCCCTCCACTGGCAGTCCTCCAGAGGCCTATTTAAACCCATGTTATCCATTTCAAAAGATCAGTCTCCTAGCCAGTAAGGGCTTGAGGAGGCTGCCCACTTTCTATTATCAGAAATTTCTTTAGATTCCAAAAAGTGCGTATATATGACTTTTCCTGCAGGATTACTTTGGGATATTTTCTAATTTATTCTGTCACCGACAAAAAAAGACTTACCTAGCGTTCTCTATGGATTTATTCTGCGGCCACTTAGGAGTAAACCGAGACAAATGGGTTGTGAAGGATATGTTTCTGTCATAGATAAGATTAAGGCAGAAGGACAAAATGCCATTTTTCCCTGGCCCTCAGGCAGTCTCAGATCCAAGCTATGGCAGTAGACAATTAAGCTTTATTTGCCTGTTGATGTGAATAGTTCCACCTATTAAGGAAGCTCTCCTTTGGTGCTTTTTTGTAAGTTTTAACAAGGCCACAAAATTAAGTGATATTTCGCTTTAGCAAAAGCAAAGACAACCTCTTTTTCAAGTCTAATCTTTTGTAGCAATTGCTCATTCCATAAATTAAAGTTTTTGTTGAAAAAATGATCTAAATTAAAAAGTGAATTTATATACCATAATTATGTAGCAAAATCTATCTTTACCTCTTCAGAGCTAATTTGTTAGCTTTATGGTAAATAAATGATGTACAACTTAATTAAACATCCTCCAGGATTTTGTACAAATTCAAATCAGTCTAGCTGCAATACTTGACTCATATCAAAAAACCCCCAACAGCTACTTGCCTGTCAAAACCATTATGTTATTATATTCAACACTGGCTAATTTATACAAATATGGGAGCTAAGTACGCCTCCATTTCCTTACGGTTTCTCTGTGTGGCTTGTTCCCCTTTTTACTTGTTCCTTAATGTGTCAGTGTTTATGTTAACACCTGGGTTTTAAACAGCCGCCCTCTTCTCAGTTTAAACAAAGGTGGCGACGGCCGACGGCACAGACAACGCATCTAACATGCTTTCTTATTACCGTTTTTGTAGCGTTCTATTTCAAGGCAGCGCGGGAGGCGCCGGCCATTCGCGGCGTTAGGCCCGACACGTCCAGTGTCAGCTGGGCTACGGATTTCACGCACTGGGGTGGGGTGGGCCTGACTCTCCCTTACTTATTGAAGAGCTGTTAAGTCTGTTCGCAGGATGCAACATCCTCTGTAAAACTGGCCCGACCAAGGTGATGGCTTTTGCCTAAGGTGGAGAACTGCGAAAAATAAAGAAGCCACAACAGAAAAAACATCTTCCTTCCGTGACACCGACGGCAGGAACGGACCCTACACCCGGGCGGGGGGGGGGGGGGGGGGGGGGGTTGCCTGCAGCTTAACCCAGGCAATAATGTGAGCCAACAGTGTGACTCGCTCTAAGCAACCAGGCTTCCTTAACCTCAAATGCTTCTTCTAAATTTTCCATACATTTAATAAATAAATGTGTAGAATGCTACAAGCTATGGATCTTTAATTGGTAGATTCATGTTATGAGAAACATAATAACAACAACAACAATAATAATATCTATTATTATTATTATTATTATTATTACAAACTGTATTTTTGTCTCAATTAACACTCCAAGTAAGAGGGGGCACCAGATGGTCAGGAAACCAGCATGATATCAAGTAGTCAGAAAAAAACCCAGAAAACAGACGCAAACAGACGCAAGATGAATGAACAAGACAACTGAAAATGACACGAGGCGGAAAAGAGGAAGCGTCACGCACGGAGGAGCGTTTCTTAGCGGCGCTGTTTTTATGGCCAGCATTACTCATGATCATCCCCCCCACGCGAAAAAGAAGCGCTTCTCGTTTGTTCAGGCCGTTCGCTCGCGCTGCAGTCAACGTCAGGCGCTTCTTCGTCTAAACGGGGGGGGGAAATCTACCTTTTAATTTAAGAATCGGGTCGCACACACGAAACGCATGCCCAGGGACACTGGATAGTTCCCGTCAGCTAGCGGTGCCTCAGTGATCCCGATGACTCATTTTAGGGTTACTGCGAGGGGATTAATTAGTGTCAGCGTGCCTATGGTGTGGTTCATCATTCCTGGCAGAGTGACAGCGCGCGAGCCCCGTTCCCACGCGCCGTGGCGGCGTCTCGCTCGCCTCCCCCGATCTTAAGCATTTGGGCATTCGTGTGCTAGCCGGTCTCATGCCCCCAAAAAGGCCCGGGTTGGGCATGTCCAGATATGTATCACAGTGGCCCCTTGCAGTATCATGGTAACGGGTTTACTGTACAAAAATGCCTGCCTCTCTATCAGTGCCCTGCAGAGTACTTTGCAAGGAGCAGGTGCGCGATGCATTTTACCGACTGGGTGGTTCCCCTCCGAAAACTGATTGAAACGAGGCACTCAGCACCTCAAAGGGCGGCATTTTCAATCATTCGGGAAACGGGACACATGTTCAAAATGGAAATGTGAAAACTGTACGTAGACCCATTTGTAAAAGTACAAAAATGTATAAAATAAAAAAAAATCAAAAAGTTATTTCGTGTTCTATTCAAGACCTCATTTGCCATTTAGTTTATTCTTGCTTGGCATCCAAAACCAAATTTTTCCATTGCATTTTTAATTACCCTCCATTCAGTACCACATATTTCCATAACGTGTAACGTATATTGATCTATTTGTTTGCTTATTTTTCCAGTAGAGTCAGGAATCAGGATGCGCGATACGTCGAGACACGCAGTGAAACTGGTCCGGTGAGTCCGGGGATCGCTGACAGCTGATAAGACGGTCACTCCCTCTACCTGGGAGTGTGAGACACGGGGGCAGTTTTTGTGGCATCCCGGAGCACTGAGGAATGTCAGATACCCGCTGGATGGGGAAGGTGAAGCGTAATGACACATAATAACAGGGCGGGCCCTGCTGCCAACATACACACACACACACACACACATGCTTGCACTCGCATACACATGCATACTCCCAAACTAATGCATATGAATTCACGCACACCCCAAGCACACAGTCTTGCAGACGGGCACACACACACTCTCAAAAGTATGCACGGCATATTGACACCCACATACAGCGTAGATGTGTCCAAAAAAATTTTTTTTACACACAAACAGAACCAGATGTATGTATGTATGTTGCCTGTACAGAGGAGAGACACCATCGGCCGGAATCAAATTCTTTGTGTGTATTAACCTACATGGCCAATAAAGCTGATTCCGATTCTGATAAGCGAAACATGAATAGACCTTACATTACACACCTGTATTCCACACGCCGCATGTAAACGATGGATAGACAGCTAGGAATCAATGAGGATTACTTGCAAATTCGGCACACATCTATGTCTTTCAGTACTTCAAAGGACTAGAAATAGTTATAACAAAAGTAATGCTGTATATGCTGGTGGCAAAGAGCAGAGATCTCGGGGGGAATAAAGAAAACGTCTCTGGAAATTCACGATGAACAAATACCTTTCCTAAGACTTCAGTGACTGCCTAACCAATCATTCATGACGTCTGAGAAATGCTTTGACCAATATTTCTACGTTATCTCAATGTAATGCTTTTCAAGCATCTAAAAGCTGAATGTGCGTTTTTTGCGAGCGCAGTTTCGCAGGCGAAATCCTGGACAAACCGTATTTTGAAACACGAATGCTAGAAGAAGAGAATATAGACGACGATTTTACAGAAGACGTAAAGTTCGTGAACGCATTAACCTAGTACAGGTCATCAGAAAAAAAATATCACCGTCTGGAAATAAAGGTCCTCTCGACCAGAGCCCTGCACTGGGACTGGGGTCCCGCGGGACCCAGCGCAAATCTTGCGGGAGCTGGCGGGTTTAAGGTTGCCGCGGGCGTGAGCGGCCGGCTAAAAATAGACAGCGGGTCCCAAGATTGTTGGCAGGATGGAGAGTGCAATTGATTTTGGTAATAAAATTAAGG
>JAAGVU020000019.1:19604621-19618883 GCA_011763525.2 Mormyrus iriodes
ATTATTTTCTTGTAATAATGGAAGCATTTCAGAGCTGTTTTGTTCTGCTTGTTTTTCGTTTGTCTCCTCTCCCTGAGACCCAGTATGCTGTATGATATCTAAAACCTCATGAGTCATGCATGTCTGCCTAACAGCGAAAGTTTCCTTCTCCGTTTAGCCACACGCAGATAGAAACGTCCAGAGAAGGTTTCCTGTAGATAAATGAAACATGGGAGGGGCCTAACTGCTTAATGACTGCTTGAGGAGAAAGTATTTCCTCTGCAGTGTCCATCTGCTTGAATGGCAACGACACAGAGGAAAGTGAAATATGCAAAATATGCTTTATGAATTTATTATTATTACTTCTGCAACTGCTGATGCTACTATTATTATCAGTATTCAGGATTTTTCATAGTGATGCACTTGAAGGCAAATTCACATATTTTCCACAGCAGAATATATTCAGATAAAATTTTTGCAATAAGTTAAAATATCTATCTCTCTATCTATTTTATATTTTCATGCTATTTATATTTTATTTATTGTTTGTTTTTTTATATATATATATTTTATTTGGCCTGCAATTGTATGGGGTTGAATATTTTACTGGAGCAATCCAGGATTAAATGCCTTCCTCAACCTCAGGTCATAAGCTGGTGTCCATCACCACCGTGGTACATAAACGCAGCTGAGCTTTCAGTTATGGGAAAGACCCTCTTTATGTAACTATTTTGGGACCTTGAGGAATCGGCCAGCAAAAGGCTATATTTGGAGTTCTACTGGGTCCAGTATGGGTGGTTCTGATTGCATGAAACAAGGTTACTCTTAAAAGGGCCAGAAGAAATCTGAACTTCAGGTCAGTCTCATTGACATTCTCCCAGGACAGAGAAGTGGCCAAAAAGGCAAGCTGATGAATAGCCAAAAGGACAGGAACTTGGAATGAGCATCATTCTTCTGCACAGGAGTCATCCAAAATATATTGTTTCTGTTTTTTATAATATTATACTTATTGTTGTTTCCAGGGTGAAATAGTGGAAAACTGATCAGAATTTCAGTTCAACTTACTACTTAAGACTATCATGGACAAATGTGCAAGTTAATTCCCAAACACCCAAATTTTTTGACAAATTTTCATTTGCAATGAAAAGCAATGTCCTTGCTATTTTGTATGATGTTTCATGGAAAAGTAATGAAAACTGTTATGGTAGCTACTTTGACATACATAAGAGGGCGAAAACCTCTGACTGGTGCAGTTTGTTTGGGATGTATCAAATTAAAAGCAGACACGTGCAGCCTCAGAGCATGTCTACCCTACCACCAGCCCCGAATTCTGTCTTGGAAAATTCTAATAAAAGATTCTATTTAGTGGCTCACAAACATTCTAAAGTAGTAAGCAATGCAGCTGTAAAGATCAGCCCCTATTGTGCTAAATTGTCACGAAACATAACCAGATGCTCAGTGATGTGCATGTACCTCACACATTTCAGATACTTGTAAGACATATATCTTGTTTGCAAAAATGTTAATCAATTGAAAATAATTGCAGATTTTTCTCGCCAGAAATATAAAGAAGCGAATGAAAAATTTCATTAATCCAGCTACCATATTGATTCCATATGGAAATATAGAAAACAATGGACACTTGTTTTGAGGAGAAAAAAAAAAACCCAATTTCCTCCATGGTACAGAAACAAATGACTGCAGGATGCCTGACCCAATGGACAGTTCCGCTTTTGTCCACTTTTGGGGTTGCATTCACCTGTCCGGCCTCGTCACTGGACAGTGGGAGGAGGTCATGTGTCTCGTCTAAGGTAGAACTAAAGGTCAAACTGACATCCCCTTGTTTGAGGATGCCACAGGCTGTAAATTTAGACTTGTCTGTTGTTTTCCTCAAGCAGGTCAAGAGGATAAGAAAATTGTGGGGATTTTCTTGCATGGTTAAATATGTATTGTGGGTCATAATATTTTTCACAAGACAGGGCTATTAGCTTTAGCTGAATTGAGTAAGGAAAAACAAGCTGTGCTAATTATTATTTCCCAGTGTGGTGACAGCTCTGACCTAGCATTAATCCATCCATCCATCCATCCATTTCCTATAACCGCTCATTCCATATGGGTCGCGGGGGGTCCGGAGCCTATCCCAGAGGCTGCGGGCGCAAGGCAGGGAACAACCCAGGATGGGGTGCCAACCCATCGCTGGGCACGACCTAGCATTAATTTACCCTAAAAATGAGCATGAGAACTGTATATTAATAATACACGTTACGAATTTAACATCCTTTTTGTGTGTATCACGTGTCACATTTCTGAGTCCTAAAAAATGCTAAATGCATGCACTCATTTCAAGTTTTATATAAAATACAAAATATTTTAAAGTAGTATAGTACTGTGTGGCTACTCCAGAATAATCTTCTAACACCTGAGACACTGCACTGTAACTGATGATTATTGTCCTATATACAGTATATCCACGGTCCGTATTCTGACATATCCCAAGGTGTCACCTGTCACTTCCACACGTTTTATTGTGTGCCAATATTTATCAAAACGCTAACATTTTTTATTAATGTGTTCGTTCTATATTCCCCATAATGAAATCAGATAATAATAATACAATAATATAGAAATAAGAAACAATATAATTACTGTTGAATCTTGATTCAAATGAATAATTTGCTGTACTTCTGAACAAGGTGCTTGACATAGTTTGTCCCGCTAACGTATGCGCTGCACAAACTACGCGATGCTTTGGATAGTACTGATAAAAGACTATATGTTTCTCTTCTGTCTTGCTTGACTGTGTTATATCACAGAGTGCCATTAGCTGTCAGCTGAATGGGTGCGTTTGCTTTATTTTACTTCATAATCATCAGACATCCTTTTGGCAATGGTAGGACCTGGAGCTCTGTTTAGCTTGATGTTGAAGATTTCTTCAGGGATGTCAGTATCATGAGGTGCATGTCTTGAGATCACAGCATAACCAGATGCTAATATTGATGTTATGACTAAAATTTATTTAAAGACAAAAAAAAGTTTTTCCATTGCATCAGAGGAATTCTGTACATTCATCTATTGTTCCACAATGGAAACTAGTGGAGTGTGTAGGTTCTCTTGTCATCGCGAATGTTTACTTTTAGCTTGTGCCTACATGTTTGAGTTTGCACGTCTGTATTGTTATTACAATCGTGTGGCTTGGGTGTGGACAGCTATAAATTATTTCAGTGTTAGGGTTAGGATATGCAGTGATGACAGATGACATGGTGGCCAAATGGGTCACACTCCTGCCTCACACTCCCAACAATTCGGAAGGGGGTCTTTTACAGTTTGTTGATAATTGAGATCTTCAGCGTTAATTAATAACGTTGTGTAAATATTGTGTTGTGCTTGTTGATGCATGTGTTACTATAATATTTTTGACATTTATATTATTCAATAACAAATAGTTTTATGTGCTTTCTACACAATTAATTATTAAGGAAAACGTATATGAAAAATGAAATTTAAATATTTAAAACAATAGCCACAATTTCTTATTTCCTTTTCTTATGTCAATTAAGCTTCGCTCTGTGAAATCTGGACAGTAGTGATTTTACTTGAAGCTAACTATTGCCTTATTTCATTATACCTTCCCAATTATTGAAGCATGGTGTGAGATAAAATGAAGGTCAGGACAGATCTTTGGGGGAAAAAAATATAAGCATGATGGATTTTTTTGGGTAACGTCTGTGATTCGAGGTGAAGCAAATGTGTTGAACTGGGTTATATTTGGCAGGTTTTAACAATCAAGGTCAGCCGTCTACTTAGCATCAGTTGCATGTTATATTGCTGGTAAGAAATTCCATAGCTGCCTTTGTGCTTGTCCCTCATGTTCCCTGTTTCACCCTTTAAACATCCACGGTGAAATATTTTAATTTATTAAATGATGGGACAGTTATTGGACTTAATTGATTGCTATCCATCTAATACTATTAGACCAGCAGAGTTGTACTCAGTACTACGTGCATTAATCTTTGTTTCTCAAGTTAGGTTAAGGGGAGGTCTTTAAGCGTATTAAAAAATGTGTATAAAAATGTGTGCTTAGAAATAACTTCAACTTTTCCACATAATTGTGTTTTGTTTTCTGTTTGCTAAAGTTTGGCTAAATGGTACTTTCTGAGAGTATCTCTTAACTTTTGAAAACTAAATTTTTGGACTTCAACAGTTCACAAAATTAGGGTTTTATTTCTGACCAAAAATGTTTTATCTTTGTTAAACTTAGTTAAACTTGTCACAATGTTATATCTGAAGGTCTGAATTGTATATCCATCACCTGTGTGAAGACAGAAACACTTGCGAGGCAAGATAGATGTTTTCCCCAGTGAAAACCATGTGAACTGAAAAGGCAAAATGGAGGTCGGGCCACGGACTGGGCGGTCGTTGGTTCAGACACGGGATCCGGACCGAGCAGAGAGGGCCAAGGAAAGTGGGGGTCTCAGGAGAGACGGGAACGAGGACAGGAACTAGACAGGTGGACTCGGACACCTCAGGACAGGGCAGTCAGGCTCAGCTGGCATGAGCAGAAAGGTGCGTTTGGCGTAAGGGGCTACATGTCGGCTAGGATCCAGCCTGCAGGGAACAGAGAAGGGAGCTCGGTATGTTTTGTGCAGACTTAATAATACCTCGTACCGTACGCCAATCAAGAGGCCCCTTTTAAAGAGCCGGGCGCAGGTGCAGCCCATCCTCGCTGATCCGATGACTGGCTCACAGGGTGGGCTTAATAACCTGAGCAAATTTGAAAGTAAAAAATAAATTACCATAAATGGAAGGAATCTCTGAATTCACTGATAGTCAATTTTTTGACATTTACATATGACTATATTATTGACATATGACCAGTAAATCATTTTATTTCATTCCGAAATTGAATCTTCCACTAGATCCCACTCACTCCATTTGCAGACACATACAGACAGGACCTCCTTGTCCCTCTTAATGCCCCAGTTAATACTTCCCCAAACAACTTTATCGTAAGAATTTGGAGGGGAAAAAAAAAAAAAACTTGTCATTTGTCCTTCCCTTTAGATTGACCATTGCACTCTGAATTGTAGCTGTCAAAATGGTAATGTTCTGAAATAATTTACTCTCTTGTTTTCTTGCCTTGGTTACAAGGTGATATAAAAACTTCAGTCCGCAAAACATCTAGTGTGATTTTAAGTACATCGTCAAGGTTGTAAGCAGGTATTTAAGAAATTGTAAGGGAGTATAAATTTTATGGTGGAAATGTTTTGGGGGGGAGGTGAAAATGTTTCTTTTTCGTCTTGTTTTTACTGGTTTTAACCCAGTCGACCTTTTAGCCATCTGAATAAACCTCGTTGTCAAAGGAAGCTGTGGAATGAAATCTTTCACCTTCCTGCAATTGTCATTTTCACAGGTCCTCACAGTTTATGATGTGAAGCCTTGCTGTGCATCCCCTAGCCCTGGCGTTTGCACACCCAGTCCTCAGTCTGACACAGTTACTCCGTTTTACCTTTTGCATTTCCTTTTCCACTGGACAAGGACCCTTTCATGTTAACGATCAATGAAAACCAGGCCTGCTGAGTCAGTTCACATTTCAGGATGAATGAACTGGCCGACGGCAGCCACGACGAGGAGGAAGGTGTCGATGGTGATGCTGGGCTATTCATAGTCATTATCGTTATGCAATTTAGACAATCCGGCCAATCGGCTGCTTAATTGGGCAGCCCCCCTTTCCCGGTCCATCTCTTGCTCTCGCAATGTTTGATTTTTTGAATTCCTCCTAGCTGAGAGCACTGGCCGTTGCCAACGAAGGCCTGTACTCAAGCTGTGTGGCCCGGGCCCTGTGAAGAAGGCCCCGCATTGTTTGCCTGCGTAGCGTAGGCAGCAGGAATGTGGGCAGAATGCGAGGAGCGCGCTCGGGCCTGTGAGAACGGCCATTGTGTGCCCGTCCTGAGCAGGGAGCCCATGGGGTCAACCCCCTATAAGTGCTGCCCTCTGGATGAGTCCCATTCATTCTCCTCTACAGACAGTCAGGTCCCGGCAGCTCCACATAGCAATGTCAGTGTATATAAATGCTGCTAGGGGCATACACAGGGAAATGTTATTAACCAGGAGTACAACCAACCTTTAATTAAAAAGTCAATACAAGCGCTTGTTCGTCGGACGTCCCCGAGAGTCAACACTGTCCGACGTGACTTGTCCGTGTTGCCCTTAACAGCATAAAGCTTAATCTTGGAAAAATAAGCTGACTTTCAAATAGTCGGGTTTGTGGGGCCAATGACCAGGAAACGGGAAGGAATTAAAAAGCACAGCAGCGGAGACACACGGATGTATGAAGAGCAAGTTATTTGTTAAGAAAACATCCTCTTGGAGACAGAAAATATCCACACCGATGCTGTCAAGGATCTTACAGTCGTCAAATATTTGCTTTCATAATTTGCGCACGAATCTTGTTTATATTTGAACTGATTCCGTTTTATTATCTTTTACGCCTCCCCACGTCAGTTATGTGACACTCACCTCATTAAACATCTATCTCTAACCACTAGAATGTCCCCTCAGAAAACAAAATGGCACCTCTGAAAAACACAATCTTTGTAATGGGGCTTATAGAGAAGCCAAACCCCTGGAGGTCGGACCGGGGAAGTTGATTGTCCATCCCTTCTTTTATCATCTTTTGGTTGGAAAGTATGCACTAAAGAAAAAAAAGCAGTTCAGAGGAATCGGGACTATAAACACTGTTCATAGCGACAAAGGGGTAGAGGTCAGGGGCCACATAGCACCAAGAGAAAGCCCTCAGAAACAGGCAACAATGGCTTAGGCCAACCTGCACCCAAGTTTTAGTCCGGGGAAACCAGCCTTTCCAAGTTGACAAATGGCAGGGCCTGAGGTCCACTGTGCTCCCCCACCCCGGGCGAAACCCCCCCTCTCCTCGGGTTGACGAGGCCCTGAATGGGGTTCAGCCGAGGAGCACATCACCCCGATCTTAAGAGTGTCGGGCCAGAGTGTCGGGCCAGACCATTTCCAATCATGAAGTAGCTTCAGTCCCGACAATGGAAGTGTCTGGGTGGAGCTGAATGCCTCGGGGTACCTACTCCAATAAATCAATAAGTGAACAACAAAAAAAACAATACAGCAGACATACCGATAGTTAGAGCAGATTCTTGGAAGTCCTTTACCGACACACTGTAGAACATAGTAATCATAGTAATTTATGATAACTTCCACTTGCATTCTTGAATAAATACACATCCGCACCTTGCCATATGTAGCTTAATCTGTGTTTTGCATTCATTTTATATCGAGACACATATTTGCAGTTAAGCAGATTACTTGCAGCACTGCAGACTTACCCTTTTAAGTGTTTTGTCTCAAAAGCTTAAAAAAAACAGTAGAAACTGATGACTCAGAAATCCCTCGTATCATGGGATTTGTAATCTCGGCATATTGCTGGGTGCTGTGAAAACCAGACAGATACTCATTACCGGTTATCCTATTATTATTAGGGCCTGAGTGGATGATTGGACGTATTTCTTTTGTTGATCCATTGCTGATTACACAAAGATTTGTTGCCTTGTTGCCCTGCATCAGTGTTATCGTGAAACCTATTATACATGCAGCTTCCTTGTGATAGAAATGGCTTATAAATTGTTAAGCGTGTGAGCATTGTGTAAACTAGCTGCATAGTCAGCGAAGACTGAAAAGGAACATGAGTGCTTAATATTAGATCTTCAGAGTTTGGGGTTTTGCAAGAAGAAATAGCTCAGTTAATGTGAAAGGCTGAATTCCTGGTTAAGGACAGAAAGAAAAACATGTTGCATTTCTATGCACATAAAATAGGACAGAAAATATTCAATGCAACAATTAACAGGACTGATAGGACAGGAAAGACAATGTGTCCTTGCAGGAAGTTCAGTGGTGAGTGTATTCTGTGGTATATACTAAGGTCATTTCTTTTTCCAACCAAACTGAAGTTCTCATAAAAACTATGACTTTTCAAAATCGGGTTCAGATGGACCATAAAAGAACCAAGTTCCATCCCTTTTCTGGTTCTTTCTTTATTGTTTGGCCCGTAACTACCCTCTCCAACATGCTACTATTGTAGCATTTTTGTTACATGTGCTTATTTACACCAGGGAGTAGGCTGAGACCAGAAAAGAAGAAGAAAAAAAAACTTGGTCTGAAAATGTGAGTGGAAGAATGGGAGAGAAGTGCTGTGTGTGCAGAAAAAGCAATGAACCCAATTTAGTTCTCAAAAATGTCGAGGGTACAAAAAAACACCTGTAAATATATTGGAGAGTCAGCCCATTTTCTGTCATTCCCAAAGGAGTAACGCCTGAAAAAATGAAAAAGAAGAGATTGAGAATGGGATCCCGACTGAGGCTGGAGAGCACGCTGATTTGAAGGCTGGCTCCGGCACTGCTGTGGACTGGGGATGCAAAAACAGCCCGAGAAGAGCCCACGCCGGAGCAGCAGCTGCTGGTCTGTCATTTCCCAGGCTTCTCCTGCCTCCCTGTGTGTGATGTCATCCATTCCGGCCCAGCCAAGCCCGGGGTGGGGTGTGGCCCTGGGCCCCCTTACAGGGCTGGGACTTTGTAACCAGAACTCAACCACCCCAAAAGAAAAAAGACAAGAAGTCCCGCTGATTAGGCACTGAGGCTAGATGAAAAGCAACACAGGCGATCACTGATGAGTTATAGGCACAGATGGAGGAGGCAAAGTCACCAGGGAACATTCCGGTATCTAACTGTTAGTATCAAGATGGTAGCAGAAACATAAAGGGGGTTGGGGGCAGGTTAAAAATGTTATTTTGATCAGATTAGTTTTCAGACTGCAACATCTGGAAGACCATGTAGGACAAGAATGAATTTTTGGAAGGGGATTCTGGGTCTCCGTTAATGAAATCCCTGAGTGCAATCTTATTACTAATCTGATCGAAATGGAGGACACAATTGACACTTCAGAAGCCCCTGTGCCTTGGGACTCCTCCTAGCTGTGGGACAGACATTAGTGCAGTGTGGGGTTTTATCAGGCTTTTCGTAGGCTTTGGGTTTCGATTCCCATTTCATGCAGACTTTCGGTCATCACTTGACATGCAGACTCATAAACGCAACATATTTTTACCAAAGCACCTGTTTCCCGGTCCTTGGTGCAGATAATTTATTAGGTACAATAACTTAGCTGTTAGCAGTCTGACTGCTTAACATGAATCATTTTCCCACATTCCAGCATGATTCAGAGTAGCCCACTGTGATTCGTCATGATTTTTCTGATGATGTTCTTGCTTTGGAACTCGCAGTAAGTGTTCCGACCATGACGCCTTTGACATCCCGCTGCAAATGTGTGTGTGATGAACTTTGTTTTCAAACACTTAATATAAGCTTTTTAACTCCACAGGGAAGGAAGGAAAGAAATGACAAGTACTTACTGGGAAAATAACCAAGTTCAGCCACAATAAGGTTAGGATAACAATACTCTTCAAACATTTGCCCACCTAGCATTAGCCATGGAAAATTTCCCTTATGTAATAAAAAAGAATGTACTTAGCAGATCTTTCATATTACTGAGGTGTATGAATTTTATGTCGTGTTCTAAGTTTGATGACAAGCTGTTGTTAGGGACTGTAGTGAACTGGTGTGGGGGGTAAGAGATGGTGCCTAATGTTTTCTGTAGGGAATTACTCCAATTAGACTGCAGAATCATTGTGAGTCACTTGGCAACGTGAGTCATATGGCTATGTGACATCATAGCAGAACAGCGTTTCAAATAAGCTCAACTCTAAGTAACATCTTAATATGTACTGCGTATCAGTGAGATGAATGCGTCATGGCAGGGGCTTAACCGTGCATTGGATTTACGGCGAGTTGTTTTTTAATAGGCAGACAAGTGTTGTTTGAAGCCTGCATTAGATCTCTGGAGTGCTGTGTCTGACGGGCCCCCATCTCAACAAGCCTTCCCGGTCGGCTTCATTTACTCGACGGCGTGTTGGCTGCTGCGGCGGATGGCGTCCTCCTTAATTTGTTGCTCACGCTTTATTTATTTACCTTGGCGAAATTAATGGGCCGGGATGTAAACACGACGATGGATGCCGAGGAGACCCTCCGGTTGGCACCGCGTGCCGTGAGCGCTTGATGTGGTCGAAGGCACAAAAAAGATGAAAAAATAAAAAGCAGGGCCCGGAGGAGTGGTGCCTCCCATTCGCTGCGAGCATACACTTTGAGCGCGTGCCACGAAATATTTGCGGACGCGCTCGGGAGGCGCCCGTGCAGCTTGGATGGAGATAACACGGCCGCGTCGTCACGCTAGCCGCGGCCGCCTTCGCCTTCCCCCCAACCCTGGCTGGGGTAATCGTATCTGTTTTGCGTTGCGACTTCCGTCTGAGAGTAATCTCTCTCAGCAGACAGGCATTAAAAATAAGAAGAAAAACATGGGCCAGGGACTTTCATCTCCCCTCTGCCACACTCGCTCTGTCTGCCGAGGGGGTCACCCACGACCCCATCATCTGTCCCTCACATGCTTGCCTTTCATCTAGGGAATTGCCACAGAGGCAGAGTGTTTATTTTCTCTCGAGGGTGGCAGCACCACCAGGGAAATGATAAGAGGGCTCTTTAAGTCTGGTGGTTTATTGCATTTGCAAAACGCTTGGCTCCCTGTTGAAATGAAAATGAAACGATGCCTTATTTGGCATTTGCAAAAGTACGAGAACATTGCAATTCGCATATCCTGTCCTGCTCCCCTTTGAGACATATGCACACATATATACAGGTGAGAGCGAAGCTTGGGGTCTGCGCACCCGTGAAATATTTCAGGAGGTTAAGGGCCTTGCTCAAGGGCCCAAAGGCAGTAGTGGAGGAGGTTGGGGGGCCATCCACCCCTGGCATGGCAGGGGGCCCACTACAAACATTATCAAGGGAACCCCAAGCTCGGCTAACCAAATTTCCCGAGTTTCCCTTTCGGTAAGAAATGATCATGCAATATTCCTGGCAATTTACCAAGAACCCCCCCCCCCCTCCCTGGGTCAGCAAATTTGACCAAGCCCCCCCCCAGCACCACCCCCCATTGTGAGACCCCTTAGCCGCCCCTGCCCCAAGGAGATGTGTCTACTCTGTCGAGGACAGTATTTGAACCAGTGACCTGCCAATCACAGACGGAGAAGCTGAACGGAGAAGCTGATTTCCAAAACATTGCATGGACTCCTTTCCTCGATAGATGACACCGGATTCTGCTTGAATTCTATCACAGTGGATACCTTCATAATGCATTATAATGGTCAGTATAAGCCATTATGAGGCATTCTGAGGGTATTTCTAGTGCATTATAGATGATTAATGATACTGCATAATAAACAGAACCCCCTGCGAAAGGTGAAAATCTGCGAAGTAAAAACCATATGTTTATATGGTTATTTTTGTATATTTTAAGCCCTTATAAACCCTTTCTATTCTCTTAGATATTACATAAGATTCGTTTTGTATGTAATTATGTATGTAAACACACTGTTTATATACTACGCACAAACATACATATCGTATATCATTGAAGAGTTTTATTGAATACGTAAAATGTAGTTGTAAACACATTGTAATGCATATTTTAACAAATAATTTTATATTTACTATAATATACAGTAATGCACTCATTTTATTTACTTGCCCAGTTATATTAGATATAATATGATTATTCCTTTAATATTAGTATCATATTTCTAAAAAACGAACACTGCAGTCATGCGCCATTTGCATTCTGGTGCTCTGATTGGGCAGCTTCTCAGCCATCCGCCAATAGCGTCCCGTGTATGAAATCAACAGGGCAAACCAACTGAGGCAGCATGTACCAGAAATAAACAGACCCATCGTCCGCAGAAATCCGCGAACCAGCGAAAAATCCACGATATATATTTAGATATGCTTGCATATAAAATCCGCGATACAGTGAAGCCGTGAATGTCGAACCGCGATATAGAGAGGGATCACTGTAGTTATAGCTGTATTTATAATACTTTATGAATGCATTATAATGCATTATGAAGGTAACTATAATGCATTATTGATGGGTGCTTTATGTAAAATGTGTTATCGAATTATCTACTGTCTTCAATACCGTCTGCCTTTCAGAGCCACCTAAAAGACAATGAATAATGTCATGGGTATAAGACCAACATAGAGGACTGCCTCAGCATTGTAAAATAATTAGTCTGAATGAATTAGCCACTTTGTTTACGTTAGCCACAGACACTAACAGAGCAGCAGGCCAAACAAAAATTAGTTGAAGTGGATCAATACCTACAAAGCTGATATCCAAATAGCCTAATTATCACGTGTGCAGCAAAAGGCTCAGCCAGGCCATGATGTGATGCAATGATTCTTAGAGGAGATATTAGAAAAAGTTGAGGAATGAGCTGCGTTAAAACACGTACATGCTAATATTATCTGACAGTGAAATCTGCTCAGTCTTCGCTGTTGAAATCTCAACTTTCTTTAGCATTTCTGCGTTTGTCTACGCATCCCTTCATAAGGTATGGGTTACATAGGAGCTTAACTTTGAACATATGTCTATCTGTTTGCAATCTCACTGTTATGATTGAAAAACAGACTTTTGCAATTTCTGGTAAGCAGGAAAGTCGGAGTGTATGTTCATCCAGAGAATATTTTGTTTAATCTTAAAAGCTAAATTTTCAGATGTGATTGTTGCCATGAATGTACCAGAGAATGTCTGCATTCTTTAGCTGTCGATAACAAAAAAATTGCAACTATAAAAATGGAAACTTGCAGAATCTTTTGGATGCATCGTAGTAATGATACTAGCAGATCTGCTGTTAAATTATTAAATACTACAGTTGCGTCGTTTGTTGTAGTGGCTGTGATCTAAATGTGAGGTTATCATTCCGCCAAATGCATGTTAAATGGAAACCCAGCTAGTGCAATCAGAGTGTTTATTTTTGTTTATCAGGCTTGCAGGAACAGAAGACCAGCTTGCCCTCTGCAGTTCTGAGTTGCCTGGAGCCCCTTTCATGGTGCCAAATCCTGGTATTTGTGGTCTTTGTCACAACACTGCCCTTACGGCAAAATTTATACCTCTGCTTCCTGCATCTGGAAAGCGGCTTGGGAAGCAGGGACTGTACAATGTTTGACCATTATTTTGTCTGCCAGTTCAGGCATGAAGGTGACACATGTTATCGATTGCTGTTCCTGGTTGCTTCAGAAGTAATTTTCCTTTTACGATAACTTGAAATGCAAATTGTAGGGGTATAACTTTTTCAAACATCCTTGACCAGGATAGATGGGTGTACCCTTTGTCTATGGCTTGTTCTACCACTTCTTCAAGTATTCGTGACCCTTTAGACAGATCCTGGTTACTATTAAGTTTTACATCCCAATACACATGGCTATGCATTCTATGGATGAAAATGAGCAGTTATTCGTAGAATTAAATGCTTTCCATATAATTGTCAACAGATTATTTTCTCAAAAACATTAAATTTACTGTTTCCATAAAATGCCATTTGCGGGTACACTTGACGTTTAGTTTATATGCATAAAAGAATTTCTATATATTAAATATTGCTGAACAGAGGTAAAGTTTAGAAGCCAAAATGTGACCAGTTCCTGTTTTATCATCCTGGGTTGTTCTTAATGGCAGCAATCAGCAGACGTATCACCATTCTCTTTCTGTTTTATCCCATAAATGCAAATTAGGCCGAATTAATTAGGATAACAAGTAGCAGAGTGTGGTGGAAAGGCGCACTGTCAATGAGTCTAATTGTGTTTTGGCAGGGCACTTGAAACCACGCCAGGCCGCATGGACGCACACTTGGCATCGGTTTTAAGCCGCCTGGCCAAATTGCCAGCGACGTCTGCAGACAGCGGTGTGGGTTAATTGTATTGTGCCAAAGATCTTAGGATTTACTCTATTAAACTCAATTTAGAGTTCCTGCACGCCGCCATACACAGGCGACTGCATGTGCGTGCGAGTTTGTTAGTACTCTTATATGGCCTCATGCTTAATTTCACTTAGGTATTAGGAAATTTATGTAGTTCTCTTTTGGCCTTTCCTACATTGCTTTCTGGGAGTCGTTTTTATAATAACACACACTGGTGAATTTTAGTTGTGTCCAGGGCAGGTGAGTGGTTTTCCATCCTCCTGAAAGAACTTAGAAAATTATTCAGAATTTACCTCTCCACCCCCCACCTCGGTCAGCAACTATTACCGCGAAGGAGATTATGAAGGAAATAAGCGCACCAAAGACCTTTCACTAGCGCATTTTTAATGTTTTAATTTTTATTATAA
>JAAGVU020000019.1:19626987-19656361 GCA_011763525.2 Mormyrus iriodes
GTCAGGCCCGGGAAGCAGTTCCTTTACGATTCGGAGGAGTGGAGCTTGGGGAACAGAAAAGACCAGACTGGAATGTGTCAGGCCCGGGAAGCAGTTCCTTTACGATTCGGAGGAGTGGAGCTTGGGGAACAGAAAAGACCAGACTGGAATGTGCCGCCAGACCACTTTGAACTCCCGTTCATTGTAAGCTGCTTGGAGAAGGTTTGTTCCAGTTTCAACAAGAGGTCACATTCCCTAGCCCCTGCACTAGTGTTATTAATATTAATAAGGATTTAATGCCAGAGAAACATCCTGCTAGCCCCCTCACACACATACACTCACACCCCATCTATTTTGAACCAAACAACGGAGAAGAAATCATCATGAAAACTTCAAAACAAATTGAAAAAAACTTTTTAAAGTTTTTTAAAGGCAAAAGACCTGAAAGTTCATAATCACAAAAACCATATTCACATGCACCTCACAAAGAAAGTTAACTATTCATTTAGTAACATCAATTAAAATTTAAGTTATTGAACTTACCTGTTATAACATGAAGTATGATATAATAGATGGAAGAAATATACTATCCATCCATTTTGTATAATATAATATAATATAATATCATTAAATGATAATTTAAAAATATTAAATTGTTTAATTTGATAATTTATCTCATTAAAATGTATTTTTATTGCTAAAAAATATCGGATTTGGCATACAATCACTTAAGTTTACTTGTTTCTAAGGGTAGAATGATTTTACAGCTGAGTGTTCACAACCACTATTATTTTTTTTAATGAATAACTGTTTTTTTTCAATAAACTCAATAAACTATGCGACTCTTCTGCATGATTATACGTATTATAAACATAGCATATATATTTTTTCTAAGCATAATGAAACTGGCTATTAATAATCAAAACAAAGACAAAATTAGCAGTCTGATACCTATAGCTTCGGCAGGATAAACAGAAATAACCTGATTAAATCCATGCATCACCCGTTTTCTCTCCTGGTCTTTTTGTTTGCTCCCTGTTTTGTTTCTGACCCTGCTGCAGTTAAAATAGGATTACGTTGTCTTGCGAAAAGGGGGAGAGGGCCCAGCTGAAACGTTTAGTATCCACAATGCTGTTGGGATCACCATGAGGCATATGCGGGGGCTGGGGTGGGCAGGGGGACAGGGCCCGTTCCAAATAATGAGCCTGTCCGATTCCGTCTGATACGCCAGAGACATACGAGCGATGATCACAGGCCAAAGGCGCTGAATGTGTCATTAGGACTTGAGAACTCTGTTGGAATTTCATGCGTCTGATTCAGGCAAGTGCAGCACATGGGAAAGAAAGAGATCAAATTTTCATGGCCTATTATTTCTGATAAAAGAGCTCGTCATGAAAATAGCAGCAGTCCCCTCACCCCCCTGACATTTACATGAATGTGGCAGTTCCCAAGCCTTACAAAAAGACATCATACTGTAACAGTGTACCAAAATACATCTACAGAGAGCTAGAGAGGGTCTTGGTCTGCTCCGCACATGGAATTTACAACAGACACTCTGAGCACATTACTGTAATCTGCCTTTTTTACTGCAAAAGAAGATTTTAGATAGATAGATAGATAGATAGAAAGAAATATGTTATTTATTTTTTATCAATGCTGTATTGACTTTCAAATATCACAGTATGAAATCAATTTTGTATTAACCTTATCAGTATTACTACAATTTGGAAATAATAACTAAAAATTTGCTCAGATTTTGTGTGTGTGTGTATACTTATGGAGTATATATATATATATATGGAAATAAAAACTTGTACAAAGACAAAATGAAATCACATTGCTGTTACGCAGGAATAACATAAATCACCATGAATTTGATCCAATTAGATATTTTGTCCTTATAAGGTCATTGTGTGCCACATGATGCAGATCACGGTGATATCCTGTTGACGACTCCTTCTATGTTCAATAGGGATATCATGCTGACCCCAGAAAAAATGCCTCTCTGGACTGTGGGTCAGCTCAAACTGGTTTGACAAGAGGATGCTTCTACAGATGTTGTAACTTTTAAACGTATCTTTCCTTTGGACTGGTGCAGGCTAACAGGCACAGACTTGCAATCCCAGTCAGGGAAGAACAGGGGTGTACTATTGCCTGTAAACAGAAAAAACATATCTTCCCAGAATCCTTCTGGGTACTGGATCAGCCAATCTCTGCAGTCTCCCAGGAAATAATCAGCTATACAGACCGCAAAGAGAGCGTCAATGAGATTCCACAGTCCCATAGCGAATACATCAAATAGCTGAATTTCAGGTGAATTCAGGTAATCTCATAAACATCAGGTTTGAACAAACACTTGAAGGTATTTCACTGTGCGATTCCACTACTGTGCGAATAGTTAAGTTAGCAGAGTTTGCTGGGCCTAGGCAAAATTATGCAAAGTTATGCAAATACAGGGTCTAGAGCGCATCATTTAAGATCTATATCATCGAAAAGGGGCACAAAGTCGTGTGTGAACACATTCCTTTCTTTTTTGCCTGTTATTGCTTTGCATTTCCTGATTAAAATGATTAACTTTACCTGAGCATTCTGTTTGAATTATAAGAGAACATCAGCTTTCATTTCATTTAAACTATCTACCTATATTTTGATGTGTCTTTCTGCACTCACAAAAGCCTTAGAAAGAGTCATGGGAAATGTTTTTTTTGATTGACCAAGTAAATAGAGATACTATTTGGCAAAGCGTTGTATTTAACAAAAAACGTATTAAGATTTTGTTTGGCTTTTAATGGCTGTATGCAGTGAACACTTTTTATTTTTCTAAAATAACATAAGATTAATTTTTCTTCCCTGTTTGTCTTCTCTTGAAAATGGTATACATGTAAGGAGTGTATTAAAGCTGATATAGGAGAAAAATTAAAGAAAAAACAGTCACAAAAAACATATTTAGCCTTAAAAGTGTATATGGTAAACTGGGTCAATTTATTGAATAAACAAATGTTGCTTTGTTCCAGTAAGAATTGAATTTCATAATGATAATATTCCATCCATCCATTTTCCAGAACCGCTTATTCCACATGGGTCGTGGGGGGTCCGGAGCCTATCCCAGAAACTGCAGGCGCAAGGCAGGGAACAACCCAGGATGGGGTGCCAACCCATCGCTGGGCACACTCACACACCAGTCATGCACACATGCAATTTGGCAACTCCAATCAGCCTCGGCATGTTTTTGGACTGTGGGGGGAAACCGGAGTACCTGGAGGAAACCCCACGACGACACAGGGAGAACATGCAAACTCCACACACGGAACCTGGGTGGAGACGTGAACCCCGAACCCAGAGGTGTGAGGCAACAGTGCTAACCACTGCACCACCGTGCCACCCCATGATAATATTCTCCATATGTATTTAATAAAAATACAAGAAAAGTTAAATTTATGAGCGCGATGAATATTGAATGTAGATGGACACCAGGTGGTAACTGTGTGGCATTTGCTCAACAAAAAAGCAGCCTAGGATTTCAGACCATTTGGCACAGAACAAAATAAGGGATAAAACGAGTTAAGTGGTCATTTGCAAGAAAATGAAGACCCACCCTGCAGAGTTTTAACTATCAAAAGCCTCACAGCAGAGTGACCCTAAAAGATCTAGATTTATCTTAAAGCTCACTGCTATCACTGTCAGCCATTCACACCTTTGCCACACAGCTTTGTGTGCGTCTCAACCTCTTACGCCTCACATCCACTCAGAATCCAGCTAGTTTATTAAATTAAATATACTGTTAAGTATGGAAAACAAATCATCAGGAAATGTTTTCTTGTGCTGTTCATTTAGGTGGTTTTGCTGCATATCGTTTCATTTGGGTTGCTAACAACAGTATGGAAAAAAAGGTAAATTGAATAAGTTAGAAATTTCTACACAGGGCATTCTTTCTCAGTTGACTCACACATTTCATATGTCCAGCTGTAAACTGTTTTACTAATTTTTGTAATGAACTGAAA
Source organism: Mormyrus iriodes (assembly GCA_011763525.2). Taxonomy (NCBI): domain Eukaryota; kingdom Metazoa; phylum Chordata; class Actinopteri; order Osteoglossiformes; family Mormyridae; genus Mormyrus; species Mormyrus iriodes. The sequence continues at coordinate 19,630,968 of JAAGVU020000019.1, forward strand.
TGGTCCACGTCCAATAGTACATTTCTGTTATGCTGTTCCATCCACTTTTTAAGTTTATGTTTGAAAGGTGCGAGCGCTGATCATTTTACACTGCCACCTACACTGAAATGGAGAAAAACCAAGCATTACCAACACAACCTCCACGTAGGTGGCGTTTTGGTGCAAGTGTCCGGAAAATAAGATTGATGACTGCGCAACCCTGTTTTTAATTGGCTTCAAATGTTCTAATTTCCCATCTGTGCCTTTTTCGGCTGACAACATAAACAACATTCCTGAATGAGAGAGAACAGTGGCGACCCCAGCAAGAAGAAAAGAACCAACTTATCAATCAATGGAAACACTGGCCCTATTCATTGTATGTTTAGTTGTTTTTTTTTTTGGTCCTTTTTTTGTCAAATTAAATCATCTTTATTTTGGATTCAGGCTAAGTGTCTACTGTCACTTTGACCCCATCGGGAGGCCTCAGTACATTTGCAGACCGGTGGCCCACACTGGATGCTTCATGGAGGAAACGTCACGTTCTTTACGCTCCACTTGGCCTTCACGTGTCTAAAGCACTTAATGTTGCGCCTCCATAGCCGGCGTGGCAGGAGCGGTGCTCTCGCTGAGGCCTTCATTGTCTGCGGTTTCCCTCTCGTTAGCACCCTTGGCCTTTCATTGTCTTACCCCCCCAATGTCAGGTCAGGCCCGGTGTAGGGCTCCCCTACACACAGGACCCCCTCCTTTCCCATTTGCGGATCACTAAACAGGACAATTGATCTATCCATCTTTTGAGGGGCTATTGTGGAGCCGCCCTCGGTTGGGAAAGAGTTTCATTCAGTGGGAAACCGTTTCTCCCCTTTTTTCCTCCCTTTTTGGGGTGTTGAAGCAACCCCCCCCCCACCTCTAGACTATGTGTCTCTTTCTTCTCCCTTCTCCCTTTTATATTCAGGATATGAAGAGGATTCGGGACATCAAAGCTGCCAATAGACTGAGGATGAGTGAGGCTCCCTCAGACAGGACTGGGACTTCCGCGTGAACACGCCGCAGACTGCGACACTCACACTGATTGTGTTGTAACTCTGCGCTTTACCGTGATGAAATTATTTTAGCGATTGATTTTCATATGTTCATCTGAAGCAGTCATCTTTTATCTTTCTTCTTCTGGCGGATTTGGCAGCGTTTGGCGGAAATGCAATATCAGCTACTGCAAAATCACCCGATAACGAAAATGTCGTAACAAAGATTTTGCCCATAAATTCCAACCTTAAAAATTGCATAATTTGGAACACTACGTTTTTGTGATTGTATTATATTTCATAACAGTTTCCTAACTGCATCAAAACTAAACTTGAGGACCTAGAACTCTTCATTTTCCTGACCAGTTTAGGAAAGTGTAGATTCAGCGGATTTGTAAAGTTTGCATTACTTTTTTAATTTAATTTTTTTTTTTTAATTTGAAGAAAATGTATCTGACGTAGCAGGCCCATAATAATCAATAACTGGCCCAGATTTCAGAGGTCCTTCTGTACATTCCCAATGCACAAGTTTGCTGACGTTAATTACAATACAATTAATTAATAATTTAATTGTGTGTCCATGCAAACAGGAAACATTACATTTGATGACCATTGACAGATGTATATAGTCTATACTATACTATACTATACTATACTGTCTGTATGTACTGCCATGCACAACTGTTTACTTGTATTACTTGCACTCATTATCACAGTGTTATTGATGTTACAGTTGCCATGTATTGTTTTTCTTTTATTGTTATTGTTCTTGTTGTTCTTTTATTTACCCCTCCCCCCCATTTCTTTCCCCGCTCTCCATGTTCAAGCCTCCGGCTCTGTAGAATCGCAATTTCATTTTATGTGTGTGAATATATGACAGTAAAGTGATTTGACTTGATTTTTTTCTTTAATCTACATTTCTGCCCATAACAGGGACAAATGTACCTTTTTAAAACAAAAGCAGACATCATTGCTGTAATGGAAAAGTTTCAGAGTCATTAAGTCACTTTTTGGGAAACTTTTTGGATGTGAAGAGCCACTGAAATTTTTCATTGCAGATTATGCTACTACTATCTGGATATTAAAAAGGCAAAAATCTCCTTTTGCTTGAAATTGTGCATCCGAGAAGCAAAACAAAGTGCAACTAAATATAAGTCATTCAAACAGGGGATTAATCAGAGTGCAGACTGAAATGGTAATGCACATGTCTGCCGCCTAATTAGCATTCCAATAATAATAATAATAATGTGAGTTGGGTAATAATATTTTTACTCATGTTTATGTTTCCTTTAATTTAAAATACTAAAGACATACCAGCTTATTGATATATTCTATCCTGATGAGTTTTATGATCTCCTCGTGAAAACACTAAAGACACATGTACATGATATGATTTTTATGGGTGAAACCTGCCCCTAAACATCGTCATGCAGAAGTTTTGTAATATGACCCTGTCAGCTGGGCCAAAAACATCTTGGGTAATAGTGGAAAAGGCATCAAAAGCTGGATGGAGTTTTTCAGGAAGACGATAGTCAGGAACTCATAAAATTTACACCCCCCCAATCCTCCATTATGGCTCCTTACACTGGCTATACATTTCTCTATAAGCTTGAAAATTCTGGAATGCCATAATTTAGAAGGGGGTGGGGTGCATGTTTAGCAATCCATCATGCCTATAAATATAGAGTTTTATTGCATTCGATGGAATTAGAATGTGGATTGATTTTGCAGAGAAGCAGGGAGGGCAGTGACTTGCAGCCGAGCACAATTGGTAATGTTTTCCCAATGACATTTCAGAAGATGTACTCTGCATATCTGGCGTCCCCCCACCCACACGCATACTCACATTCAGCCTGACACACCACTGTCCCTGAGGCACTCTCCGGCCATCCTGGGGCAAAAAAAGCAGCCCAGATGACCTTCTAAAATATGCAGCATTTAAAAGAAATGTCTGGCATGGGATTGAGCTTACAGCGCTTCCTCTTAACTACAGAGGCACTTTTAGAGTACAAAAAAATTGCCCCATGAATGAAAGCACTCATATCATTCACACACAAGAACATTATGTAGAGCTGGACTCTAATATCCTTTCTCACATAAAAAGCATAGGGGTGAGCTCTGAAGGCACATTTCTGTATCAAAATTCAACCATTCAGTGCATCTTTGATATAAAACTGTCACACTGTAGTCTAGACATAGTGCAGGGAGGTGATTTGTTTTCATCATCAGGTGTCACTGTGGCTTCAGCAAGTTAAAACAAGGAAAGACTCCCTGACTAACAATTAAAATTCTGTAAATTTTCTTGGAAATGGGGAGGGGGTGCCTTGGGGGGAAGATTACATGGGCGACTTTGTGTCTGTCACTAGAACATCTCCCAAAACCTACAACATGAATGACTGCGCAAGCTGCTGTTGTCCCCCCACCCACCCACCCACCCCCCCCAGAACCCCTGATCCTGCACATCCAACACTGGAGATTACCTTGTGTAGACAGGCCTTAATCTGGGCTCCCTGACTTGAAAGGGGTTGGTTTTTCCATCAATGCTTTAGGGAAAATTCCCCCAACAGAAACACTATTCTGTAAACTGTCCTCGTCATCTCAGTGGGAATTTTTCCTCAATGGGGTGCACTGCTAGCGTGTTTGGATACCTGGGAATTTAACTGTTGGATTCAACACACTGAAACAATATAGAAATTTCAGGTCAATTGCAGAAAGAGAGGAATGTTAACGCAACTATGTATGGTGAAAGACTACAGCATACGTATCCTGAGTATCGCAAACCCTAAAAACCAAATCATGATAGTTGTTTGCTCACTGTGTTACGCGTCAGTTTATTACTATTGAAACATGTTACCGTGTCAAACGATATCTGCATTAACTTTTATTGAGAATATGCTCTTGTCCGAAGAAATGTGAAAATGAAGCACCCAGCTCCTCACAAACGTGTGCTGTTGAGGATTCGTCTAAGTATAAGAGTGGCAGTATGACTAATAAAGTAAAAAAAAAAACTAAGATTATTGTATAATGAAAAAATTTCTAACAAAATAATTACAATATTTGCATTGTCAGGATGCAATTGCATGCTGGAAACTGTTCTGCAAATTAGATTGGATTAGATTTGATAAACTTTATTGATTCCATGGGGAAATTCTTGAAATGTTTTACGTAGCAGCTAGGAACCATAAGTAAACTCTTAAAGTTGTGACCTTGCGAACTGCGCCATTTTCTGAGTATTTCTTCTCAGTTGTGCAGAGACGGAAGCCAGGGCCAAGGGGAAAGCAGTGCATTGCCTTTCAGTGGGGGAGATGGTGCTTGCATCACAGACATTGTCTCGGTCCCTTTCGGCAGAAAGGACAGTGTGGTGCCTCCCGCGAGGCAGAGGGGAGCCCATTTGCCTCCGTTTGGCACCAAATTCATCTTCGTCATCTATATGGAATAAAAGATTAGCTCAAAGCAAGGAGCCCAGGTCCCACGGCAGACAGTCGCAGGAAAGAAATCTGACAGAAAAAACAGATCCCAGCCTGGGACAAAGGGTGTGAGAAACAGACCCTAGAGATCAGCCGATAGAGAGGCGTAAAGGTATGTGTGAAATGCTCTGAGCATGGCATACCTTCCCCAGATAATCATGCACTCAGGGCTTGGATAAATCGGACTCATCAAATATCATGCAACGTTGCACTGCAAGCGGGCCACACTAAGCATATTTTGTGTGCAGATTCCCTAGATTTTGGGTGGTATGGGGAGATCATTTTAGAATGAAGCACTATTTTAGCAAGACCTGCTTTCATAACTGGGAGGTATAGAAATGTCTAAAGGTGAAAACTCCATAGCATAGAATATGTACTTTTATGGGTAATAAAATTTTTTGGCAGTTTTTACCTGGCAATTTGTTTCGTTCTAGAATCAGCTTAGCTATTTGATTAATGTAGCCTGTGCCGGAGCGTTTTGAAAGTTAGCTATGTTCAGTCATACAGCAAAAACGTCAGGGCTGTGGCGTCCCAGGTTATTTTTCTTTCTCATTTAAAAGCCTGACACTGAATATAAGAAACATTCAGAATTTTTCTTTTGAGTTTTATCTTTTGGCTGGAGATGCTGTCAAGTGGGGTCTATAGATCAGATCTTTGATTTACAGCTGGGGGTCACACTGCTACAGTTTAAAGACAGAGACCACAACCCATTAATCTCTGATTCCTGCTACATGGTACTTTTCCACTCTCTATGTAGTTGGTTTTTCATTATTCACTTGATTTACAGTCACATCAAGGTTTGCACTGATTCTTAGGCTCTTAGGGAGATGTATGTTTGGAAATGTCTCCAGTAGACAATGCAGAAATCGGTCAGTGTGAAATTTGATTTTGGGTGTGGACCTTGAGTCCACCTTACTTTCCCTGACGTAAGAGTTTGGCTTTCAAGCTGAAAACTTTTTTTCCTGCTAAACTGGGTTTTCTGTTTTCCAGATCATTACACATCAGATGATGAAAAGTATGATCACGACAGTCTGTATGGTTCGGTCCTTTTGTGCCACATGCTGAAAACTCATGGGAAATTGTGATCAGAGCGAAACATTTGCATGACATGGCTACATTTTTAGGAATCACAGCAGCAAGAGCTGCCAAACCAGAAAAATAATTATGGTACAGGTGTTACAAAAAAATTTTTTTCTGGTAGACTTGCTTGTACTAAAAAGTTTTACTGTTAAAAGACTCGATTTCTATCAACATCATCTGGGTTTATCATTATCATTTGCAATCTATATATTTATGAATTCATGTCAATCTGTCAATCTGTAGCTTTCAAGAACAAAGAAATGTTATTGTACAGAGAACAGCACACAAGTCTGGTCAACATGTGTGTTCTGAGTGTAATCAGAGGACATGCTAGAGCTCTTCAGGAATAAGAACACAAATCCCTATCATGATATTTCGGCATCCTTTCCCAGATCCCTATTACGTTGAGCAGACCTGGAGGAATTAGCAGGACATGGAATAATTATTTCTATTACTCACAATAAAATCTGTCTTCTCTTGACACACTTTTCATTTGAATCTCAGCCATATTCTCACAATGAGTGAGAACCATCTGATGTTCAAGAGAAGTTCCATGTGGCCCACTGAAAGCTCTTCATGGGGACCTCCTGCAGACATACTGGTGTATGGATATGCTCTGTTTCTGTTCCTGTTTTTCACGGTAAACATGGGGAGAAAATCCTTACACAGCGTTGACAAAGCTGATGGAGTGTATTGATGGGAGAGACATGGAACAGCAGGCCATGTGAGGCCAAGCACCCAGTTCCATGAATCTTTTGCCAGATCCTTTGTTGTATTGAATAATTAACTACTATCATTACTTCATTATAATGTGCATCTCATCTTTTAATTGGTGATAAGGAAGGTTCCAGCGAATGTCAACGTGACTCTCAGTCATTCTGCCTCCATTCTGTCCTCATGCAATATACTCGGCTACTGAAAAACTAAAAACGAAACAATATCCTTGACTTATTGCATGTCCCTCAATTTGATACCTGACAGGCTACAGATTGATACAGAGTCTACATCAGTCAGAGAAAAAAAACTGCATACATTAGGCCTAAAATCGTAAGATGCTTACTGAGGCCGATTCTACAGGATGGATTTCTGTTTGAACCTTTTTCCATTCTTCGGCTAAAGATCAACAAATTAAGATAATTGTTTCACAGATTAGTGGAAACTCAGGATAATCCAGTACTGGTCAAGAAAATTAAGATCTTAATCTGTCTTGTCATTCTTTTGGAATCGGACACAGTGGTTATTACTGTACATATTTTTTGTGTCTTTTAAACCATTTTTTTTTTGATAAACCAATAAAATTAAGTATGTGGAATGTTGCATAATGGATGCAAGGATTATGTCTTTTGCCAAAAGGCCCAGATCTTAATCTTTCAGCCACTGACAAAATAAAATGTCAATTCATTTACAAAATATCTATTTTGTTAAAGTGCGACAGCATCAAAGGGAGATATTTCTGATGTAACTAAATGGAAACCTGTATAGCAGTGATTCCCAACCCGGTCCTTGGGGACCCACAGACAGTCCACGTTTTTGCTTCCTCCCAGCTCTCTGCCAGACAGTCCACATTTCTGCTAAAACGTGGACTGTCTGTGGGTCCCCGGGGACTGGGTTGGGAAACATTGCTGTATGGGAACAACATTGTATTTCAGCATGATGGTAATTACTCCTGGTCTTCACACAGTAGTGACTGGTTTGTCAGAGATATCTTTTTGATAGCTTTGCCTGTGATTCACATTGCAGCACACCAACTCTCATTTGTAATACATTAAAAAATACTTTACACTCATGCAATTACCTCAAAATGTTCCTGCTTCTTATAGCAGATAAGGTTTCCAGTTCAAATTGTTAATGAGGAATATTGGATTGCTAAATTATAAAAAACGAGCTAAAAGCCCAACAGCATTAATTCAAATATATGCAAGATTCAACATAAATCACACAATTCAGTAATTACATTTTTTCTAAGATAGTTAAGATATATAATCAATGCCAAAGTAATGTATGTATTCAGTATCTTTGAAAGTGCCATAATATATTACATTATCAGAGTACCAAGTATGTACACAAATATTAAACGAGGCAACCTCAAAATTTAAACTCAAATATCATCTTCCCAATTCTAATCAAATTCTGCGTTAGTTAAGTAAACAATTAGTATTTCTCGAAAAATCTATATAAATTTTTTAAAACGCACGGTTAATTATTACTAATTATTTCCTGACTTAACTCCGGTAACGCTAATTGGACCGAGACTTACAAGATGTGTTTTATCTTTAAAAGCTTCCTTTCGTTCGCTTCGCACCCGGCCTTCTTACCGTAATACGTGTAACAATGGACACATTAAAAACTCACATGGTCCAATTTTCATTGTCTCCAGCGAATGTCTTATTAAAAGATTGTTGAAATAATACTAATATAACCATTTTAATTTTATGTGATATAATACTTTTTTTTATCTCGTGTTCCTTATTTTCCAGCAGACCTTATTAAGTAAAGAATATCGTCTTCTCTGCAAAGCTTGCAACTACACTGTTTTATAAAGTTTGCTATTTTAAAAACCGATTCATATCGATAACTTGTCCAAGGCCGTAACGTGGCCTTATATTAATTACCACAATGTTACATGCTTCCCTGGAGATATTAATTGTTCAAAAGAGCTATATCAAAAATCGCCCTAAAATAGGCAACCTGCTTGTGCGCGTAGTTCTGTTTGATCTTTAATAATATATACCGAGAATGCAGAAATAAAACTGCGCGATGTGGTCTCGTTTATAAATATACTTTAAGGACATATGCGAACAAAAGCCCTACACGTGATTTTACAAAAAATAAAGGATTGAGACAATATATGAATAAATAGTTAGAATATGATTGGATAATTCTATTTCCTAAACACCAAACATCGTTTTAATTGTGATATCAATCATAATTTAACTTACAGAGGTGTAAAACATCCAGTTTATTTGAGAACATTGGGATTTTATATGCTTTTTTATTATGTATTTTACGGTACATAAAAGTTTTTCAACATGGTGAGGATAGGAATGTGTGGAATGTACAGGACGCTTAATTTATACTCGGTCGCCAGTTGCTTTTTAAAGTGACAGCAAGCCATGGTTAAGTAGTGCCGCGTTGCTTTCTTGTATTTATTAACAGTAAATAGCATTTCAAACATTGATTTGCAATATTTGTCGCGTGCAGAATTTAGATTTGAAAAACTGCTTCAGGTATCGTAATAATATCCTAAAATTATAGCTATATTTGGTTCCGGACATTTTGGTTTCATTTTACTGTCTTTGTAGTCTGTGTAGTTCGCTGGACGGTCATGAAAATAAGGCAAAAGCCGTATAGGGCAAACAGATAAACTCAAATAAAGTACTCGAAGGCAATTGTGTATGAATGCAATGAACTGGAATATTAATATTAAGCATTTTTGTCAGATATACGCCAGTCTCTACACAATTTTGAAGACACGTTGCTATACGCTTATGAAATGTGTTATATTCAGAATGCTTATAATGCATTTTATAACTGGAATAATGTCAGTTTCACAGACATAGAACTCAAAATGTTACGGGGATACCTAAAAAGCAAAACTTGAGCTACAGGACCGTATAACGGAAGGTAGCGATACATTTATAAAGTCAAAAGCTGTTTGGTCTTAAAACGTTAAATTGACCTCACAAATAAGACAACTCTGAAAATAATACACCATCATACTGATCATGTCAGTGTTTTTATTATGTATTTGCACTTTAGATGTAGCACGTGGTGTGTTTGGTTAGTATCTTCCGGGTGCAAAACTTTATTTTCTTGTTCAATAAACTCTAAATACAATAGAGCCTTAACAAAAATGCCATAACCCTAACAGAACACACTGAGACTGTGCTTAAAGTAGTTTTTCAACATGCAAATTTATCTACTGTGAACAGAGCGTCTCCTTAGACGAACGGCATTCACAGTAGCCTAGTTCCTGCTTTAGTTCTGCCTGGTAACAGAAGTTTCCCCCATTGGTTTACCTTAATTTTTGTTGCCTCCCATTCTAGCGAGGGGGGAGGGGGTGGGGTTGGTTCTTCTTCAGAAACTTCTGCCAACTTTTTTTGAAGTTACTTTGTCCTATATTGCCACACGCAGAGGGATGGAAGTTCTGCACTTCTTTCGTGGAGAACTATTCAGTCCTGATTTAAAGAACTACTTCATTTTTTTTATTTCTCATGTTTAATGCATAATATTGTATCTAGACGAAAAATGTATTAAGACCTACATGCATAGTCACAAAATACCAAAAATTGTCAACGCGTCTAGGTTTTATAAAGAAATCAATATTATTTACAGCATGTGATGTGGCCAAAAAACAAAAGATACAATAAAGATATTACTACTGGCGTGCATGCGAAAGCTGATTCATGCAAAGCTCCAGCATTAGTAGGATGAAATACATGTACACTATAAAATGTGTTATTTTTGTACAGGACCTCACATATGGTCAGAATGATCATAAATACGTGTATAGAAACATACAGGCACACGCATGTACATTTTCGATTAATGTTATGAAGCGGTATATGTATGCGTCTCTGGGGAACTGGGGAACAATTTTGTCAGCATGGGCATTCTCCCAACCCCCCCCCCCACATTCGCACCCCCCTTCGCCCGACGTACACCCAAACCCATTACCGATACACATACATTACTACTTCCAGCTAAATACACCCCTTCTCCCTCCCCTCTACCCCCTCCCGACTCTATCGAGTGCGACCGCAAGCTTGAAAAAAAGGACCTCCCATTTTCAGAGCTAAGCGATGTTCTGGCGGCAATGGGACGGACTGCGAACTTGTTGCTCTTTAAGACTACCCTCCTCACTCTGGCCTCTCTCTCACTCTTTCGCTCATGCTCACACTGACTTTGATCTCCCCTTAACAACATTAACGTCACTGCATAGAGAGCTAAAGGGAGTTCTCTTGGGGAGAGCGACGTTTGGCAGCCTCCAGAGGGCTTACTGAGCGGCAGCAGCAAGCAGCATCCGCGGAACGTCTGGCAGCGAAGCGCTTCTCCGTATCCACCGAAAATCCAAAGCCCAAGCAATTCTACAGACATGGAACACCAGCTGCTGTGTTGCGAGGTGGAGAGCATCAGAAGAGCCTACCAAGATGCCAACTTGCTCAATGACAGAGTTCTACAGACAATGCTAAAAGCCGAGGACAATTACCTTCCCTCTGCAAATTACTTTAAATGTGTTCAGAAAGATATCGTGCCTTACATGAGGAGAATTGTTGCCACATGGATGCTGGAGGTTTGTAATTTCAAATTAAATTCGGAAATGTAGTCGCAAAAGTATTACGAGGTTACGTACTTGGACACTTGTTGATATGCCCTTTGGACCCGTTTTAATGTTTTTAAAAGGATACATTTCATGTGACATGAAAAAAACTTTAAAACTCTTCCACGTATGTTTTTATTTTTACTTTTTATGTATTCGAATTTATTTATTTTGACTCTTTTCCGTCTTATTGTACTATAATGAGAATAATCAATAATAATCAAATAATGGCGTAAGGAATTGGGAGTTTTAACTTGTGTTTATCATTGCAAAGCTTAATATAAATTAAGCTTTCGAATGTTTTCTAAGTCTGCAGTTTCAAGAAAACAATTTTATTTTAATTTATTTTAAATTAATATCAATGTACACGTATGCAGTGCAACTCGTGCCAGTAATATGCGCCATCTTTGTTCTCTTCCGAAAAGTCTTAATAAACTAAAATTCCGTGATAATTATAAAATTGACATAAATGGTATGCAGTCTACAAAACCGATCTGGATGTATGAATCCTATAGTTTGTTAAAGATGATTGGAATAAAACGCTTAATTTATACTTTATTTTTTTTGTTTCAACTCAGCTGTCGTACTTCCAGTGTTAGCTTCCGAATAACGCTCTAAAAATAGGTTCATTGTTATCCTTTCATTGGCTAAGATTGTGATGAAACTCAAATATTATGAAACAAAACACATTTCGCAAGATTTACATTCGGTTTTTGTGCATAGGTTTTTTCAGTATATATTTTTAAATATTTTTTGAAGTTGCGTGTCATCACGAGTTAAAATGTCGCATGCTCTTTATGAAAAAGCGAAGTCTTATGATTTTAGTTCTTTTCTTCTATAAAAAGCGCTAAAATCAGAAACTTTTGCTTTTAACCAATAAAGTATGTAGCAAAGAACATTTTCATGTCAATTTAAAGCGCTCTAACAATTTTGAAATATTTTTAAATATTTTTTGAAAAGATGACGAACTACAAAATTGTTTCGGACGTAGCAGTGGACGCCACCTCCGTGCATTAGAATAAAATGGCTGAAAATATTAGGAAAAAAACATTGACAAGTTCCTTAATCTGTAAGATAGCAGCAGTAGTTTTGCAAAAATAATTCCTTATAGACCATCCTAAAATTTATTTCGTACTAATACATATAGATTGCCACAAAGGTAGGCTGCAATAGCAGCATCAGTACTGATTTGAGAATAGAGATGCTAGTTAGCTATTTTTGGTCGTTTTTTAAAATAATTTGTGTTGCCTCTTATTAATTACAAATATCGATTTAAGCCTTTTTTTGTAGAAATGTCTAAGTTGTTATCTTCTTCATGTTACAGGTCTGTGAGGAGCAGAAATGCGAAGAGGAGGTCTTCCCCCTGGCTATGAATTATTTGGACAGATTTTTGTCTGTGGAACCCACCAAAAAATCCAGATTACAATTACTGGGAGCTACGTGCATGTTTCTGGCATCTAAAATGAAGGAGACCATCCCGCTAACTGCGGAGAAATTGTGCATATATACCGACAATTCCATCAGACCCAGCGAGTTACTGGTAAATGCACAATAAAAAACATATTCGGCTGAGGGATATATTTTGCGGATTTTTACTTGATATAATTAGATAAAAAAGAAAAAAAAAAAACTTGCGTGAGTTCAACTGCATTAATACATGATAGCAAAAAACGCGAAGCGTGAGTTATACTTTGCTGTATTTTATTGGTAAATATTAAAAAGCTTTCAACTGCAGATAAATTTTATCATTAAGTTAAATTAGCATAAGTGTCACACTTGAATTATTTTGAGACTGGTTTTCTTATGTAATTTAATTGAGTGGGACTACTTTTATATCTTAGATTAGATTAGATCGGACTGCATTGTAATTTATTGACCTACAGTTCCCTCTAGCGGTGGATGTCTGCCACATGATGGACTGATTTCAACAAGTATCAACAGTATAGTTTTTGTTCTCCCCCCACAGCAAATGGAACTACTCACACTGAACAAACTGAAATGGGATCTAGCCTCCGTAACACCGCATGATTTCATTGAACATTTCCTGTCCAAACTGCCCATCCACCAGGAGACCAAGCAGATCCTTCGCAAGCACGCCCAGACCTTCGTGGCTCTCTGTGCGACAGGTATGCATAGAAGTCATACAGGAAACTGTTATGTCTGCTGCCCCCTCCTGTTCATTTTCTATTCACCATAAGGTTTGAGGACAGGGAAGCAATACTTCTCATTGAGATATAAGACTAGATTACTGTAAAGATCTGAAGAGGTAAGGTGCATGAAATGTATGCTAGTAAGATTTTTTTACCGGCACAATATATTATACGCTCTTACTCAGATACAGCTATGAAAACATTCCAACAACAACAATATTATTGTTATTATTGTTATTAATAATGTAATAATAATAATAATAATAATAATATCAACGATAAAACAGCAGCAACAACAAAAAACAACCACAATAATAATAATAATAATAATGATAGTGATCATTTTGGTGATGGTATTGCTTTATTTTCAGAATGGTGCATTGAGTGAATTATACAAAAATGTACATTTCATTAATGAGTGAATATATTTGCCTTCGGGGTGCCTTTCTATCGACGTATGATGCCCTTGAACATTTCCATGGATTTGTGGTGGTCTGTCTTCAAATTATGTATCAAGAGGACAATAACAACAGAAATTTTTGATGATGGTTTTATGGGAAAGGCATTTAAATTTTAATTTAAATTTCGGCAAAATGGGCCTACCTGTGCAAGTCTCAAATCATTGCATCTCTCCCACAAGATGAAAGGAGCTTAACCCTACTCTATTATATGAGGCAAATATCATGTCTGGGTGACATGCAAACTACAGGGCAAGGGGTCGTGCTGCTTTCGGCCCCTTTGCTCCTGCCAGATTGTGGGGGCCCTGGAAAGACACTCGGATCAGGAACTCAGTTTTCCTGCCATTGAAAATCTCCTAAGCCCGGTCAGAGGTGCCGTTGAACGGAAGCACAGCTTCTGAGGAGGGATAGGAATTCAGCTGGAGGTGATATTAAGGCAGAATTCCTCCCCTGAATGACCCCTGCACCACCCCCTACCTTTATTCACAGAAGTGGATTTGCACGAAGGAAGCCCTTTTGTCCCTTGGTAGGTCAGGGGGAAAACTTGGCTTGTGGTGCTGTTTGAAGTTAGCGCTTAATTGAGTGGAGTGAATGTGCTTTGACATGGCCCTCGTACTCCCGTCGTTGGTGGTTCAGCCTGAGCGAATCCCTCATCCTGCAGAAAGGTGGTTGGGGGGAAGTAGGCTAGGAGCGTCACATAAAAAAAAAGCCTGAACTATAACAGAAAGCAAACCTGAGAAAAGTGGAGTGGATTCTATTCTTGTTTTTATATTCGTGCAAGGACACAAATGAAAATCAAGGAGAGGGAAACAAAAACAATGAAACGAGTTGAAGTTCTTCTACTTGACATCGTGGGATACGCTCTAGCTGAGGTATTTGACCAGTTGCAACCTGTTAGAGCCTCACTCTATGGAACAATATATGAGGAATTTTGATTTGTCTTGTTGAAATATCTCCATTGCTCTTTCCATTTCGGTTTTAAAGGGGCTGGAGATGACTGCTTTTTCCCCCTCTTATAGGGCTTCCTGCTTTGTTTTTCCTTCAGGGTGGCTGTTGTTCTGGCTCCTCTCCAAGGCTCTGTGCTGCTTTATTTAGGACAGGTTAGCAAGGATATGGGTCTAAGTGAATGGGGGGCGTCGCTGCCTTTGTGCCCATGTCAGGTTCAATTCATCTTGCCGCACTCTCCATTTGTTTCTGGGATCTCAATGGCTTGAGGGTAACGCAATGGGATCTGACGTGATGCCATGCTCTCTTACGCTGGGCGAGCGGGGGCATCCAATTACACAACCTGGAGGGCCCTTTAATTAATAGGCTGAAATTAATGGCCGACGCAGTAAATAAATCGAGGACGCCTTTGACAATGGGTTCTGCCGGGGCGCTCGTCCGGGGAGCTTCTGGCCTGCAAGCCACCAGGGTGGGAGAACCCCACGTGCGTATTTACTGTCCTCATTTACACTTGAGAAAGGACGCTGGGCGAGTTGTTCCTTTTACGGGAGGCTCAGCGAAAACGATCTGAATAGTGATTTAGTGCCGGATGAGGGTGAGAGCACAGATGCTTCAGAAAGGGAAGGAGCATTGTCTTTGGTTGGGGTGGGGGGGGGCATCCCTCTTCCAATATGGTTACCAAGTAGATAAGTAGTTATTGAGATAAAAGGCGACATGCCTCCAAGAACGGTGGTTTTTTTTCTGTTTTTTTTTTTTACCGGCACTTCCGCCACTTGTGTTGTGAGGTTGCGAGGGTGCAGAAATGTGCTGCAGGTAATCCATTACGGAGGCGAGAATTGGGTGTATGGGTGGTTGAATTATGTGGGGGGGGGGGGGGGTGGACACGGTTCACACCAGGACAAACTGCTTATTCCTCTTGAAATCTGGGCAACCAGCCACAAGTCAGCAGGGCATAATTTTCGAGGATCTCCATGGTTCTCTTTCATGGTCCTCTTCCGTGGTATCACTCACACTCAGCTTTGTTCCAGCACATGAGCGACCGGCCCCCAGACTTTACATCCTCGGGCTAATTGTTGAAAAGTTTAAACCCTGTGAGAAATGATAGGCTGCCGATATGTTCAACTCTGTTTTTTTTTGGTCTGAATACTGCGTAACATGTAGTCCATAGGTGTAATGGCAGGACCTTCCCACTTGAGGTCCACTCTGACGCAATGCTCTCTTTCCATCTTTAAAGATGTGAAATTCATCGCCAGTCCACCATCCATGGTGGCTGCGGGAAGCGTAGCAGCCGCTGTCCAGGGGCTGCATCTCAAGAGCACGGACAGCATGCTGTCATCGCAGAACCTCACCGACTTCCTGTCGCAGGTCATCAAGAGCGACCCGGTAGGTCTCGCTGTGACGCGTACGCCACGTGCACACATGCAACCCGGCTGACAAGAAGCACACCTACGCAGTCACTGGCAGCTTTGCAACCCGGCCCAGTCTGCTGGGGGGGGTGGGGTGGGTTGGGGGTGGTTTGGTGACGCCGAGAGCGGGGAAAGAGAAAGATATGAAACAAAATCAAAAAACAATGTTTATTTTAATGGTTATGTTTTGCGTCTTTTGAACTTAAAACAATAGGCCTTTTTTGGAAAGATTAGGAAATAGTATTGAATAATAACTTTTTTAGATCTTATTTTCTCACCGCTGAGTCTCCAGTTTCCTGTTGTCTCTTTGATCCCAGGTAATTAGAGCCCAAATGATTAGAATTAGGGCCCCGAGGGCAATCCTTTCCCCCTGCCTGAATGGGGCTGTCCTTCATATTCTACACTGAGTGAATTGCTTTACCTCCCATTGTTTTGGGGCCAGGAATTCACCGGACCAGATTAGGTTTCGAGCCTTTCATGGTTCATTGTCTTCCTCCTAATCCTCCAGCCCTCCCACTCTGGGGCACAGTAGCTAAATATGCCATCATTGTCCCTAGTGTGGGCTAGCTACAGATGCAAGGGTCAGAATCACTCACCTGAATATCGCCGTACTTGCATATCATAACAGGGGTTTATCGCGGTCGGGTGTTACTACAGGAGTATTTTGTCGATCGAGGAATGGGCCAAATACTTAAGGCACTGGGTGCCATTCCCTATCAAAACATTGAGAAAAGGCAGTGCACATGTCACCGGTAAACAGACGTGATGTAAATGCGGGCTGAATGACAATTCACTTCAGTTCAATTCAAGAGGTTATCGTCACATTGACAGTAAACGGTCAGACACACTGTACAATGAAAATCTTACCCTCCATATCCCCGAACACAATCCACATATGCAAATTACGTTGGCAAAAGTAAAATACAATTAAACAGTAAATAAATAAGACATGTGTACAATTACGGCGATGAATACGTAAACACAGTGCAATGTAAACATATATTGTAAACATTATGAGCGCTGCAGAGGAGTGGATAAGTATGAAGCAGAACATTTGAGTGTGTTATTATTCTCATCTACTTGTAAATGTGTCTGCCGTTAATTTCAGCCTATTAGTTAAGGGGCCCTCCAGGTTGGGTAAGCAGGCATAGAGTAATAGTTTGAGTTTCACAGTTGCACTGGATTTTGCTGCTAATACAGTGGAAGGAGCCACAAAAGTTTCGAATCAGCTACTGCACATTGGATATTTACTTCTTCATCACTAGTCTCAAGGACTGTTGGGGGTTTCGGTCTTTTCTATGCCAGACCCATTCAGTGCCACTCATGCAAATGCTAACGCCTCAGAGACATTTCTCATGGACCAGTGGCTGCTGGGATCGAGGTCAGACAGATGTCGCCGGCAGAAAGGGACACAACAGTGCCTAGGCATGGGGTGCCCCGTGACATTAATCCTATAGCTGCGACGGTGTGCGCTCTGTGGCGCGTGTCATGGCCTTCCTGCCAGCGCGCCTGGCAACACGTGGAGCTGGCCGCAGGGCTTCACTTCCAGAATGTTCCCTTTGGAAAGCTGGAAATTTGCATGGAACCACTGGTTTATTGGCTTCATCTTTAGAAGGAGGAACACATCTGTGCTAGAAAACTGGGATAATTGATAGCTACTCCTATTCATAATAAGACGGCTTGACCCAGTCTTCTATCTGTGACTCGGGTATGACAGAGCGACACCCCTGTTGCAGTTGTTACTAATTAAAATATATTTTGTGATTTACTTTTGTAGGGAATCATTCACAGTGAAATATGTTAGGAGTTCTTGTGGTTGCACTGTGAAAGCGGCATTTATTGCAATCAAAATGATTTATTTTTGTTTGATACTTTGCAGGGCTGGTTGAGAGAATCAAAACAGTGAATGTTTTTGCATTCTGGGTTTTTCCTCACAGGACTGCCTGAGGGCGTGTCAGGAGCAGATCGAGTCCCTGCTGGAGTCCAGCCTGCGACAGGCTCAGCAGCAGGGCCACGGCGTTACCACGGACACTAAGACCGCTGGAGACGAGGCGGACCTCTCGTGCACTCCCACGGACGTGCGGGACGTGAACATCTGAGCGAAAAGCCTGGTTTGGGCCCGACCATCTCCGGGAGCATCACCGAGAGGCTTAACGAGGGAGAGTCGCCCAGCTACCGGCCCTCAACAGGCACTCCCTCTCCTCTGCTCTCCTACCAGCGCGGGCAACCTGTGGATGCGATGTGCCCACATTTCTTCAGGACATCCGGGCATCCAAGAAGGGATTAAACGGCCCACCTCATGCCTATCACCTTTTTGCTCCCTCTTTGTTTGGCAAAAAAATCACCATGAAAAAGAAAGAAGATCAAATTAACTAAGAAAAAAAGAGAGAAGAAAAACATGCCACTTACAGATATATGCCACAAAAACAGACATTTCAATCCAAGAAAATAATCGAGTAGTGCTTTAAACTACAGACAGTTTGTGCCTAAAAAAAAAAAACACAAAAAGAAAACAAAAAAAAAACAAAACGAGGAAAAGTGAAATAATGAATCTGGTTTTGTATCCAGACTGTGTGTATAATATAATTTTGTTTCAACTGCAGAAAACCATTTATAAAAGAGAAGATGCATTGTTTGTCCTTGATTAGTACAACGTTACAGCTTCTCACAAGTCCAGCTGTTCTACACTCAACGCTAATGTGCGTCTGCTAGCTTTTGTGTTTAGTCACTTTAATATATTGTGTAGGCTTTTTGAATTTCGAGTCTTAAAGCATTCGCCATCTTCTCTTTTTACAATGGTCAATGTAACCATGTATTGTACTTTTGTTTAGCATACATTACATTGTACTATTATTCCTTTAAAGTCTGTGGATTGCAGAAACTTCCAGCTTGTAAGGTATAACAATTTATACATACAACATAACACCAGTTAACTGCTCGTTTTTAAGTATAGCAAGTGCATGTATGAAAGAAGCTAAAGACTAGTTTTGTTGGCATAGACATTATGTCATAAAGACTACTGTAGCTAGCAATCAATAAGCTGATATACACCTTAAATCCTTATAAAGCCCTTGTTTAGTCCACAGTCTTTTAAATATGATTATTCTGTCTTAGTTTCTAAAACCATTCCATTTAAAAGCACTTTCAGTCAATTGCATATTACTAACTCTTTTGAAAACTCTGTGGAAAATTTTCAGACGAATGGAATGGTTTCTGAATTTTGCGATTGTTTCCGCAATATCAAGATCAGGTCCTTATAACTATGGTGTTACTCGTTAAGAAAGGACGCGGTGAAGATGTATGCCTTAGCGAATGTGAGTGCCAGGTTTCTGAGCTGGAATTATTGTTCTTTTTTGTCATTGTGTCTTTCGCAAAGATTAGGAAAGGTTTTTTTTTTCAGACGGAACGAGCCATCTTCACCAGTAGGGTCTATACGATGCTTGTTGTTGACGATGCTGGTCAACATCGCATTTCCCGGTTTTTTTTAACTTACATCCGAAGCGTTACGAAACACTAATAGCATAATTTATAGCATTAAGAATTATTTATATTTTGATTTTAGCGGCCAGTATCGATTACGAAAGAACGATTGGTCTTTCTTAGTGATTATTTAAACTTTCTAAGAGCATGATTGCTAACAGAGCAGGGAATGAATTCATTAAATCCCAGAATTGCTAAATCCAGATCAGTAGGCCCTACTTACAGTATACTGAAAGTGAACAGGAAGACGATTTGTGTATATAACTGGTTTATGTGAGGCAAAAGAAAACATGAACAATGTTAGTAATTGTCATTATAGTAATAATGCTCTATCGGTTTCCCACCTTTAAACATGAACTGGTAGTGGCTGTCAGAAGATTTTGCACAAACTCGAAGATGTCGCATATTTCTAGAGGGATGTGGAGGATAAAGCTGGAAGGAGGGTTCATTGAAGTAGTTGAGGGAGGAAAAGGTGATGGCATGATGTAAGTGAGTAACTGTCGAATCAAAGTGTTGATTGTAGGAAAACAATGAGAAATGGAGTGTACACTCCTTATTGAGCTGCTATGGAGAAATTCCCAGCAACATAAGATGACTTTAACATGAGAAAAAAACAGACAAAAAAGAAACAATGCTTTTTTTCTTATCTAAATGTTTTGCTGCTATTTTTGTGATCATGTTTTATTACAATGTCAATATACTGCCATGTAATAGGTTTTAATTTTCTCATAGAAAATTATGATATTGACATCGTTGTCATTTTTGTAGTTTGTTTTTATGTGATCAGTTTTTACTTAATGTGATTTCTGCGCTATTCCAAAAAAAAGAAAAAAAAAGAGATAGACAAAGGTTCCTGTTTTTTTCACAATACCTCATGCTAAAGACAAGATCTGTTGTTAATTTAGTCCGGGTTTTTTTCTTTTTGTTTGTTTTTAATTCTATTTTATTTTATTTGTCTGTTCAGTGCCTAATAGTTCTGTTTTTAAACTGCAAATCCATATGCATTTATCATTTTCCGAATGGGTCCTGCAGGGAGCGAGTAGAGATCATTGATTAAAACTGGTGCCATAACAAATCTGATAATATAACTCTTTGAGTTTTAAGCTGTTTCATTAAAAGAGACTGTATCACCCCAATTTGGCCATTGGTGGCCACATTTTATATATTTATAAAGCTTTTGTACAAATTTAAAGCCAATATGATAGAATTTTTAAAATGGCATGTCTACTTTAAAAGCCATAGTATATTTACTGATAGTAATTTAACATAGCTCTGATTCAAAGTGTACCTGGTATCATCTTGTCTTCACTGCAAATGACCGGAGACCTGCCATTTTTTAATCAAATGTATTTACTGCACAATAAATTTGAAGTAGATATGTTTAAAACACAGCCTTTTTTTTCCTCATACCTATACTGGGATTTCAGTTTTGTCCTTCCTCGTAACTCGTATCTATCAGTATACTTGTTTGTCTCAGGCCTTTCTGCGTCAAGAGAGGAATTATCAAAAAAAAAAAAAAACACACCACCGTCTCTGAAAAGCAAATAATCTCTCTCCAATATGAGGCCATTTAGCCATAGACCTGATGCTGCTATTCGTTCATCTCCAAGAGCATAGAGGGTAGCAGGGTAGAACATTTTTTTTTCTGCAGCTTTGGGCTGCTAGGTAAGCTACTGGCAAACCCAGGACCCAGGAGGACAGGATATTTTATTTTATGTCCAGCACAGCAATGTTTGTTACCTCAAAAAAAAGGGAAAAAAAAGAAAAAAATAACGCTCTTTGTCAAAGCCCCTTTGTCCATGAAAATTTTTTGAAAAGAGTATGGAAAGACAGAATGAAAATATGAAAACATTTCCCAATAATCAGTGGGGCATGCAGATCAGCATAACACTATTAGCCATTCTTTCTGTGGAAGCTTGTGCCCTTTAAGGCGACTTGATTGGTCAGGATGAGAAATCTGTGAGTTGTTGTCTGCATGTCAGATATGCTTGTTGCCTACGTGTCCACTGTAACCGGAGGCAGTTCCTCTTAAGAATTCTCCGTGTTCTGAAGCAATCTTTATTAAGGCCAAATGCTGACTGAGGGCCCAAGAAAACATGGAGTTGACTTAAAATTCTGTTAAATGTCTTGTCCATTCTTTGTTACAGTTGGTCTGAAATGCACAATCTTTACCCACAGACCGTGACTTAGTCTTGTTTCGAGCAACACCCTACTCTAGAATAAAAAAAAAAATTAAAATCCATCATTTAAAATCTTCTGTCTCTTTTTTTGGGGTGGGTGGGCAGAAGTATCATATCAAAAGCAGAGGACATGTGAAATGGAGCCCCGATTTACATTTAAAAAGTGAACATTTCCCGTCTCTGTATTTAGTGTAGCTGCATCGGTTTTTTTTGCTTTGTTTTTGTTTTTCTAGGAGAATTACATCAAAAGACTAACCTGTCATGTAGAATTTGGCTTCAACCCAGATGTACAAAATTTTGTCTTTGGAGTATATGCACTGTGGGCACAGTGTGCTGGAGACACATTATTATTCTGAAAGATCTGACTCAGACTTTTTTGCAAGAGGGAGAAAAAACCTTTTTTTTCCTGCTGTGCTGGGTGATGACAGAAACTGGCATGAATCCCATTGCCCATTCTGTTGTCAGCGTGGGCTTCCTCAGAGTGGGAGTCCTTACGCTTGATATCTGTAACCATACCACTTCATAGCAGCCGCACCTCACGTGATGAAACACGCCTATGGATGATTTTCGCTTTAATCATATTTGTTTGTTGTATTATGTTTCCCGTCATTGTTTTGTGAGGGCATATTCAAGATTCAAGATTTTTATTGTCACACGTGTTTGGAGGAGCACAGTGAAATTCTTATGCCACAGTTGCAGGGGATGGGACAGGTGCATGGTGGGGACAACAGGACAAACAGCAGTGTGATACAGGACAAGACAAATAGGAGTGCGAGAATCTAAGTAAGCTATACAATCAAACCATAACAGTAAGCAGAAATGAAGTGATTTAGTAAACTACTTAGTGATGATCTTCTCAGTTCAGGTCTGCAGTTATATGGGGAGAGAAATAATTCATAGCTGTATGCAAGAATCATCTGGTTAAACACAGGTGTGTAAACTTTGGATGAGAGGAGGTGTTACCCATTGTTGTGAGCTGTGTGGTTTTGGGTGTACCAGGTTCAAAATAAATCACGGATAAAATTTCTCGGTTTTAATGATGAACTTTTGTTTAGCTGAGGGAGTGGTGACTACTTTTGCTCACGGTGTCATGCTGAAAAAGTTTTAAAAGGGGGAGTCTGGATTTCATAGCACCCAAGTTAATGTCCCGGAGGCTTGCAATCCGGCTCTGTTCATAACTCGGAGGCTTCAGGTTTATTTAGTGTGGATGGTGAACAGAAACTTTTACTTGCAATGGCTTTAATGCAGCTAGTTCAGTTTGACTGTGCTGTCGAGCAAAATCTAGGGTAAAGGTTCTTGTCCCAGACGGGCCAAAGGCAGCAAAGCCTAACTTGGGTTTGGTACTGTCTATTTAAAAGAAATGTGCATTACTAAATGAATAATCATATTTGAGGGCTTTGTTCTTGACAAACAACCTAAAAATGTAGCTATTGACAAAAGATGGGCCCTTGTGTGAGAGGGAAAGAATCCGACTTCTGTGGACAATGGGAACTTTCATATCTTGCTGTTTAGCACTTTCACGCTTTAGCTTTTAGTGCCTCCGCAGATGTCGTTTCTGAGGGACAATTTGTGCCAATCGCCAACCTGCTGAAGGTAGGAGGCTGTGAGATGAGCCATTTTCCGAGTTCACAGGCTCCTCAGCCTTTTGCTGAGGGACCCCTCTCCCTTTTGTCATCCAGCGTGGCTTTTTTTAAGCGCCGTCTTCAAGCGCGCCATCAGCAAAAGATAAATTGTGGGTCCAGCAATAGCGCTGGTATTCATTTGTCTTCAATGGCTCTTTCTGGAGGGGTCACTCCTCGCTGCCTGCCTGCCCCCATGCGTCTGGTTAATCAGGTTGAGTTTTCTGCTGTCGGGTTTTTTTTTTGTTTGTTTGCACTGAAAAGCAAACTGCACATTTATCATTGCCAGGTGAATGGCTCCAGAGGTGGTGGGGGCAGGCGGGCTGGGGGCAGCGAGACGCTCCTCGTTCAGCGGGGGACTTTCAAGGGCCGCGGTTTGGGATGCGGCGGCAGCATTTGTTGCGTCTCTGTCTCCCTCTCTCTCTTTTTTTCCCTCCCTCCTTTTTATATGTCACCATTTGCCACCTGCCTCCGAAATTCCTGCATTTACCAACCCCTGACTACCCGGCTGGAAGGAAACCAAAGAAATGCGGCCATGCTGCTGCTCTCCCTCTCTCTGTCCTCTCTCTCCTACTGTTCTGACTGAGTTTTGAATTAGTCACAGGGTTTTTTCAGCCGTTGGATCATTTTCCCTTTGTTAGGGACCCTTGAGCTCATATAAAAGTAAACCAAGAGGGGTGGCACCCTTAAGATGCCGTTGCTCTTCCTGGTACCGTTTGAGACTTTTGAGAGGGGTAAAAGTATACGGTGTGTGCAGAGGAGATGAGAAAAGGGGAGAGAAAAGAGCAAATTGTTGCCATATATGGGTATTTATATACTGTCAATATATACAATATTACTGTGTTTGCATATGAAGGGAATATGCACATGGATACTGTGTTTTAATGTGTGATAGAGAGAAGAACGCAAATGTTTAGAGGTTTTAAACAGCTCTGCTC
This sequence comes from Mormyrus iriodes, assembly GCA_011763525.2. Taxonomy (NCBI): domain Eukaryota; kingdom Metazoa; phylum Chordata; class Actinopteri; order Osteoglossiformes; family Mormyridae; genus Mormyrus; species Mormyrus iriodes. The sequence continues at coordinate 19,655,009 of JAAGVU020000019.1, forward strand.
ATAAATGTTGCAATTCTCTGCCAGAATTTCAGAACTGCGGCAGCAAAGAGCGTAGTGGTTGACTGCCGAGGGGGGGGGGGGGTCACCCCTCGCTGCTCGCGTGGCACCCAAAGCTCTCGTTTGTTAACTTTTCACGCGCTCGTGTGCTCAGGACCCCGAACCGCGTCTAAGTACACCGCCTGGTCGCACTCATCTCATTGCCCCCCCAGCCCCCCCAAACGGCCCTGCCATGCCAGTTTGTAATTCCGTGCAGTTTAGATCGAGCCGGAGACTCAGGTCTAAAGTTGCGTAGGTAAAAGGTGCATTGACGGCATTCCAGACCGGGCCGCCTCGACGGGCGCCTTCTGGGAACGACGCGGTTTTGTCTGTCTGCCTCAAAAAGTGCCGCCCGGCGGTGCTCACCTGCTGCAGGGTGCATAGGCCAGCTGTCAGCCCCCGGCCCTTCTTTGTGCCGCTGAATTCTGATCTGTCCCGCGCACTGAAAGGCGGCCATCCGGAGTCCTGCGGCCCTTCCATCCTCCTCGCTCCTCCATTGTCATCCTCCCGGCCCAAGCACCACACTGGGCCCGAAAGCCTGGCTTATTGTCATCTATTGGAAACTCCTTTTGCGAGTCCATGAAAGCTAATGTGCGTTTGTGTGGCCCCTTTGGTTTAACGTTCAGAAATGTGGACGGCAGATTAAATGCTTTTATGGGACTTGTTTCGGGGACAAAGACCTGCATCAGCTGGGATTATTACAGTGGACTGTGGTAAGACTAAGATAATGCATGAAGCAGGACTTTAGTGTGGGGTGCCGACTACATTATTACCATATTCATAAGAGTCTTAGCAGATGCTTACATCAAAAGGGATTTGCATAGCGTGCAGCTTTAGACATTTGTACACCTCTATCCATATTAATGACACAATTCAGGTTAAGGTACAAAAGCAGGGCTTCTCTGGGGATTTCTGAGCCAGTAGGTTTGGCCAGAAGATCTGTTTATAACCACCATGAGTCCTGCACTTCAATGCGATGAGAATCCCTCCGTAGCAATCGGTTTTAATAGGTAAAAAAATACAATCACTCTGAGAAGCGTGTGGAGCATGTAGAGTCTGAGATTAAGCACAGAACCTGCACTCAGAGTTCACTATGCCCTGTGTCAACAAAAACATACCAAAAAGAACATTATATAATAATATGGGTTTAGTGTGGCAGGGAGTATGATATCTTACCCAATTTTATTCTGATACCCCAGTTTAACCTAGTAGATTAGATAGATAGATAGATAGATGGATGGATAGATAGATAGATAGATAGATAGATAGATAGATAGATAGACAGATAGATAGATAGATAGATAGATAGATAGATAG
>JAAGVU020000019.1:19656461-19678237 GCA_011763525.2 Mormyrus iriodes
ATAGACAGATAGATAGATAGATAGATAGATAGATAGATAGATGATAGATAGATAGATAGATAGATAGATAGATAGATGGATGGATGGATGGATGGATGGATGATATACTTTATTTTCCACATAGGGAAATCTGAATCTAGGACTCTGCCAAACTGGACCTGCCAAAACACAAGTCCAGAGTACCATGTTTACATGATCCATCCATCTTCCAGCTGCAATGGATGGGCTGCCAGTCCATCTCAGTGCACACACAGACACACTCGCAGCCACACATGTAGACAATTTAGCGATATCATTAAACTGAGTACACGTCATTAGTCTTTGGGCAGGAACTTCAAGTACCCTGAGGAAACCCACGTGACTCCACACTCTCGGAACAGGGCTGGGAGTCATACCCTCAGCCTTAGATGTGTGAGGTCACAGGCAGCTCATCGAGTCTCTCTGCCACTCAGTATTAATATTATGAAACTGTAAATTACTTTTTACTAAGGACTGAATTTTTTTAAATAAAAATAATTATGCATTCATACACACATGACAGTTTTGACCCAATGCAAAACTCAATGTAAGGGAAAAGTTGTACAAAAAAGTTACTTTTATCGGATTGTTTATTAACTGTTTGAATTGTTTTCCTTTGTCTTACATTTAGTGTCTCTAATACTTCAGCTCTACAGCTATATATACTACCAGCAGAGGGACCTCACACGTGTGACAGCCTTACAGGTCTTCCTTTTGGCCACAAGATGGAAGTATTAGATGGGTTGTCCATTGCATGGTTTCCCAAACACTGATGAAACGTGACTAATTACTAAAAGATAATTATTACTGGTCCACAAATTGTATAATCATCTGCAATCCATTATTTAAATAAATGTCAGCCATTTGGTATAACCTGTGACACTGAATGATAATAAATTGCAAGTGTATCTTAAAGAATAATATTTTCTGAAATGCATTATATCTAGATATTCTTTAATAACACATGGTAATATTATGTGATGCCTGACTTTATGTGGAATATGAATTATCCTTTGGCGGTATATTTTCATGTCAAAGCTAGTACATACTGATTTAAATTTACTATGAAAGTCTTGCTAAGAATAGAACACAACAGTTTTTAAACATGTCAATGTCTAAACAAAACAAAATGAGTAACTGCCATATATAAAATATCAAAATGTTTTTTTTTTACAAAAAAAACCTTTAATATTTATGTTTACATATCTATACACAAAAGTGATGCATATGAATTATGTACAGTTTTAAATACAAAAAAATAATTTCTCTGGAAGAGTTACAGCAAAAAAAATGGATAAAATACATCTCTGCATTTATGAACAAATTTTTTTCATAATAATCAAAACAAAATTCTTTCAAAAAATATACCTTCCAAAATGTCCCCATTTCTAAATGCTAGTGCTCTTCCTGAACTGGAGTGGCCCAATATGGGGTTTGAGCATGTCATTCTTCAGGATAGCTCATATATTCCCACACTAAAAAAAAAAGTTAGATGTTTAACTCTCTCCTGCCATATTGCAATTTCAGATTTGCAATCCATTCTGCAGTTTCTTCTTCTCTGCCAGACTCTGCAACCTCAAGAGGGACAACAAACATAATGGTGGTCACTGAAAGCTGGGACTATGCATGAAGACCCAGGACAGTCTTCCGAATAGGTCCATGCTGTCTGGTGGATCCTGTTCTGTGTTGTCAGATTCCTTGGGATCAGCCTGCTGAATGTTCACTGGCTCCAGTGAAAGAGTGCTTGCCATGGGCAGGAAGTGAGACAGTGCGGATGGGCCTCGCTCCTGCTCATTCTGCCTCTGTATCCTGCTGCACAAGGTCACTGCGATGCCGTGTTTGTCTGAGACGTAGATGTTGTACCCGTTGGGAAGAACATGCTCCACAAAGGAGCAGTTGTCTTTTACGTAGGTGGCCTACCAAAGGTGACAAAATGAGAAAGAGACTGAGATAACATGAAAAAACAAGTGTGCGGATCTTTACTGACATGAAGAGTTTAAGTACAGCCATCTCTGAAACGTACAAACTCTGTGTCACGTTCTTCGAATACTGTTTGCACAATGCACAGAATCGCCCTGTGGCCACCAGGGATATTGCTACTATTTCCATCTATTGAGGTTGTAGCTGGGCAAACATGCCCCAGTGCGGGGCAAAGGTTGCTCTGAAATGTTCTAATTACTGTGTTGGGGTGTTTCTCCCTAAAATAACGTGAATAATCTACCCAGGAATCAGCTCAGCCATTGAAAAAAATACACAGGTCAAAGCATTGCGTTTTTCAACAATGTAGACTGCATATAGTGAAACTAAATGGCAGGAGAAGATTTAGACTTAACCTGCTGTGCTAACCATGCATTTTTAATTTTAAACATCTACAAATACCTAAGATATTTAAAAGAATGTAATTCTTTTAGGATAGTTCATTCATTTAAACAGCACCCCGTCACCCCAAAAAATAATTAATAAATAAGCAAAATTTAGATCATTCCTTTTCTTTCGATCTTGATCATCTTCTATTTGAAAACGTACTCAGTGCAGAATGCTTACTGCAAAATAATCCTGGCCTCTAAGCATTAGGTATCAGTCTGCAAATAGTTGACACAGGTGCCTATTTGTTGACATTTCTGTGCACACTTCCCCCAGCCTTTAAAAGTAAATTCGGATCTCACATAAGTGCTGTTAGTCTTGGCACAGGCAGTGCATGAGCGGACTTCTGACCAGTGGCAGCCCTGGCAGAACATCATATGGAAATGAGCTAATCAAAACTCTTGGCTTCTCCTCTCTACTGACCATCTGCACTAAGAGTTGCGTTAAAAATAAATATCTTATAAGTCTCAGATGTACCTAATTCGGGATAAACAAAGGATTCGGCCAATCAGCGTTTACGGTTGTGTGGTTCGATCAAGAATTATTCAAGTCCTTTAACAGTAAAAAGCAAACAGGTCTAATTCCCCAAGGATGAGTGAATATTGTTCAAGCTTTTTCTAACTTACCGATCCATACAATTTTCCACTTTGCTCCATGCAGAGGTAGTAGGAACTCGCTACACCTTTGATAACAACAAAGCCTGTATCAACAGGTACAACTTCCATTAAACCTAAAGAAAAAAACAGTGTAAAACTACTTTTATACTTTATTTTAATGAGTACAAACTAATGGGAAATGCATGTACTAATTTAAAATCAGTTCAAGTTGTATTTCCATTGCATGCCATGCTTGTAATATATGCTTTGCAATGACAATGATGCTTCGGTAAGACGATCGCTTTCATTGACTGAGCAATTTACTCACAACAATATCCAATAAAGCAGACCACAGGCCTGAATAAAAACTATGTATGCTTAATTATAAATTTAATATGAATATACAATGACAAACAAAATGCAATAACAACATGCTTTGCCGTCCGTTAAATGATCTTCGGCTAGGATCTCCATCACTAGTGTCGCCTTAGCTTTGATCAGCCTCTTCCTCCTCCTTAGCTTCAGTTAAATGTACTCACTATAAGCACTTTGGAGAACAGACCCGTCCACGTTGCCATCGGGGTTGATTCGCAGATGCAGTCCACGCCTCGCAGCGTACAAATGCCGAAGACGAATAGGCTGCCCCCAGCCATTGTCATACTGAGGTCCTGAGTCGAGTAGCGGGAAGCATGAAGCTCCAGCAGCAAATAAAACATGTACTATTTTAACAAGGATATAGACACCGAAAGTCATGCCGAAAAACCGCATTAAACATACAGAATGCGGCCTCTTCCTCTCTTTAACTCGCAGATGTGGAATAAGTCAGATCACCTGCGCTTTAAATACAGCTGCTGTCAGTCCAATCGATAACATTTTTCCCGTCTTACCCAGGGCAGTTCTGGGAAGTGAATCGCAAGGTCGAAACGTAAGACAGGATTGTGCACGGTACGTGGTCCTTTCAGCTTTGCACGCTTATCAATACCTAAAGCCAAGCTCTCTTATTGTGAGCATGTTTAACTGCAGCTGAACAAACAAGTTTCCGATTCGTACTGTGTGTTTTCAAATTATCCGCTGATTTGCTTTGCACATAATTCATCAAGAAAAAAATATTTACTGGCCTCTGTCTTACATGCAGTTACGATTAAACAATTTTTAAAAAGTTATTAATGTTCTGGAGAGCAACAGCGGTGCTTAAGAGTGACCATACTAAAGTAATGAACGCAATTCGTCACATTTGCGTTAAATAACTCTGGCGGTAATAATTACGACGCTTTTCACGCGTTTTCTTTGCGCAGTAGCATAAGTAATCCGCAGGTAAACAGGCCTAATATAGAAATATTCAAGTGGCATTGTCAGTGTTGACCTTTAGAAGATGGCTTCAGTAATTGTTTTGTCATGATTCATGCAATATTATAATATTTTTATTGAAAACCAGAAGACTTAAACACCCACCATTCATCATCACATATCAAAAGTAGTTGTATAATTGGTTTTTAATTCTCAGTACGCAATTTCCTATTGTCACCGCTAGGTGACGCACTAAATCAGAAAAAGAAACTGGCTATAGCCTAATAGCCATACACCTGCTTTTCAATACACCAATGCTGTAAACGGTGATTGCTGCACGTTTATCATTGCCAGGACCGCTGTCACCTTTTACTGATTATTATTGAACTTCTCCATGTAATTGAGAGATTTCCTTGATTTGCTACATATTCAGACAAAATGTATTTCTTATCCATATTAAGACAGTTTGGACAATTCTATGCTTCCAACTTTGTGGGAACTGTTTGGGGATAGCCCCTTCCTGTTCCAACATGACTGCGCACCAGTGCACAAAGCAAGGTCCATAAAGACATGGATGAGTGAGTTTGGTGTGGAGGAACTTGACTGGCCTGCACAGAGCCCTGACCTGAACCTGACATAACACCTTTGGGATGAACTAGAACGGAGATTGCGAGCCAGGCCTTCTCATCCAACAACAGTGCCTTTTCTGGATGAATGGGCAAAAATTCTCACGGACACACCCAAAATCTTGTGGAAAGTCTTCTTAGAAGACTGGCAGCTGTATTAGCTGCAAAGGAGGGACCAAGTCCATATTGAAGACTTTTAAAATGGGGTGTCATAAAAGTTCCTCTGGGTATAGTAGCCAGACGGCCAAATACATTTGTATGTACATTGTATGTAGGTGAGAGAAAGCTTGGTAGAGTACAGTCACCTGCAAGGATGACCATGGAGCTGGGGGTTAAGGGCCTTCCTCAAGGGCCCACAGACATGACTGTTCTTCTGAGGCCCGGGCACAAACTGACGACCTTCCAATCACAGGCACAGAGAATTTGCCCTGTTTCATGACAACAAAGAAAAAACAAAACAAAAAGTCGAAAAATGCCTTTAAGTATATAAACATGTTACTTTTATCTTTTCTTTTAAAGGGAAATCTGTCGCTATTAAAGCCTGTCTGAAAGACACCATCTGCCAGATGATGACGAAGGCTAGGATACCTGCAGATACCGGCTGTTTTGCACCTTTTAGGTGAGCACCGTGTTTGAAGGTAAAGGATGACACGGGCTCTGTCAGCGCCGGTTTTTTACCCCATAGGGGTAGATACAGTGTTCTTTAGCAGCTGGAAACATATTAAAGAAGCATTCTCAGGGTCGAGATAGGGGTAATCTTGTATCTTCTCACAGGACGCACACGGCGGTAAGCCTAGAGAGACACTGCTCCTTATCAGCAAGGTTCCCCCTCTTTGAAGGGCCTCATTTCATATAACATACCAGTATATGAGGTGCATTGAAGTAACATTTTAAAACGAATGTGTGTTTTTCTTTTTTTTTTTTATTGATCCATGAATAAAAAAACATGCGCTGACACGCTGTTCACGCCACGCGATCTCTGTAAGAATGGGCAATCAATCCCTCAGATATCGCAAATGTTGGAATTGTGATTTAAAAAAGTACTTTGGGTATAATTTGGTATCTTTCAGTCACCTGGCAAGTGGGACAGAGACATAAGTAAATATGTGACTGCCTGTAGGTCTGTATGTAATGTTTGTTGTGGTAAAAAAAAAATGGTAGTCTGTCCATTTCTGTTTGTAAATTTGTGTTTGAAAGTTAATGGCATGAAATGAGTGTATGCAAATTACTGTGAAACTTTATAACGGTGAAAATTATGTACTTTTGAGTAATTTTGTTTCCAGAAAATTGAGGGAAAAGGTGCAATTCCATTGCATTCAAGACACATTTTTGAACAGCCCGTGTAATTAATTTTATAGCAGGCTGAAGTGTAGGATTCTTGTTATGGTGGGGATGTCAGTGTGGTTCAGCTTCTGGTTCACGTCTTTAAAATTATACTTATCTCCTTTACACTGAGCTTTACATAGTCCTTATAAACCTGTTAGATTTCACTGTTGCAATTAGTGTTTATCTTGCTTTTGACTTTTACTTTTAGTGTCATACTGTGTCATGGATTGTACCATCATGGATTGATACAAATTTTCGTATAGTTATTTGTACTTATGAGTACAACAAGATATATCCTAAAGCAGTTTAGGGTCTGGTCACATATTCTGTAAAATGTTATTGTTGGAAATCCAATTTTATCCATTTCTCCTCACATCTGGAGTGAAATGAGAAAATTCAGGCCTTTTTTTTGTTTTTCCTAAGTCTTCAATTTGATATCTCTGAATGTTCACAAATACGGGCTGTGAAGTTATCGGGGGGAGCCTGTAAGTAGCTCTTAGCATGTAGGCATTATTTATGTAACTGGCACTCGTTCAGCTGTGGCATGTTTGAGCACGAAACCGTTTCAGCAGCCTGCACACCGCACATCCTGTGAAGGGCCATGAGTGAACGGGCAGCTCTTTGAAGGTACCTCTGGTGTCACGCTAAGTTTTATTTATCAGGAGCTTTCATCCAAAGCTACATACAATTCAGAAAGCAGGGTAGACAGTCCCTGGAGAAACAGCGGGTTAAGGGGCCCAACCAACCCTGGGATTTGAACTGGCAACCTTCTGATCCCAAGCACAGCATCCTAACCCACACATCGCCCCTAAAAAGCTTCCATGCAATCTCTGGCTTAAGAGGCCAATGCCTTCTCTATTAGGCCACTGGGGCTGCATATGTGCTACTAGTTTTTTGCTAATAATCTAATAACAGGGTACATGAATAATCTGATTTCTGTCTTTTTGGGCAGGGTCAAGGTAAAGCACTTTGAGACAATGTAATGTTGCGAAAATGTGCTATACAAAAATAAATGGATTGATTGATTGTTACAACTCCTGAGCCGAATTTGAAAATACTCCCTGATTTCAGTATTCAACCTTGTAGTGTTGGTTACACCGTGATTGGCCTGTGGTCAGCAGAGATGCAAATCTGTATCACTTTAACGTTGGAGAGCCTGCTGATGCTCAGGAGAAAATGTCTGATTGCCCAGAACCATCTCATTTCTTTGGGGAGCTTTTACATTGTTCCTGTTTTAGACTTCAAACAAGAACAGCGTTTAATTAAACTTATTAGCTAGCGGTGTCATTAATATTTCCTTTGTAGAGGTACTAGATAAGTGTTGACTTCCAAATAAACAAAGAGGCTTCTGTCTCCTGAAAATTTCTCCAAATGTCCTTCAAATGTCTTCCAACTGGCTCCCCGTGTAATATGAGTAGCCAGAAATGTCAGGGACCATCTGTACTTGTCAGTGTGGTGCGGCAAGTGATGGACATGGGGCGACATGCACCCCGTCCCGAACACCTGTATGTAAAGCACATATCGGGGAATGATAAAAATGCGAGTGCCAGGGCCATCCGTGACCCCGTGAAGCCTCAGTGCCACGCAGAGCAGAGACAGCCTGGTGTACGAGGCATGGCACGCTTCACAGCCGGCTGCATGGTGCCGGACGAGAACAAAACGCGGAGTTTCCCTACCCAAAGCGAAAGGGGCGATCCCAGTTCCCGGTGGGGAGCCACTTCCCTGCATCCTCCCCTGGGTCCTCAGAGCGCTCGGGTGGGGAAGGCCCGTGTACAGTGGGTAGGGGCACTATGCAGTTAACAATGTCTTGGCATAAATACACGGGATTCCTTTATTTGCATATTTATTTACCTAATATTCTTTTTCAGAATGTTTACTTTTTGAACTTTTCACTATCTGCTTGTCTGCACTTTGCATACTGTCTTATACTGTGTCTTGTTTCGCGCTAAATATTTATTTGCATTTTGCATATCTTGCTGCTGTGTGTGAAAGAACTTTACCTGGGATTAATAATGTTCATCTTATCTTTTAAAAAACTTTGCTTGAGAAGTTAAAAAGTGGCTGCATTAAAAACTCAGATTTATTTCTGTAATTAATTGAAGACAGTCTTCTTCTGACCTATTCATAAACGTGGTCTGGCAATTGAATCTTTTTTAGCTATTTTTTGAGCGTTTGTTTCTAGTTCTTATCGATTGCTAAATAAAGGATGTTTTAGATAATTACTGATAAGTTCTGAATACGCATTGTTTTAGCAATATAAAAAGATTCAAGGTCAGCTATTCTTTTCATCTTATACAAGACACAATATATCTTTATTGTCACTGTGAAGTACAATGAAATGACGTTTGGATCATCCTGTCAAAGCCGCAGAAAAAATCTATGTAAGCTAAAAGAAATTTAAGAAAAAAATTAATTGCATATAACAATGTACAAATGCACAGTATTCATCTGAAGGTATAAAATGTTGCTCACAAATTATTGCACATGAGATTAATTATTACACTTCACGGTACTGAGATGAATGTGACAGCAGTTTTTGCTGTATAGTCAACGTGGGTGACTGTATGACGTCTGGGAGCCAGAACAGGTACAGTGCAAATTCTGTGAGTGCAGTGCGTGATGTGTGTAGTGTGGATAAGTCCCAGCTCAGTTCAGTGTGGCGCTGTTGTGGGGGGTGGGGGGGGGGGCAGAGTGGGCTCAGTGTCTTTAACGGCGTGACCACTTTGGGCTAGAAGCTGTTCTGCAGTCTTGCCGTGTGAGCGCACAGGGCTCTGTAACGCTTTCCAGACGGTAGAAGAGTGAAAAGGTCATATTTGGGGTGGGATGAATCACTGCAGATGTTCCTGGCTTTGTGGCTACAGTGGGTTCTGAAGAGTTTCTCCTGGATAGGAAGCTGTGAGCCAGTGATCCTCTGGGCTCTTTTGATGATGTGCTGGAGGGCTTTCCTGTTCTCAAAGGTGCTGCATCACCATGCTGTGATGCAGCAAGTGACGATGGACTCTGTGGAGCACTTGTAGAAGGTGACCATCAGCTGCTGTGGAAGTTGTGCTTTCTTTAGGCTTCTCAGGAAATCTGAACTGCTTTTTTGGCCATGGCTGTTGTATTTTTTGACTAGGATAGGTCACGGCCCATTTGGACAGCAACAAAATTGAAGTTCTGGACAGTCTCCACCTTCTCACCACTTTGAGTGTTTGAGGCAGTTTTGTTCAGTTGTGCTGTACTGTATGGGAATAGGATGGAATCTGGCAGTGACTGTACCGCAGTACATAATTCTGTACATTCTTTTTTACCTGGTGCATCTAGTGTTTGAACAATGGACCAGTAATTTTAGACTTACCTCTTTCACAATGATTTTTGGGTATCTCTAGATTAGCGTCATGGGCATAGAAAATTACACCAAAGCATCTAGTATTGAAGATCAAGTGACTCAGCCGACATCAGATTGTCAGTGGGCGGGAAGAGCTTCCATCCCTTCACCTTTTGCTTGTTGACTGTAGAAAGTGATGGGACCTTTCTCTGTTTCTACAGGGGGAGATTACAGGGTTAGGGCCTTACCCTTGACAATCCTCATTGTGGAAAGCTGTTCTAATAGTGAGCTTGTGAAAGGATGAAGTTAAGCCTTGTTGAAGTGATTTTTTTTTTTAAATAGACAAACATTTGAAGTCCCAGAACAACTCACTTACTGTTCAATCTACAAAGGAGCAGGGGGGGCACAAACACTCTAAATATACCCCTTGCTCACATAGGTCTAACCCATGCCCCCTGCCGCCGCCCCAGGCACAAGTTTGGACCTGTTCCTCTTCTAGCTTGGATCAGGGTGAAAATGTGCCACCTTTATCGGACACTATAATATTAGTTCCCTTTTCTGGAAAATCAGTGTCTCAGACCGATGAAAGATGTTTCACTGATGTAAACATGTGAAACCCAGACACTTTGGACCGGCTATAATGCTTACGATTTGTATTGGTCCAGACCTGTGAATTTATATTTGAGTGGAGCATGTAGCGCTTATCTGGTCATCACATTGCTGTGCAATATGTTATGTTACAACATGAAGTACATCCAGTGTGGAAAATCCCAAACTACAGAAGTAGGCAGCTGTTTGCTACGTACGTCTATAGGTGCATGTGCAGAGATGCCAGTTCACTGTGACAGCAGACACAAGAGTCACCTTTGCTTACCTGGCTGTTATGTCTGTCTTCTGTGAGAGATACTGAGTCACACCACTCGCAGGTGTACAGCAACTCTGATCTGCCTTTTTGGTCTTTTGCCTGTGGTCTGACCAGGTGGGGAAATTTGAATGCATGTGTCCTGGATGAATTTGCTTTAGCTTTGTTCTATTTTTTTATTTAGGACTGGTGGAGACAAATTTGTAGGGTAGATTAAACAAATGGACCATGGAAACAATTAACAACATTTTTCACAAAGGTCCATGACCACTGAAGAGCACGTATGCTTCACGTTTGTCTGTGGCCAAGTCTTGATTAGTCCTTTTAGTGTCCCAGCGACCCAGTGAGCCAAACACTGCCCCCTTAAAGATACTTGCGTCTTTCCTCTGCACTATGGAAACCAAATATTCATTTCAGCAGAAGAAGCCTCCTTCTCAGATGTCAGCAGATGGTACTGTAGTTAAGTAACTGGACTTCTGACTGAAAGGTTACTTATTTAGCTTCCGAGAAGTTGGTACCTCAGATGAAAAACCAAAGTCTAGAAATGTACATCAGGTCAGTCGCTTTGAATAGAAGCAAGTGCTGTGTAGCAAAATAATCTGTTCCCAAGTGTGATGTCTCAGACCGTCCTGGAACGATCCAGAGCACCTGGCTCTCTCTGTACACACGCCCTGGGCTGTCTGTGGCCGCAGAGCCGAAAAAACAAGGGCAGGATTCGAGCCGTGTCATACGATCCTCCCACTGAAGGTGGCCAAGGCCGAGGGAGGCACCCAGCATGCAAAGCAAGGCCTTCGTAGCGCTGGGCGTATTCAAACACAGGGAGGGAAGCCGAGTTACCAGCCCTAGGACTAAAAATGAGCCAAATCCAAAAGGAAAGGCAGACTCCTCCTTGGACTCTTCCCATTCAGCTCAGTGGCTGGTCTTTGGGCTTGTTTATAACTCCCGCCTTTAACATGAACCCTGCAGTTCCCGTTTCTTTGTTCTTTTATGACTCGTCCAGAATATCTTAAGTGTGGTCTTGAACTTTTTTTTATATGTGGTCTTTTATGTCTATTACTTTAGACATGCTTGACATACTCTGAGGAAAACGAGTTGTATCATAAGCTTTGGAGTTGGTGCCGCATTCTGGGTTGTTCCCTGCCTTCCGCCCGTAGCATCTGGGATAGGGTCCAGACCCCCCGCAACCCTGAATGGGATAAGCGTTTATGGAAAATGGATGGATGAATGGATGGAACTGACTTGGCCTTTGTTGCAGTCAGAATTTACTTTATGTGCCAGGTACACCCCCATATACTATGAATTTGTCTTGGCAGTCTTTGCATATGTATTTTCATAGACTTACGTTAACATAGAACATATAAAATAATGTTATTCAGTGTTATTATATTCAAAGTTTTTCATCTGCTGTATGTGGATAAGGGGGATTTCAAAGCCTTTAACCTCTGAATTCAGACCAAAGTTACACCAAAATAACAACATTGACAGTATATTCTTCATTTATGAAAGGCTTAAATGGCCAACAAGAGTTTTATCCACATACCCCTCCACCAACAATGCACACCACTGCCTTCTGCAGGCCGAGGTCATTCAGCCACCCATCTATCAGTCATTTTGGTAGCTCACGGTCTGTCCAGATTTGTCGGTTTATACCGGCCGAGCTCCGTCCCACTGGCAGAGCTCGGGCTTGGACTTAAAGCTTAACCTTGGCTGTGACGCGTGTAGGATGCCCCCATAATGAGTCATTAATTCTGTAAGCACCCCTGCTGACCAGCACCTGAGGGGGGTCAGGGCAGGGATCCGCCTCAGTTTTTAACGTCCTACTTATTTAAAATTTATCTTCACAAATCCTGTGTTTTCTAAGAGCCACTGAGGGTTTAATATGCTTAATATCTAAACAGGGTTAATAATATTTCAAATTTGCCTTTATTTAAATGGGTGGAATTCAGATTTAGAATTTTGGAATGGAGTAGTTCAGTCAAAGTGTGACTTTCACTTGTGGCTGTAATACAGAACTTAGTATCCAGCAGACGTGTGTATTGTTATGCATCTTTTTTAAATTAACAAATTTTGGGAGAATATATTTAGAGCAATAGTGCGCCAAAGATGTTCCATCTTTTTTAATATAGCGCCTTTCACAACACAGTGACCCCAAGGCACTTGATAAGGGTGCATGGCAATCTGTTACCACTGTACATTATTTATATAAAATAGTGCATGAAAACAGGATACAGGAAGGTAACACCCAAGTAAACTCCTGAATAAAGAGGAAAAATGAAAAAAAAAATTATTCAATTATTCACGATATGTGTGATCCTAGCTAAACGAGGTCCTCAGAGATCGCCTTCATTCAACACCAGCCTGGTGACTTGGTGAAGTTCCACTAGTAAAGCTGCTTCATTCACATGCACATTCCTGGGGGGGGGGCTAGTGTGGTGTGAGATGCGGATCAGGTCATGTGGGAGCCATCAGTCCCCCCCCCCCCCCACACCCCCACAGCCCATCACCCCAAGCCAGCATGCCTGTTTCTACATGGCAAAGGACAGGGAAACAAATTATGCAAGAGATGTCACGTCCTCCCCTCTGGGGCTGCTTGTTTATCCAGGTCAGCATCGCGCCACAGGCTATTACTACCAATACACTTTCTGTGAAGCAGTGACTAGTCACCCATTTCCTTGTGAAGTCTTTGTATATCTCAGGACTTGAAAGGCCTGTTTTGGAATATACAGGCATTTAGGTCAATCCATGGACCTGGAGAGATGAATAAATATTTATTTTGCTATCAAAAAATAGGTACGGCGTGGTTATTCTTATTTTAATTATTGTAACAGCCGTAGTTATTTGGAAATATGTGTGCATTTCTTGTTTTTATGAATTCTTCGAGTTTTATTGTTATGATTTTAAGAACTGTGGTTTGTTTTATTGTTAATAAATTATTTAAATAAATGTTTTTTTTTTCCTGCTGGAGTGAGGACAAGAGGGATAGCATTCTGGTTCTAACTTGAGGTGATCTCACTCTGACCGGAAAAAAAAATTTTAATCTTTTTTTTAATCTTAATTTTTAAAATCATCTAAAAGCTGAGAACTCCACCGAAGTTGCAATGGATGCAGAGTTGGCATTTTTCAGTCAACGGTAAAAGCTAAATTTAGAGCAAGTTGCCAAAAATACCAGTGTATTTATGTACAGAATGGACACACCTGTCTCTCTTTACCAAGGCTATTTCTTTGTGAAGCTGTCTGCTAGTAAAAAAAATTAAAAAGAAAATTAAAAAAAAATAAATAAACAGCAGTCGTAACAGAAATATGTATGTAATGGTTACCTGATAACCCCTGTTGGAATTACATTAGTTTCATTATCACACAAGTGCTGAAACATCCCAATAGCAGGTTTATTCTGAGATATATTGAGACGGCAGACTTCAAGGGGGATTAAAGAAGAAAGAGACAGAGTTGCTGTTGATACTGGACCATTCTGATGAGACTCTGCTTGTGCAGGAAGTTGAATTAAGAGCTTTGGAGAGAACATAGGGTGGTGTGCTGCTAAAACAGCACTCCCCTGAAATAGACCCGCCCTCTGCTTCCTCCTGTAAAATCACACTCTGTTATTTGCAAGCACTTTGTCCTCCATTCACGCTCCCTAAGGTTGCCCTCAGAAACCAATTTAACTCTGTTTGACCTTATTTGCATAATCAATTTATTAAGGAGATGTCAGTGGGCACAGTGCTTCAGAGCAACTGGAACTTACACAGGCTTCGCTCTTAATCTTTAGCAATCGCAAACACCAGGCCTTTTATTTGCCTTTGGCCTTTGTGAGATATAGTAATATTTGTCGATAGTGTCTGCAGCTTTGGTGACCCATTATTTTGAGTGAGGGGGCAAAGACTATGTAGTTTAAGGTCAGGGAAATCGAACAATGTTTTCGGTCTGCCATCCTCCTGCCTTTGGATTCTCTTCTTTGATTGAAGAGCGTGACGCTCGCCACCGGATTGGAAGGTCTTCACAGCCACGCCAGCGTGACGCCAAATAGTTACGAAACCCCGTTTGATCTGTAGCTATTTATTGGTATTCACGCTAACAATAACGGGCCCGAATCGCCGCAGGTCCCATGCTGACCTCCAGCCAGTTGTATACATAGTTTGTGGTAAAAGTTAAAATATGCATGATATTTTTAATCTACTGCAGGAAGTAGTTTTTTCTTTCCTGTCTTGTGTAGTTACATATTTATATTGTTTCAGGAATACACTTTCTCAGCCTGTGTGTTATGATGATATGGTATATAATTGTGTGTGTGTGTGTGTGTGTGTGCGTGCGTGCATGTGTGTGTGTGTGTGTGAGGCATGCACATTTAAATTTCATGCACCATAAAGTTTCTGATATTCACACATATTAGTGAAACAAAAACATTGTGAATTATGAGTACACTTTCAAAATATGTTTTATTAGCTTTGATGTGCACAGCACATACACCACAGTATGTAATAGGTCCTGTATAAAACTACAGGCAGATTCTGGTCACATACAGGTTAGTTGAAACATATTACCACGAGTCTGAGCTTCCAGGCCCTGCTACATCTTCCTGACCTGAATGCAGGAACGGTAAAAAATATAACTGACATAAGAAAACTCCCTTAGTCTTTCTACATTTTCTTCCTTCGATTCGATTCTGCAGGGCTATATTTTTTCCTACTACAATTGCTGCACTTTGGGTAAAGCATAAGTTACCAAATTACTTAATGCTCCTTTTTGAGGGATTACAAGCTAAACTTAGCCAAGACAAAAAAAAACAAATACAGCAAAAAAACAAAAAACAAAAAAACAAATTGCAACACAGTGAAGCATTACAGAGAGGAAGCAGACAGTCAGACTTCAGTGAGGAGAGGGAAGTCTGTAAGGAATGTTAAAGCGAGCCTCACGTTTTTGTTATAAATGTTCGGAGTGGAATTATTCTTAGGAGACACAGAGATCAGCATGTCAAGCTGAAGTGGTTCTTTTGTAACATAACACCTTAAACGAATCCCAGCTTTGTTGGGTATCCCATAAGCTCAGTTCTTATCTTATTTAAGCTCTCTTGGTCACCATTGCTTGTATTTGAAAAGAAAAATAAATCATGTAAATAAATATATAAGGTTACAGGGTGGCATATAGTGCAGTGTAACAGCTGCCTGCAGATATTTCCACAATGATTATCCTTACTAAAAGTAAGTCACGGGGTAAAGATAGCTTGAGCGTGACAAGGCCCAGCGAAGCCCCAATGGTGACCTGAACTTTTTCTTATGGATGGATTAGAAGGTAGGCGAACACACCCAGGGAAGACAAACCAATGTAAAACCTTTGAGGAACGTTCTAAAAGGAGATTATTAGCTGTTAGTTAAGGTAAAAAAAATAAACAAAAGGCAAGAAAAAAATGGTAGGGCAGCTATATGCCCAAAATACTGCCTATAGTTTCTATATAGCAGTAATGAAACGTAATTTATAGACAAAATATACCATTTGATTATTAATCTGTCGATTTCACTAAATCTCCATTCTGCTAAAACACTGAAAAACTAAAAACTATTTAAATAAGCTGCCAAGAAAAAAATTGATATCACATACGATTAAGTCATGCGAGGCCTTTAACTTTTCTGTGTGAAATATGTATTCTGTGAGAGCCGAGGGCATGATAATTGGATTACACGTCATTATCCCGTCCTGCTCTTTATTTCAAGCAACCTCAAGGAGCAGGATGATTTCCCTCTCGGGCTTTTTCAGAACAGACGCACGCTGAACACTGTCAGAGTCCAAGTCACAGATCAAGCCCCGGCTGGAGCCAAAAGCAGATACGAGGGACAGGTCTGTCACACCACCCTGCCTGTGACCAGAAAGTAACCCGACACCATTGCCTTTAGACAGCAGCCCTGCACAAAAACAGCCAGATTCTGCACAGTCCCTCTAGCATGTAACATCTTCTGCCTTGACGTATGTTGGTAGGTGCCAATCTAGACTTAACACATAAAAAATCTCCGCAGGGCAGGAAAAACTAAATTTTACACAAAACGGTATTATTAATTGTCAGTGCAAAAAAAAAAAAAATTCTTTGTAAAATAAACTTTTCAGTTCAATACTTAGTAGCAGCACACATAGTAATAAATAATAGAAATGTATCTGTTATTAAATAAACCAGTAGTTTTATGCATCCCCTCTGCATAGACCAGAAATGGTATCAGTGTAATAAATAAATTGTCTTTTGCAAGATGCACATACCTGAAGGAAGCTTAAACGTGACACGCCCATTTCTGTGTAAAACTTCAAAAAAGTGCATCGTTTTGAGTCCCCGATGTGTGCCCCCCCACCCCTGCCCCAGGTGAATCGTTCATATTCTTGGCAGAAAGTGTGTAACTGTGGTCGCTGGCGAGATGCGGTTTCCTTTCTTCGTTCTGCCCACTTTGCTCAGGCCTATGTACATCCCCGGAAATGCTGTTGACTCGTAGGCGTTATAATTATTCGCCAGGAACGTTTCTTTGAACTTGCACTCATCGTTGAAATGACCCTGAAGGGAGATGAAAACAAACATTTCATATCATGCTATGACTATTACATTCCGTGGTCGGCAAAATGATTTCACAGCTGGGCCCTTAGTCGAAGACCCTTAACCCCCAATTGCTCCTGGCACTGGCTGACCCTACTTTCTCAATTGTATGTTGCTTTGGACAAGTGTTAGCTAAATAAAAAAGTAAATAAACAAACAAATAGCTATGTCATAATATTTTAAAAAGCATTTAATTTTAGTAGTGGCTTTGTGACTATAACCAGGCATAGTGTGTTTAAGGGGTTGTAATACCAATTTTGAATAAGTCGGGGAGACTGCTAGAATGTGGTAAGCCACTACAAATTGAACCACAAATTGCAGCCCTTCCAATATCCCGTATGGGCACATACTGCAAACTTTGTGAAAACATGAGGCAAGGGGAAAAGTGTTCGCCTCTCTGATTGCGTGTATGAGAGGTGTGCCATACAGGTGGCCATTTAAGTCACCGACGAGCCGGCTGAGCTTTGCACATGTACAGTAAGTGTATGTGTCGGCTGGCAATGCGGGGAATGGAATGTGTCATTGTGGATGAAGTATAGCTCTCCCTCTCTCTTTCCCTTTATCCGTCCCTGGATGGAAACACGCCACAACTGTGCTCATCAGGAGGACGCTCGGTGGTGAGGTGGTGGTGCCAGTCTTGTGCAGAGCTGTGAGTCTTTAAGTATGGGCGTGACCGTAGTTTCGTATACTTACAGATCCATACAGTTTCCCTTTGCTGTTCATGGCCACGAATAGACGGCTGCGGATACCAAATAGGGTGACCACTCCTCTTTCCACTGGAGAAATTTCCAGAATACCTAAAACGAACGGTGGTGGCAAGAGATTTAGACAAGAGCACTCTGATAGATTTGTGTTTCTTAGTGTGGGAATTATACTTAACTAGGTGATTGAAATTGTGTGTGTGTGTTTTTGGGGGGGGGGGGGTGGTTATGTATATATTACACCGTGGGGACCAAACGACACCACAGTGTGATAAAAATCTGTTATTATGGCGTTGTGGGGACCATTTTTTTGGGACCCTAAAAGGGTAAACTCAGACTACAATCAAAAAACTAAAAATGTCGAAAGACTTCTATTTTGTTATGGTTATTTATGGTTAAGGTTAGGGCTGGGTAGGGGTTAAGGCTGTCATTGTTGGGATTACGTTTTTTTTCGACATAAAAATGAATGGATGGTCCCCACAAAGATATGAATATATGAAGGTGTGCGTGCGTGCGTACGTGCCTGTGTGTGTGTGTGAGTGTGAAAACGACTGGACACGTTTGGATAACTAGATATTTACCATAAAAACAAGGTACCCAGATTATTCTCACCTCACACTGTGAGAGTAATACTGCTGCAGCTTAAAATAATACGCAGTTAATGGTGTTATGTAGACGAGGATCAAGACTGATATGCAATGCTGATATAAACAACGCTTTACAGCGCTCTGGTGTGAATTTCTGTCACGTTGCTTTTTTTCATGAATCAAAATAGGTTCAGGAGCATAAACATCGTGTAGCTCGTCGAAATCGTCACACTGTCCATCTGCTGTCAAAAAAGTTAACATGCTGCTTAGAAATTCTTCGCAGTTGATGACTAATACGCCTATTCTATAACTCAAAGGGTAAAATGCGCACGACATTTACGCGTCTAACTCCTGAGTGCTGGCAGAAGCAATGGAAGTTACGTAATGTCCGAACGGTCGTTGATTGTTCTAGATTTTAATCGAATAGTAATTGTGACACTTTCATGTAGCCTATTTTCTGATGGTACGGGGAACACTTTCATTAAAAAATAATATTAATAAAAAAATAATAATAAAATAATAATAACAAATAATATTAATAAAATTCTGCACCCATCGTGTATAAAAATCAATTGCGTTCTATTAGTTGAATGCGAATTTTATGTACCAAACGCCACGCCCATTGGTACCATAACTTCGTAGCACATATTACCTTCCTCGCAGTATTTGGGAAACGGCTGCATATTATTCACTGAAACATTGCAATTTGGTGGGCTTAAAACAAATTAATTCTGTTTAAGACATCGAAACGGGTGCATAATATGTACTTGAAATAACAAGTAAGCGTATGAAATAAAACGCGGTTCGGAGCTGCACTTTGTTTATTATCAAATTATTCAACATATGCCCAAATTCTGTAATACTGTAGTTAAACTTACTGTATCGATTTTCGTTGTGTACTCCAGTGATTCGTCCATCTGGTAGCACTTGAATATGAAATCCAATACCCACATTACAGTATAGACGCCGCAGCCTTTTGATCCCAGTAAGATAGTCAGTGTCCCGGTTGGTATCTCTTTTTTCCCCGTGGATACGAGCCAAGGAGCGCGAGTAAAGAGTCCCCCAGTGTCGGTCTAGCGTGCCGTTCTGCCTGCCAGAAAGGGGGGCACCTCGCACCAAACTGCTCAACACTCCAAATACCAGTACCGGTAATAAAGCCAAATGCACTGTCATCCTGGTTAATATGGGCGCACGTTTCCCAGATAAATTTCCGTATTATGTGGTCACTGTTTTTTTTTTATATAACAGAAAAAAAGAATCAAGGGAGCGTGAACGCTGACTTCCAGACCAATATCCCGTTTAGAATATCCACTTATTGAATGGAGTTGTTTTTTGCTGAAAGGGAATGTATTTTCCACGAAGGTCGACTCACGCTCACTCCCAGGCTCTTTTGAATTCAAGGAGAAGTTATGAAGTGTTGATTGTCCATAACAGCACGGTACAGCCATACCGCGGCTCGGCCACTGGCGATATTTATATCTGCTTTGAAATTACATCATACGCCACCTACTGCAGCGCCAGGCAGGCTTCAGTCTAAGACCATCGCCACCCAATGATGCTTGACCTCACCAGACCGACACTTTTTTTTTTTTCTAAGATCTTTATGCAAAAGGAGAAGGTACTTCGTATAAACACCGCTTTCCAAACTCCTTTGAAAGAAAGGGATTCGTTTACCTACATGTATGAAAACGTAAAAATAGGTTACTCCTTTTGCACATTTACCTAGAGAAAGTCTTGAGATTCTGAAAGGAGTTGAGCCTTGGCGACGTTTGATTTTGCTTTGTACTACTTCCTTTAATTACAATACAAAATACAAAGATAAATATGGATGGGAGGGTGTAAACTGGGAAATTGCAAACGTAACAATCTAAAAAAATCCCTCAGGAAACCGTAAATGAACAATAACTGAAAAAACAAACGAATTCGACTTATTGTAAAATTCTACTTTTAAACTCATAAAAATTGCATTTCCCCATAAGAGGAACAATTGCGAGACTAAATAACGTTTTATATATCTAAAAAGCATTTCTTTTGTTTTTTTCTATTATTAACATCAGTTCTATGCCGATTAGCATATGAAAGTCGGACGCGGCGATTGATGTCCCTAGTTTGTGTACAAGCATGCCTAGAGAGTTTGTGCTCTATTAAAAAGTGGTGATTGAAACTCTTACCGACTGAACATGATGATTCATATATGGAATACCAGCCCCTTGTTTTTTGGTGAGATGTCCGTTATCTAACCAGCCCACCTTAGTATCTGAATATTCCAGATATGCGGTTATATCTGTTGCGTTAGCCCCAAAATATCTTTTAGAGGATAAGCGAAAAGGGGAAAAAATGGAAACATGAACTATCCAGTCACAAGTAAGGGCACCTTAACGCTGGATAATATCAGACCGGATCAGATTAAGCGTTTATCATGATTCTAAGTGAGCAGATTCGATGAAGAGGAAAAAAGAAAGAAGAATGTCACTTTGGTGCGATTTTACTGGCCTTACCCTGCAAAGTGCAAGTTAAATATTTACAAAATCAGCTTTGCAAGATCTTTGATAGTAGCTGCAAGATGAGTCTTAAGTTAAGCCGCACGATAGATGATGAAGGACATGATATTTGGGGATTTTTCAGGAGTAGTAAGAATTTAACAAAGAAACGACTTTTTAAATACTACCCTTTAGTAAATGCGAGTGAAAACTGAGAGAGGTCTTAAAATCATATTTTGACATTCAGGCTATTTTCAATCTTTTCCACCATTAAGATTCTATCGTTTTTGTTATAAATTAACCAAAATAAAATGTCTAGCATAAAACACTTTTATTCGAATTTAATTGTATTTGATGAGTAAAGGAGTTTCTTTGTTATAGTTTTAATGACATTGCTCATGAGGGCACTAAGTCGGTGAAGCTAAACTATAGATCCTTAAATTTTCATTATTATTGCTTGAATGGCGAGAACCTATTAAGTTTATTCAATGCAGATATGAGCAATGGCGCATAAATTGAGTTTTTTCAAGTTAGATAGCAAAGTTATTGCTTATGTAAGCCTACTGTTATATAAGGTTACTAGTTTAACCGAAACCCAAACATGCCAGTGTTTATGTCCCTGTGAATTTTCTTTCTTTCTTTCTTTTATTTTCTTTCTTTCTTTTTCTTTCTTTCTTTCCTTCTTTTTCTTTTCTTTTCTTCTTTTCAAAACCGTCACCGAATTAGTTGAGTAGATATATTAACTATTTTACTATAGGCCTAATTATGTTATTACATGTAGCTTTCGATTCAGTTCTGTACTAAAATTAGCTTCCAAAACCTATTTATGTAGTTATACTTGTTAACAATTATTAATAATAATAATAATAATAATAATAATAATGTTAAACTTAGCATATTACTTTTACCATAATTTAAACTTTTATTCCAAATAGTTTAAAAGACATTTGTGTGTGTGTGTGTGTGTGTGTGTGTGTGTGTGTATGTATGTATGTATGTATGTATGTATGTATGTGTGTGTGTGTGTGTGTGTGTGTGTGTGTGTGTGTGTGTGTGT
>JAAGVU020000019.1:19682004-19692279 GCA_011763525.2 Mormyrus iriodes
TATATACCTGCGTCAGCAATGGGTGTGGCTTAATTAGACAATTCCTCAAATTATTAGGGGTGTCCACATACTTTTGGCTAGACTGTGTAACTTATGTAATATAAACTGTTTACTTTATACTTTTGCTGTGTATTTGAACTTTAAAAAATAAACAACTTGGTGACTTAAGTTTGTTTGCCAAACCACTATTTATCTGATTCTAATGACCTAATAATTAACTATATTATGTCATACTTATATTGTTATACCATGCCATCCAGACATCCACAATGGAAGGTGAAATATAGCATTTAAAAAATAAAAACCCAAGGGACACAAATACTGTATACATGAATGGTCATATGGATGTTATTAAAAAAACAACATGAAATCAATAACAAGGAGCGCATCAAAACAGTGTGCCATCAATAATTTAAAGAGAAATTGATCCAAATAAATAGGTGAACATTAGAAACACACTGTACTTTTTTGCAGTTTGAAACTGTAGCCTGTGAAGTTTCACAAAGTGCTTTGATGTATATTTGTAGGCTTGAATGGTTTATTTAGCTGTAGCAAACATACTGACCTAAATGCAAAATAAACCCGTCAAACTATAAGAACATAAGCACAGTCTAAATTTATGAAAACTTACATTGAAATGACACACATATACACATTCGTCTTAGAATACTAAATGGGTAGCACAGCTTCTGATAACCGGTGACCTACAGTTTTGAATATGATATTCCAGCAGCATTGGTTTTGGTCCTGTAAAGTCACTCACATATACCTACGTCGATTTAAGACTTTTCATTTGGGAACCATCTTTCCTGCAACACAGAAGCACCTGCTAGTCCGTGGAGGAAAAGTTCATTGTGTCCTCATAGAGGGTTTGGGGCTATCATCATCTGCTCAGTGATGCAAACGTCCACTCCAGTTCACAGTTGGGTCTCATCATGAGCCTTGATTGGAAAAGTTGAGCTTGAGTGCCAGCAGATGACCTGTATCAATTGTTGGACTTTTTGGACCTGGCCGATGACATCTGCTGCCTGTTCCGCCTTCGCTCGGACCGTCCTGTGTGCTTTAGAGTGTGCTCCTGGTACCCCCGGCTGGCATGGAACAGGTGTACCATCTCATGGTCCTTGTTTCCCAATACCCTGGGCAGAAAAAGTGAGGCCTTCTCTGTCCGGCGCGTCTTAAATCCCCTCCTGGGTCGGCCCTTCCCATTGATGGACACGTACCACAGTTTTTCAGCGCTGGCTCGCCTCCTGCCACCCTGGGGTGATGGGGGCGCTGTCCGGTAGTGCCGGGAGGCATAGGTGTTATAGCCAAGCTCATGGATCCGCTCCACAAACTCACATTCCTGGTTAAACACCTCCTTAGGAAGAAATACAAAGCCTCCGTCAGTGTTTCTGTGATGAGAAATCTCACATTTAACAGAAGAAAGCTGTTATTGAACAGTGGTGTGTGGCTCAGTAGGTTAGGATACTGCATTTGTGATCCAAAGGATTCCTGGGTCAGCTGGGCCATTTCACTAATGGACTTTAAAGCAAAGTCCTTAACCCCCAGTTGCTCCCAGGACTGCGCTGGTTAAATTCCACTCATGGTTCTACCCGTGTGGAGTTTACATGAGCTGGTGAATCGGTACTTCTGAATCATCTATAGTGTGTGTGATTGTGTGTTTAGGTTTGTGTGTATGTGGGCATTCCCCATGATGCTCTGCCATTCGCTCCGGCACGTTCCTGCCTCGCATCTTATGCTTCACAGCATAGCACCACAACCCAATACTGGATTAGCGGTTACAGAAGACGTATGCTTTCAGATGGTACTGTACATACTATATAGTTACAGTATGATATTCACCATAGACACTGAATAATTGCATACATTCATTCACGTGAACATGGATATCGAATCACCTGAGAGCTGAGAATGAATGATGCACTTGCCTGCAGTAGGAGGCTATGAATGGAGAGTTATGAAGAGCTGTATCCTCAGGCTACTGTAGGCTGAGTTCATATTCTACATCATTCTATTTAAAAAGAAAAACTGAACCTTTTTAGTAACAGATATGTTCCTCCAGCATGACTGCAAAGCCACAGGAGCGCAGGCTTGGTCTACGTTAACATGCTACAGTGCTATAATAAACAAGCATCAAGAAGACCACATTCGACTTTTAGCATCTGTAAGGGAACCCCTGCAAATAATTTGAATGGAAAAAATCTGTGCAATACCTTGGAGAAGGGAGGTGTCTGGTGCCTGTGATCAGATATACGCATATACAGTGCTGTAGATGCAGCGTATTTAAAATGTGAGGCAGAACTTACCGAGGCGTAGAGGCGTCCTTTTTTGTTCATGGCCAGATATCTGCCGGAAAACAGACCCTTTATCGCAACCACTCCGACGTCAACCGCTGTGATTTCCAATATACCTATCGAGAACCAAGCCAGAGCATTGTGTTAATATATCGATTAAAATCCAAGGCAACGCGTCTATTTAGGGAGGAATCTCCTGAATCTGCAGGGCAAACTCAACGACCTTATTAAGAAGTGTGTGTTTACCTAATTAAAAACTACACAATCGATAACAGTTCGAAGCGGGTATTGAAAAACCACGAGTAGAGGCCTGGTTTTATACGCAGCTTTCAAGTTAAATACCATCAACAACAGACGATAAAGTCGCCCAGGTTGATATATTGAATTAGACGTATTTTACCCAAAGTTCTCTTTCTTGCCTTCCATAAATGGAACAAAGAGTGCCAACAGCAATTACCTACCTGGTATGAAAGCAAAAGAGTACGCGATTAGCAGAAACGCTTGTTTGACTTCTACAAAGAATCGACTCACTATTTATTGAGACTTCAGTCAATGAGTTGGATTAAACTCTGACAAAGGTCAATGAGATTTACTATCAGTCCAAAGAAAAGCCGAATGACATTGAACTCTAGGTTCGATTAATCCTGAACCAAAACTCAAAACCGTTTTATAATGGTCTGGCGTTCTTGGTCTAAATACTAAAAATGCAGTATATTCACTCTTTCGACGCCAAGAAAAATAGAACAAAAATCAGATATAGTTTTAACGATGCCTAACTTAAGCGGTATTCTTTAGGGAATTTAGTTTGCGTCGTCCCTTTTCAAGCATATCCTGCATGAAATAATCTTTTAGTTGGATAATCAAGTTACTCCCTGTCAGGTCACTGAAATAAACTACAAATAGCTGACTACAAAATACAATGTTTATGGTAAATTTGTACGCATGCTCAATATAAAGACAGACGAAAACATTCATACGAGCAGGTCATGGATCAAAGCATATACGTTTTCCTTTCGGTAGCCTATCAACAATTTAAAAATGTTGCTTTTTAATGTAAGAATTTTACACGTTCTCTTAAAATATGTGCCTGACTTGTTTAATAACCCTCTATGTAACATTTTCAAATTAGTCGTTCAAAGGATGTAAAGGTGATGTGTTTTTGCGCTTGAGTTTTGTGGCTAGTAATCTCATAAAACAACATAATTAGGGGCAAATACAGATACAATGTACTAAATGCCACATTAGAATTTACACAGGAAGAAGTTATTGATCAATGAATCGTTTGCTCGTATTCAAAAGTAAAGTGACGGTGTTTGTTTTAAAATGATAGTTACTTGCAAGTTCACATGAGGCATAGCGATGCGTGAAAATAATTTAAATAGGTTATTGAATTTAAAATGGTACTCAAGTTAATTATATGTACAATATCGCTTATCTCCTGCTTAAGAAGCTTACTGTACGGTTTACCTGAAGCTCGTTACATTTATACAAGGCATTGTATAAAATACAAAGAAAATCTACTTACTGTATGGGTTGTTCTCTTCGAGAGATCCGTCTATTTTCCCATTTGCGTGTATTTGCAGATGGTACTTCGTGGCACAGTAAAGCTTCCTGCGTCTTGGTGCTCCTCCAAGGTGCTCATAAACACCACCACGTCCGCCAGCATCTCTTCGCTGCCGAGGGTCACATGCCTGATCCGTGGCACAAGGCTCCTTAGGAGTCCTACCCAAAAACGGAGACAAGTCCTGCTTACTGGGATCCAAGAAGCTCAGCAACACCCAGGCTAGAATTATAACCATTGTGGCATGGCCGAAAATCTTAGTCCGCTTGCTAGAATACAAAAAACTGACTCAAGGGGTCCCATCAAAGAAGTCCTGTTTGCCTCGGCAGTGCGAGCGAAGCACATCGGTCCAGCCCACGTAACATTGGCAGTTTTATCTGCCTCGATCTCCCCTTTTTATTGGCAGTGATCTAGTAACCTCAAGTCATCGATTAGGATGACCGAAGTGACAGCGGCGAGGAATAATCCAAGCGATAGTCATCAGTACTTTTTTTTTTTTCCTTTTTGCTCTCCAAATAAATTGTACCAAAAAACAACGAATTCCAGAATAGAGGCTGTCGTTAGATTTCACTGATCGACAGGGCACAGGAATAAAAGAACCTTCCGCCAACAATAGCCTTAACTTTGACCAATTGATACAAAGGGGTAGGGACGCAAGGTATCAGTCTTCTGTGAACTATGAGAGTGCAGCATGGATAAAATTACACAGCATTACACAGTGTGGCTTATTGCAGAAAACCGCATCACAAAGAAGGGCCCAACTGAGGGCAGAGTTTCTTCTCAGTTGCTCCTTTGAAAAACCCAAAAGGCCAATTATATATTCGAAAATTACACACTCTGAGCTTTGCGATGTATATTCCCTCGGGCGTGCTACTCTCTATCTCAATTCACATTACGTGCCAACTATCTCAAGAGATGCTAAACTGGAGTGATTCACACATGGGACACACAAGGATATATATTCGAAACAGCTGTATTAAATGGGATGATGCTGTTCCAACATATGAGTAGAGCCGTTTATTATAAATAGATTGACTTGTATATAAAAATAATATGTCCTACGCACAGCTCATGGATTTATAAGGACTTATGCGGTCGTTAAATCTCGTGTATTTTATTTTTCACAAATACAAGTCGCTCCAGATTTCCAGAAAATGGGATTCTCTCCTTGCTTTCTTGAAATAACATAATCTAGTAATTTCCCCTGCCAAGTATCTCCTTGCTAATTTATTTTTTACAGCCAAGCGTAAAATGCAGACTGTTTTAATGTACAATGTAAATGAATCGGATTTTCTCGCAAATTAAAATAGCATGCAGGGGTGTGTTTGACTGTCAGTCTGACCAGAATTTCTGAGAGGCTGCCAGATTCGCGCATGTTATTCACTTTATAATAGAGAAACACAGATAGCGGTAGGTAGCATGTTTTCGAATTATGGAATCGTCTCCACAGCTTTATTTGTCTTGTTCGCACCATAAATATTTGATCTCATTTATTAAAATCTCTTTATCTTACATACTTTTCCCAAAATAAAATCGTGGTAATATTCGCTTCATTGTATTGCTATAATAAATATCTCGAATAAACGAGTTTAATATATGGAAGTCCCAAGAAGGATAGAGTTGACGGGTGGATGAATAATGCGTAAATCACTTTTGCTGAAATTGCTTCCATCTTGGTTCCGTTATGGTTTCAATTTCCATAATCTATAAGTCCCTCCGCCCTTTGGTATTTTAGTAGAATTTGCGCTCAGTGTTATGCTTCATAACCTCTCAGGAATGCATTGTTAATTTGTCAAATTAAAAAAAAAATCTGGTTGGTCACACACTTAACTTGCTTTAACAGTTTGTGTATTGTTCTCTAATTAGTCTACGCGGGCTCATTAAACAAGGAATCAAATTAAAACACTTTCCTCGACAGTTTCTGACTGAATCTTTAATGTGGTTTGATTGTGATTTTATATATGGTCTGACGTATCTTCCTGGCTGTATTTTATTAATAGCGTATAGCCCGTCTAGAAAGTCCAGAATTATACCCTTAATAAGTGCCGGGGATCAAACCATGTATTTTTATCGACTTTTATACCTTGCCACAGAAGACCAGTATTTTTTACAGTTTTCTAAAATTGCGATCCTTGTTCACGTGAGTGTTTATAACAAATGATACATTTGCAGTTGTAGTAGTAGCATTCTATTTGCGATGTTTTTATTGTGCATATTTGGTAAACAAATTTTTCCACCCTCAAGCAAATGATTATCCCTCGTAAATCTTACATTCAATAGGAGGGGAAGTTTCAGTTTGTAAGTGCAATACATGCCAAGGAGGTGGGAGTGTCAATAGAAGCGCCGCCTTCCTCTTCAATTAAAAAGCCATTACTAGTTCAAACATAAAACATCGCAAATCCTTTAGGATTATGTGGGGCGTTCGTAAGCGTTTGCTCGCAGCTACTTTGACAGCTTGGCAGCCCAACGCCGTTGTTTGTCTGATGTTTCAGTGGAATGTTTATTTGGTGGATTTCAAAATTGCAAGCCCTCTTTCGGCGAGGGATTATTCGATAATTATACTGCAACAGTAGTAATGTACATTTAAATATGTTAGTAAATATTAAATCTATGTTCTATTAAGTTAAATTTTATATACCATCTTTTACTGGCCCTCTTAGGTTTTTTTTTCCCAAATTGCATAAATTCATAAACGTGTGTGTTTTACCAAGATAATTGATAGCGGTCGTTGTGTTCCTCGCCTGTGCGTAACAAAGCATTTATAGATTTACACGAAAGAAACATTTCGTCGTTGTCTTTTAATTGCCCATACATTCCAAAAAATCGTGCATACAAAGAGTCTTTTGCGAGATTACAATGGATATTGGGCACCGGTTCGCTTTCTTGGCTCTTTTGTAGAAAAAGGAGGTACCAATACTCCAAATCAAATCAAACTGACCTTTGAACCTTTTCTGCTGTACTTTTTCTCATGCCATCCTTTCTTTTTGGTGCGCTAGTGATCTGAGGGCGCGGCTGAGGCTGCAGCCACTTTCCCAGACGGGACTGCCTTTCGTCCCCTGACAAATCGCTGCTGAGCCCCTTTTGTCCCGCTTTACTTTGATCTCACCTGCTTGTCAGGGCTAAAAGGACTCCCGTACAGTTCGAACCCATTGCAAACAAATTGGCAACCATTTCATTCCCATACCCCGTTTCAACAGGTCAGTTTTAGCATCGTTAACCCTTTAATGCACCTTCCGGAGAATCTAGCGTGGAAATGCTTTTTGCCCCCCGTTTTGCTATCTCGGATGTACCGATACATGTAAACTGCATTTATTCGAAATTAGCAACATTGACTTATTTAAACATCTTCGTCGGCGCCTCGTCTGTGAATGGAAGTGTACTTTAACAGAAATTTACGCGTTTCTCATGTAATTTCTCATGGTTGTCAAGCAGTCGATATAATTATCAGCCTGTTATTGTCGTTTTGTCGTGAGACTGTTATAGTATTTGTTCAAAATTTCGCGTCGTTTATTTGCATTTTATATGAGCATGAGAATGGCAAAACTCATTAGAAGAGGAGTCTTACCAAGATAATCAATATAACACGAGCAGGTTGTTGACCTGATCGGTCTCGTTCTTTTAGTTAATTTCTTTTCATTTTTTAAAAAAACGGAAAATGTGCATTTATTATTTATTTTTGGTCAGGCGATTTCATATTAGTCCTGAAAAAAATGTTCCCAAGGCTCTTAATCTGCATTTTCTCCATGTTTGTTTGTTTTTTCATATCACCGTGCTCTAAATATTCACCCGGAATCGATCCTTGCAGAGGAAATTTACAACACTTAAGTCTGTGGGAAGCACTTGGGCACTCAGGCTAAATGAAGCTTGAACGCCTCACACAGAGCAGGAGCTGACACGGCCGCTTCACCTTTGTGAGAGCAGGTATCCATAAGAGCAGTGGCTGATTAGGAAGCAGCACTTCAAGCTATAGTATAAAAGGAAGGTCTTCTCTCACTTGAAACTGGATACACTTTCTTATACCTCTGGGTCTCTTTGAATTCATGCCTTTGGGTTTAAAAAAAAAAAAGAGTGCCTTTTTAGGCCCTGTCCGAATGCACTGCTTTCCCCAATGGAACGCAGTCACCATGGTGCGTAAGCTGGCATCACGGGTGAAATGCCAAAACGATTGTGGTGGGTTTGCGATTTGCTGGCAACCTGGAGGAATCTGATAAATAATGTGTCATTCTTTAAAAAACACGTTGTTTCGTCTGGTTATTGGCTTTCATGGAAATTGGGTTTAGCTAGGCGGGCCGGGGGGAAGGCACTGGTATATTTTAAAATAAGTGTGTCCCTCAGCTTGACAGGAGTCGATGGTCCTGCCCCCCCACCCCCAGAGTCTGTTGGACAAACGCAGGAAGGTGTTACCGCCATGCGCCCCCCCCCCGCGACAGAGCTGTCAGTGGCTAATTTGAAACTCAATGTCACCTAATTTCCCTTTAATATAAAGCCATTGACGGCGAGACAGGGTGCTCAGTGGGGGCCCGCGAATGAGAATGCGGCTCGCTCAACGCCAGAAAAAGATGGATAGGCCAGCAGCAATGCGGCGTGGCCATTGTTCCCAGGTTTCCTTTGACATAGTGGTGACATTTACACGGGACGCGATCGGGGCCCTGCGCCATACCCATTGTGCTCTTGGAGCGCTTTAGATCATATTTTCGGGGGAAGTTTTAGGGGGAAACCCCTCAAAGCTGCAAAATAGTGTGCTGCTCATTTTCATTGACAGATTCTGTGGTACACAGTATATCCGTGTGCAGCAAATTAACATGTGTTAATAGTAAGAAGATACAAACATGTCATTAATATGTCAATTAGAGTAAAATGCTTTTGTCGGATGACTAAATCCTGTCGTTGGAGGTAATGGAACTTCCTTCCTTCTGATCAGAGTAGTCATTTGTTGGCATTATTCACTATGGTGAGATGTCTTATTGTCATTAAACTTTCCCGAAAATAATGGTTTGGTATTCACAGTTGTGTGGGTGGGCATGGAAATTTCAGCAACCATTAAGTCAGATGGTTTAATTACTAATCAGAATCAAGTCATATTGGTCCATTAGAGCTGATTTAATGATTTCTGGGGCAAGATAAGGCACTGGCTTGGTGGCAGAGTGGATCTTCAATGACACATATAATGGTTGTGTGCAGACGTATGTTCCACTGAGAGGCTTATCACTCCATAGCTGTTTCAGGCCACAGAGGGCTGCTATGGGTGTGACCAAGGGGATTCCCAGTCTCTGTCCTGCTCTGGAGCTTCATTTCAGAGTGCTTCCTGGTCAGACTCCTCTCCCTCGCACCCCAGCATGCCGTAGTACTCATCCACGGGCTGGGTAATTTGAGGGTGTTGACAGGCATTTCTGCTGAATGACTCTTCTCACTTAAATGGTGTTTGCTGACATCATTCAGGGGTCTTTGGGCTGACGATGCTAAGCTATGTTAATGCCACACGTTTGATTCTCAGGCTGCAAGTAGGCTTTCAGCGGTAGGAGTCCTGGGTTGTTAAATTCAGTTATGAACAAAGGGGCGATATAATGGAAGTGTTTCCTTTAAACGACAAAAATTGGCTTGATACAATGTAACAGGCACTTTATAAAAACGTGTGGGGAAAAACTGCAAAGTGCTATCATAAGTGGTTTGCTCAGAGCGACTGCCACACCTTCCTGGAAATCAATCTCACGGCGTTTTGAGCGCTGTAAGGATCTTCATAATAACTGCCTTTTAATACCTGCCCGCTGTTAGACCCCATTGAAACTAATTATTACGAAGAGCTGACACACTATTCGGGTCTGGCATTGTAATTAATTACATTGTGCCCATGTAATTAAAAGAACTCCAGTATAAATGATATAGTAATCGCAATAAATCACATATATTCTTACATCCGCTTATTCAGGGCAGGATCGTAAGGGGATCTAGAGCCATTCCCATGCAGCATGGGGCTCCAAGGCTGGGGCACATCCTGGAAGGGATGCCAGTCCTGCTGAATGTGACCAAAGAGTGAAAACCTTCCTGCAATGCTTCCTGGGAATGTGTCGCCACACTCGAGGGCTTGCGTGCCATGTAAGCCAAAATGGAAAATAACGCAGGCTGGAATGTGGGGAATGGTGAGTGTTTAGTGAAAAGAATATCGGGAAATCCCTCAGAAAAAAAGCAAAGGCTGTTCTTTGGATTTGATAAAGTGGGATTAGGATTAAGACTCTTTTCTTCAAAGTAAATAATTTTGAACATCAAAAGAAAATATGGCTGAAAACTGTTCCTACTTTTGCTATTAATGTATGCTTTATGCACCCCAAAGAGATGCTCCTAATGTATATTCAGGGGTGTTGTTAGGCCTATTTTGGGGGGGGGGGGCTTTAATTCAGTTAGAGATGAATCGACAGGGGGGAC
>JAAGVU020000019.1:19692379-19716381 GCA_011763525.2 Mormyrus iriodes
GACAGGTTTGGAGATGTAGGGTACAGACAGGTTTGGAGATGTAGGGTACAGATAGGTATGGAGATGTAGGGTACAGATAGGTTTGGAGATGTAGGGTACAGACAGGTTTGGAGATGTAGGGTACAGATAGGTATGGAGATGTAGGGTACAGACAGGTTTGGAGTGTGTACAAATGAGCTTACGAAGGCCATGCGAGTACTGGGCTGCTGGGTTAGGGCTGGAGAGGAGCTTTATTAGAAGCAGGAATGTTCTAGCCATAGCCACATGCTAACCATCCTGCCTTGGCTATAATTCAGAGTAAGATAACAGGGAGACACATTGCATTGTGACATCACAGTGCTGCTTCAAAATGTAATTTTCCTATTTAACACATTGCTCCCTTATGAGGGAATGCATTAAGTGCAGCCTGTGTCATGAACCCCACAGTCAGCGCATGAAAACGCTTTGATATTTTGTCCATTTTGTCCAACAGAGCCCATTTCACTGAATTAAATTAAATGTTAAATTCATGAATGACTACATGCGTTGGTGGGGGTTTCAGGTGTATTTTCTGTAGACACTCTACAATCAGATGTCATGTTGTGTTGGTATTGGTTTACTGAAACGTCGATGTGATACCTGTCTTGGTGCATTAATTTAAAACAAACACACACACTGAAACTGAAACGGTCTCTGTTCACATTTATAGCCAGCAAAACTGTGTTATATATGGAGTTGCATCAGTCAAAATTCTACAGCAGTATTCAAATTTGTATTTTTATATATGTACTGCTTTCCAGAGAGATTGGATAATTTAGCATGTCTAAATTGTGACCATAGGCGATGAGCTTTATCATTATCATGTAATTTTGCTATTTACTAAGTCGAAAACATTGTTTAAATCTGTTATTGCCTCCACTTTGGACATAAATGCCTAATTGGCTCACCAGTATCCTAGTAACATGAGATCTGAGGTGCCCAGTCGCCTATCGGCTTACCTCGCAGTCAAAGTACATGACCACAGAGAAAGCGTAGCGGTGGCAGGGTGGCACCCTCGGGGGGAAATCACCTGAAAGAGGGGCTGAGCCCTACGGAGACCTTTCTCCCAGGCTTCTGCCATGCCCTCCATTTGAACCATTGGTGTGGAAGACAGTATTTAAATCTTGTTTGTGCTAAGTCGGCATTATGTGACCCCAAGGTCCCATCTCATAGAGTTCATCTCATACCAGCAATCAAACATAAAATTTATTGTTCAGAAGAGGTATGCAGAGTAGGTAGGTAACCCCCCCCACAGACACACACAGACACACACACATACACACACACACACACACACCCACACACGTACACACCCACCGTTCCTCTCACTTGGAAACTAAATAGGGCTCAAGGGAGGAGTCTCTTCTTTCGGGGAGAACTGCTCACAACAGTCGAAGCCATTAGCGGCCTTAATATACTGCATTACCTTTCCAGTTCTTCGCTGCCCCTTTGTTGTGATACGTACTTAAAATATCAAAGCTGAGAGAAGCTCAATAAGATATTTGAAAGCTGAGAAATGCTGGTTTTATGTGACAATACTGAATTCCACCCCTCCCTCTCTGTCCTGGTATTCCTGGTTGAATAGGAAATATAAAAACTGGCAGGTGGGGGTTAAGGGGTGGGACAGTCAAAAAGGCGGGGGGGTTGGGGGGAGGGTCCTTAAGCTACAAATACATGGTCAGCAAGTGTTCTGACATACACAGGCCCTCACTGGTTTGCATGTTCCCTCACATTGCATGATTGTGCATCACAAACTTGTTTGGCTCAAATCTAATGGCAGCATCACAAACAACCTCAAACACGAGTGTCAAAGGACAGTTATGGAAAACAGGCAATAAATAATAGAATAGTTAATGAACAATAAATAATACTGGGATGTACAGTAATAAATAAGGTGACAGTGAAAGTGAAGTGTGAAACAGCAGTCTGAGGAGCAGCGTCAGCAATCTGGTCACAGCTCTTAGGAAGAAGTTGTCTTTTCTTACACCCCTGTAGACCCCTATAGCACACCTGCATGCCCTACGATTTAGGACACCGTTTCTGTCCAAAATACTGTCAGTTCAAGTTCCAGGGGGGCCCTCAATCAGAATTACGTTAATAAAAATGTCAAGGCAGGATATATCTGTTTAAATGTAATACAGTTAGATGTGTACATAGTGTCGGATGAAAATATATAAGACATTTGATAATAGCAGTACAAACATTCACGAGATACATAACAACAATGTCTTTTCCAAAATGCCATATTTCATTATATGTTACCAGTAAAGCTAGAACTTCCAGTTCCAGATTCCAGTATCTAGTTTAGGGTTTCCCAGTTTAACTGTTTGCAGAAATAACTGTTCCAGTTTATTTTTGTGAAAAGTGTTCGTTTTTAATAATTAGGGAAGTGAGATTTCCTCGTAATTCTTCTGCACTGATATGTTAGAAAAAGAAGGGAATACGGTCAAATATTAAATTGTGTTTGCTGCTACTTTGGACCAGCCAAACTGAAGTCATGGTTTCTCATTTAACCTTCAACTTGTGTTCTACTGTTGCAACTCACCGGGCCCTAATCTCCCGATGTTAATCCACTTTCCTTTTGTATGTAATTTCCTTTTGTTTAGAGAGGCTCTCTTTGGGGCTTTTTGATGTTGTTTTCCTAAAGCTGTAGGAATGTGTTCATTAAAACTTGAAATATGTAGCATAGCTATATGAAACCTGCCTGTTTTCCTCCAGCAAGGACCGCAAAGACCTACTAAGAACTAGCAACACACTAGTATATCAGCAAGTCTTTGTCGTAGGCTACCCAAGGATGTTCTATTACAAATGTGTTTTTAAAATTTTATTAGAATTATTTTATGTTGGGGTGGCACAGTGGTTGGTACTGTCATCTCTGGGACCTGGGTTCATGTCTCTGCCAGGGTTCCATGTCCGTGGACTTTGCATGTTCTCTTTGTGTGATTTCCTCCAGGAACTAATTGAATGAAGATATTATAAATAAAGTTCCTTCTGTCCTTACCAGTTCATAACCATTGTTTAAGAAGCAAAACTCAGGCAGTTGTGGTTGTGCAGTAGTTAACCCTGTTGCCTCATACCTCCGGGACCCGGGTTCGAGTCTCCACTATGGCTCCATGTGTATACAGTTTGCATGTTCTCCCCGTGTTGTCGTCCGGTTTCCCCCCACAGTCAAAAACATGCTGAGGTTAATTGGAGTTACCAAATTGCCCATAGGTGTGCATGTGTGAGTGAATGGTGTGTAAGCATTCCCTGTGATTGGTTGGTGCCCCATCCTGGGTTGTTCCCTGCCTTGTGTCCCTAGCCTCTGGAACAGGCTCTGGACCCTTCACAACACTGAACAGGAAAAGTGTTTACAAAAAATGGATAGATTACTTTATGTGCTATTTCTGTTTTAAATCTATTGATCTCTACTATACAGCTATGATTAGTTGAACACTCTTGGACAAGTGCAATTTCATCTATTAATCCATCCATCCATCTTTCTACTGTTTATTCTGGTCAGGGGCCCTGGAGAAATGGGGCCAAGACAGCATAGGACACATGGCTGGGGTACACCCTGGAAGAGATGCCAGAAAATTGTTTGAAAACAGAGTTAAACAATACTACTAAAATGCATCAAGAACATCATGAGCATCAAAGTGTTTGAGTTGGGTTGCAGAAGCTCAGCCACTCATAGTAATTCCATTTTTCTCTTTCGGCTATCGTTACTAAATGCAGTTTAGTGCTCAAAGCCTTTTCATAATGTATAATTAGCAAATTAGCCAATAGTCAGGTTAATGTTTGGCATGATGTCATGTCAGATGTTTTCTGACCAAGCAGGAAGTGGGTTACGAATGCTTGTCTTTGGCTTTGGAATCTGCTAGAGGCATCACACATGGTCTGTGTGGGAGCTTGTTGGTCAAATGTAGACATCAGAACCTGGGAAATGGGAGGAGGTGGGACGCTGCGATTAGCTCACGTGGGTCCGTGAGGCTTTGTGTCCGTTTCTTTTTAATTTACGAAAACCTGTTCTACAAGTTTCTCCTAAACTTCAGGAACCGTAGAGAATGGCCTTCCTCAGCTTAACTGTAATTACGTAGAGAAAGTTTGCTCTTGCATATTTTACACATAGTCCAAATGCCATAGATTTGGTTTTCCCGGCTTAGTGTCATGTTTAATAAATTATCGGAAAAAACGCAACTGGAATGAATATGATGTCACACAACCAAATATCTCTGAAAACAGCACCGATTTTTTTTTTTAATGTATACGTGGACAATGGAATAGATTAACTATTTTTAGAAGGGAATACATTGGGAAACAATTTTTGCCCTCCGGATGACTGATGATTTATTGGCTCTGACACCTCAGAATCTTCCTTGTGGGCCACACTTAGTGTTTAGTCTTGCCAAAGACTTTCTCACGGAATAGCTGGGCCTTGACTCCCCTGAGATAGCATTGCTAAAGTTTTAGTGTATTTCACGATGAAAGATTAGCATGACATTATATGTGCAGAGAGAGGGTTAGGGTTAGGGCTAGTCAGTGTGCCCCCTAGTTACTTTGCCTTTTTTTTTACGTATAGCTTGGTTGGTTTATTCTCTCCAGTCTGTTTACATATGGTTTTGGGAGAAAATTCCTTTCTCACCACACCAAATAGGGCTGCTGGCAGTCTCCTATTTATGTAAGCCCTGTGCTTTAAAAGGAAACTACACTTCACAACAGCACGTCTGGGTCTCCCATTTAGCGGTTTGAGCGTTTAGCATGTTATCTGCCAGCACCATAGATTTCAGGCGTAAAGCACCTCAGAATGATCCAGCAAGCGTTCTGAGAACACCAGTGAGAATCGAGCAAGCTTACTGTGTCTCCCGTCATGTTGCAACAGAGGCCCTCGGACTGAGATTTACATTTAATGAATTTTGCTGAAGCTTCTATGTAAAGCGACATCTCCATGCTTTTTTGAGAAAGCAGGGTCAGACAATCACTGGAGAAATTGGGGACTCAAGGGCCATGCTTAGGGGGCAACTAGCCACCTTCCTATTGCAGGCACAACATCCTGATCTGCTGAGCTACAACCCTGCCCCCATCACCTTTTTGGGTCCATTTCCTTGCAATATTTTTGAGCCACACAAATAAAGGATTTTAAAAATGCCAATTTAAGATTACTATTCTATTCTGTCTTACTACATTCTATTACTGTCCTGCACTCTGTTCCACTCCAAGACTCCTCTGTGTATCTGCCTTTAAATGTGACTCTGAGGCTTCTGCACGGGATGTATGGATGCCAGAGTGGGCCTCGCTGATTTTTATTCTAGGCTATTTGAGATGTTCTGGCTTTTCTGTGCTCAGTTGCTGTGTAACGTGACGTAAAACATCTTCTGACTCATCCTGGGTGTCAGCCAGCAGAGCGAAGGCCAATGCCTCCATGGCATTCGACTGCCACTAAATCACAGGGCTGCATCCAGGGCCGTGGCCT
Organism: Mormyrus iriodes; assembly: GCA_011763525.2. Lineage (NCBI taxonomy): Eukaryota > Metazoa > Chordata > Actinopteri > Osteoglossiformes > Mormyridae > Mormyrus > Mormyrus iriodes. Next base: position 19,697,850 of record JAAGVU020000019.1, read on the forward strand.
CCTGCCCTGCCAGGCGCGCCAAGGCTCACGCCCACTCTGGAGCCACGTGGAGGAGCGTATCTCGCCTTTTTGGTGCCCTGTTCGGGTTGCCACCTTAAACGGTCTTCGAACACCGCCGCCGTTTGTTCCTGATGTCCGTTCTTCATATCAGGTGGGACTGTCTGTGTTGTGTTTGGTGACCATTATTCTAACACATTTCTCTGGAACTTGAGATGTTGAGTGAGCTCCTTCGGTTAAATCCCATGCTTATCTGAAAAGAATAAATGTGAATAAAATAATTTAGGTGGCAGATTTGTATAGCAGTGTTATGCATTTGAATACACTGCCAAGTGACTAAAGCAAAAGAATATTAATATCTTTAATTTTATTATTTAATCCATCTGAGGGGGCTGTTAAGGTATTTTCCTTTGTATGGTACACTGAGTTAGACCAGGGCTGGGCTGTTATGTTTTTAATCCGGCTCGGTACACACATACATGTACAACATAAGACAGAAATCATTGCTGAGGTTTTCCTGTTTACCCTGGCAAAGAGACGTGACTCTCAGAAACCTGAGAAATGTCCTCACATAAGTGGACAAAGGCACAGAAGAGCATAGGCTGAGACGTCACAGGTCCGTCATCTTCTGAGGGGTTTGCAGCACAATGTCGGTCCGTCGCCACTCAGGGCGAAAACTTTTACCCCGTCTTTGTTTAAAAAAAAATCTCTCATTTTTGCTACAGGTTGACATAGATGGGTCCGAGACAAAATGAAATAGGGTGAGGAAATTTTTTGTGGTGGAAAAACGTGCCTAGGGTGCCACATGGGCTGTCTGCCACTGTTGCAAGCTGTATAGGAGAAGAGGTACACAGATATAGAGTCTGCTTTTGACTGTATAATCTGCCCTCTGCCAGGTACACGATAAAGAACATGTCCTATGGTGAAGAACGTTTGATGTATAGGTGTAGCCCCTCCCCCCCCAACCTTGTTCCAATCGAAGCAGAGCCATGGGACTTGAGCCCGGTGCAGCCTCAGCTGTGTTCGCTTATTCACAGCGCCAAATTCAGCCTGGGGGCCTCGGCCAAAAACGAGATAAAGCTACTCGACGTTTTGAATAAGGCGAAATCCTCAGACAATCTGCTGCGGTCCAGAAAAGTGTCTGGCAACGGCTTGCGCAATTAGGCCTGAAGTCTGCCAGTGCCATTGAAAGGAGAGAGGGAAGGGGCCAGGTTACAGGAAAGGGGACCAGAGTGCGAGATGGAAGGGGCGAGGCTACAGTAAAGGGCACCACAGTGAGAGATGGAAGGGGCGAAGCTACAGTAAAGGAAACCACAGTGCGAGATGGAAGGGGCNNNNCAACGGCTGGCGCAATTAGGCCTGAAGTCTGCCAGTGCCATTGAAAGGAGGGAGGGAAGGGGCCAGGGGACCCGGGGGCCACGCTGGGGGGGGGGGGGGGGGGGGGGGGGGCTCCCTCATGGAGAAAGTACAAGTCGTGCTTGTTCAGACTGTGGGGAGTGCACTTACTCAGTCAGCAGGTCCGTTTGTCTAAATGAATCATTTTGACTCCCCTGCACCTGCAAATACCCCAAAAACTACGGTGCTGATACTGCCTAGTTCTTGTACTGGATCGAACCGGGCGTAAAAATTACAGTCCTGCTGAAAAAATAAAGGTACATCTGCAGTTCAGTTCTGAGACCAGAGATGATCAGTCTCAATTCTCAAAACATGCTTTTGCACACAGCTGTCTGGCGAACTGTACAAGCAGCAGCTCCCTCACTCACACCCTCAAGAACGTCTGAGTTGCAGACGACTATTTACAGGAAGGTATTCAGCATCACGTTGCAGTTTGTGCATTTAAATAGTTTGTTGCTCCCTTGATTTAGGGGACAAATTTAGTTGTGCACAGGAATTCATGATCGTAACCCAGAGAGTTTTACAACTGTGCATTGCAGGCTTTGAGAGGATCTATTCTGTACACAAGTGGGACAGTTACCATTAATCTTATGGAACACTATCTGTCTGTCTATCTATCTGTCTGTCTATGTGTCTTGGTTTTTTTTTGTTTGTTTGTTTATTTACCAGAAAAATATTCAGCATTTATCTCAATTGAGTAAAAATTGTTCTTCATTGTGACTGGCAGAAAAAATCCATCAAAGCCAGCTTGTGCCCCAGGCCTGGGCTGGTGTGAATGGAAGAGGTTAACTCTGTGTGGGGTGGGGGATTCAGCCCTCCCTCCCTCCTTCTCTCCTCACCTCATGCTCTGGGAGTCTAGCTGCCACATCTCCTGTTTCACTAATTGATCAGCAGATTCTTCCTGGCCGCATAGAAGAGGCCTGCGCTTGGCGGACACTGCCCGCGCTGGCCCTTGCACTGTCATCAATATCGGCTACTGACATGCCTCGCACCCGGAGATGGCCTGGGAGACTAGCAGCGTGGTTCCTCCTAAGGGCCCGCCTGCTCATTGGGAGAACGAGGAGATTCCTCACATAGCTCCCCACTGTCATGCACTGCTGCCAATGGAGAAGCGAGGATGTCCCTCTTGGCATTCGACCAGGGATCGCATCCCCTTTTATCTACATTCAAAGGTAGCCTTACACCTACCATTCATCAGGAGTTTAAATGTGACCACCTGTAACTTAACCCCCCTATTTTGTACGGTTTTTATTGTTTGCAACAGAATGGCCTGGCTGAGATATTTCAGCACCATTTAACTATAGGAAATGTTTCTAACCTTTCCCATACAATGATGCCAGTTTTATATATACAGTACTGTGCAGAAGTCTTAGGAAGCCAGTGGTGTTTAAACTATCTTACATCATGTTGATGTAAATCTATGATATTTAGTCTGTCGAAGTGTGTCAGCTTAACCATGCAAAATGATTTCTAAAATCACCCCAGTATTTGCAGCGTCCTTACGATGCACCTATGTATTTTTTTGACTCGACCATTAGCAGACCTCCAATGACCAATCAATACCTCACTGACTTTTTAAAACTATTTAAATTAATTAAGTGAGCTGGCGGTGAAACTTAAGAAATACATGGAATGGCTGAGGTGCCCCTGAGGAGAGGATTTTGAACTGAAGTGGTGTTCATCTAGCCATCCAACAAGGTATCAGAGAACAGAAGAAATTCCTGTTAGATTTTACTGTGTTACTCTTAATTTGCATATGTTCTAATATAAAATTGTGTTTTTTATTCTGATCAAACATGCATTTGCTACCCAGATAAATAGCTTTAAACATTTTCTTTGAATGTATAAGAATTTTGCACAGTGCTGTACATCTGTTAAGTGTGTTGCTCTTACGGTAATGAATGGGAAACACTGGACTACTACTAAAATGAATAACCCAAATAATTAAAAAAAAATGAACAAAGGACAGAAAACCGTGGATTTTAAAAACTAATCCCTTGGGGGGGGATAGGTTTAGGTTTAGTTTTAGGTTCAGGTTTAGGGTTAAGGTTAGTTATAATACTGAAGGCTGTACCAGCTGGGATACAAACCTGCAGCACAGCCAGTCTACAAGATATTGGTAACATTTTAGAGAACAGATGAAATTCTTGTTAGCTTTTGTTTTGTTACTCTAAATTTTCATATGTTATAATGTTAAATTCTGTTTATGATTTGAAAAAATGTATGCTTACTACCCAGATAAACAGCTTTAAACAATTTCATTGACTACCTAAGACTTTTGCTAAGCACTGTATATAATATTTATTTATTTAATTTTCTCCCCCATACATTTACTGTTTATCACATGTACATTAATGGCCAAAATTGCAGAAACACATCGGATTTTTAGAGATTTCAGAACTTTATTCAACTGTTGCTCCAGTTACTAATTTAATCGTCCAATGTATGGTATTTGTAACATTCTTTAATTGTTTATAAACATTACTGCCAATATTTGTGTAGTCATTTTTAAAGCGCAATACCAAAAATAATAGGTGCCACATTGCATATCATTGTCTGCATATTTTGCGCAATAACAATACAGCTGAATGTAATATAGTCTAATGTCATCTACTCTAATAAATAATGTGAAACTGACAGATTAACACCTGAAGAAAGAAGTAAGGATTTCCATAATTATAGTTTGACTAAGGTCAATAATTTTTATCTATTTGCAGAAACAGAGTCACAGTAGTCCTGAAATATAGCACAATGATTTTGGAGAACCACACTGGCATGTTTGTAGTGGATTCTGGTTTCATACTTTGGTGACAAAGATAAATTTCAGTTCAGACATCTCTATGGTACATTATTATTCAGACATTCATTACCCCACTATATAGGCGACATTGGCACCCGCCTAAAGCGCCATCTTCTGTGGGGATGCCGAATTACTAAGCTGATTTCACTTTGTCTTTGGGGGTGCCAGCAGTAAAGCTTACTTAGGGAACCACATGGGCTTTGACTGGTACTGCCCATTCCAAAGAACAGCTGTTCAGTATTGTCCAGCATGCTCTGGGGACAAATTCTGCTTTGGCTCTGAGTTTCTGTGATAATGCGATGCTGCATGGATCCATACTCGCAAATGCATATGAGTGCGCGGTCACAGGAGCAGCTGACAGTGTTGACACTTGCCAACTCCGGGAGCCTTTACCGTTGGCCCACCTATGTCGGGGTGCATCATGGCATTCTCTTGTAGGTGCTCTGCTGGGGACCAGCCATGCCCCATTTTCAGCCTGTCAGTGTTGCACTCACAAAAAAATGCAGTAGGTCTTGCTTATGACTGTTACATCATTTAATGCGTCATTATCCGTTGATTGTTCCTTGTGTTTGACTTTTCATATTCAAATTCATGTGGTGTCACCCTTTAAACAACACAGAAGGGGATATTTACTTATTCACACGTCATTAACCGGTAAATCCCATAGAATTTTACATGGAGGGCCCTGCAACAGCACTGACAGCCCCATATCAAACACAATGCATACCTGCACATGAAAGTTGTGGTGTAGTGAACATTCACAAAGGTGGTCCTTGCCATCGCATGACATATGGCGTGTCCAGTGGTTCCTGTTTCATTCGGTCATGTTTGTTCCAGCTTTTCTCTATATGCATAATGCCCTGAATTTGTTTCTGTATTGAGTTACACTCTCCCTCTCTCTATGTAACGTGAATTTTTCCCTTGGTAAGACTACTCCGGTTTAATCTGCATTGAGGACGGACATAATTTGCTGTCTCCTGGCAGCCAGGCAGTAAGGAGATCTCATCAGCGTCAATGCCCTGCATGCTGGACCAGGGGGAGCCTGATAGCCATCCAGCTTCAGCCTGAACTGGGTTACGTTCTTGTTCTTGTGTTTGATGTCCCGCTTTTAGGAGGTCAGGTGCCGGTAATTCTTAAAGATATTAAAAATGTCTAGATTAATAAAACTATCGTAAAACAGAATGTCTCCAACATCGTGATGGGGAGTACTTCCTCCAGTGGTACATTGGATGGTTAACATCACAGTATTTTCTTAAACTCAAATTTTTAGTCTTAAGTGTAATAAACATAAGAAAATAAAATATCCTGTTTGTGAATACCCTGTGCAACTCTTTAAGTACTTTCCCTGACAAAACTGAATCCTTTGAGTGTGCTTCCAGTCCTTGAATACTATGGGGTCTTTAATTCTATCCGAGTTATTAATTGTTAAAATGAAACGTATTGGTTTGTTCGACAATCGCGTAACACTGTTTGGTTAAGGAGGTTCACAAAGAACTCTTCCTGTCTGCTGCCTTTGTAGATAAGAATTGTGTCACCTATAAAGTGGGAGATAGAAACGTCTTGTACTTGGATAGTAATATCTCACGCTTGATAAATTACATGGAAAATCGTAGTTATGTTTCGACACTGTTAGACAAACCATGTTAGATTAAATGGATGTTTCAGACTTGAGTAATGTTGTAAGTCACTGTCCCAGACGACAAAGCGCCAATATGTTGTCAGCACCTTCTCATCAGCCTGACGAGGCTGAACCTGATCCTCAGAGATTGTCGCGGAGAAAAATTCTGCTCTGCAGCAGAAGCTTTGTCAAAAGGAAGTTCTAGGCCCCAAAACATCTGAACCAAAGTCTAGTGAACTACTGTACATCAGTACTATCGAAACATAAATTGGATCAGAAGATGATTACTGTGCTAGCAGCAGCAGTTATGTAGCCTGATCAGATAGATAGTGAACAGCGGCACGATAGCTTTCAGAATGGAGATTCAAGGTGCAGCTGTATAGTAGAGTAGAGACAGATTCCTCTAGGAGAATTAGGTTAGAATGAATGAGAATTTCAAAGGCTGAAGATGCTGTAATGGCTTTGGTTTATGTTACATTTTCTAGCATATAATTGGACCAAATATTATGCTGAATACATGCAGAATGTCATGTTGTCCAGACACATTATATCTCCTACAGTAGGAAACTGCAGGATTAAGGTTCATAAGAAACAGGTTGTCTTCTCTCTACATAGCCATCCAACAACTGTTTGATGACCTCAGATTGCTAAAGGCTTCAAAGAAAGAGTGAATATGTTTGAGGGCAACTCAAATATCACTCATCACAACACTACCCTCTTACCCGCTGTGCCCATAGCCTTCTGAGCACAGTTATGGGCACTTCAATATCAGCCATTACCCTTTCAGACTGCTAGTAACAAAATCTTATTGGAAGTATTATTTTTACATTTAATTACACCTTGACCTGAACACCCAACCTCTGTGTATACTAGGTTCAGTACATTTCCTGGGAAGTCATATATCCAGAATGTAACCTTTAGGTAGGATGGCCTGCATGATATAGTGGAATGCAGTGTTCAGATTACGTAAAGGATCAGGAAAGCTGACCACATTGTATGGGCTAGGTACAAGTATCATATATTCATTCATTCATACAATAAACAGATGGAATAGGGTAGGTTCACACGGTGGAAGAGTCAGTGCATCAGCACATAGTAATTCTTGAAACATTCTCTGAAGTTAATTGTGGGAACAATATTAATTGTAGGGGCTTGAGAAAATTATATGAATTTCAAATTGAAAAGAAGAACATGGTTTTGTTTTTTGTTGGAGATCATTAGTGGCCAAATCTGAAGTAATTCTGTGGTTATATCTCTTTTATTGATGTGAAGTTAATTACATTTGTGATTGGAGATACACTGGAAACATATTTTTGTGGAGCGACAGATGACAAGCAGTCTAGCTCATTCTCATGCATATAAGCCTTTGTGGTGCATCCATCTGGAGGATCTGATCTGCATTCTGTACTGAAGGGACAGCCATCACAAGCCAGCCGTGTGAATGCACAAGGTGGCAAACTGTAGCCTTCAAACTGACTAAAGAAGACACCCACTGGGCGCCATGTCAATGCAGCTGTCAAAGAGCCACCCCCCCCCCACCCCCCAGGGACTGTCCCAGGAGGTGTTCTCTGTCACCCCTGCCACTGTAAAACAATTCCAAAGACTTCAGTAAACCATTGGGAAAGATTTCACTTACCTGCCAGTTCCCTGTAGAACTGAAGATGTAGGAGGAAGACTGAGTGTGGAATACTTCTCCAATCAAAGTGCCTCAATAGCCCACAGTTAGTCAGTGTCAGATACCTGCGCTCAGCAAGCTGCTGACAACATGTGACATCTGTCAATATCTGGAATCCACTCCAGATGGATGTGCCCTCTCTCCAAAATTGGTTGTCAGTTTGTACTTTTAGAATCAGTCGGGGACTTGTGTTTGAATAGAGATAGGAATGGACAAAGAACAAAGCTGGATCTTTTGATCTTAAATTGTTAAGGACATAGAATTTGAATATACACAATTTGTAACAGATTGTACACTAGTAGAAAACTTGTAAATTTTTTTGGTTTTGTATATTCAGCTATATATGTTGTGTGCCATTATGTAAGTATGGGGGATATATAAGGATGGAAATGTTTGTGGTATGTAAAGAACATGAAAAGAAGCAGAAGTTGAAGAGCCACACCACAACATATGCTACACCAGATATGATGTATATCCTACGACATTCAGGTGGTGGTACTCTCTCCTTCAAAGACATACTCCTCCCTTATTTGGTGAAGAGTAGTCCAGTTACATTAGCTAGAGTGGTCAAATGTGAAAAACATCGTCTCTATATTATAATAACTTAAACCCTATAATGATTGCGAAGTCCTGTAGACTGAGCCCCGTGATACAGGTGATATCTCATGAAATGTAAGACTATGTTCATGTCATGTCATTTGCTCTTCTGATGATTTAATGAGTAATTGTATTCTAATCTTAAACTAACATTTCCAAACTGTTCTCCAATCATTTTGCCAAATCTAATGCTGTAATCTGATCAACTAATTAGATATTCATTAACCAGGATTGCCAAACTCAAACAAAATCATTGATATACCAAATGAAAAGCAAGAAGATGGCTTTCTTCCAAAAATGTTGGAAGATATCGCTTTATTGTTTGTTTACAGTATCTTGTGAGAGTACACGGGTTTCGGTTAGAATGCATGACACCAACTTATAACTATATACTAATTTATTCTTTGCGTGTGACGAGGAATGTTTTGTCATTTCAAAAACAAAAAAACCAAAGACCTGCTTCCTGATTTGGTATACATTGTATCAAAGGTTGTGTAATTAATCTCTATCTTATGAAAACTAAATGTTTCCTTAGCGGGGCTGTAATCATTATAGAGGCTCAATGGGGTGTTCAAAGTGGGGTGAATCAAGGAGGTAACCTGTAGAGGACCCAGGTACCCATAGAAATAAAGTACTTAGCATCTGGAGGTTGCTGCTGTGTGTCCTATTATGTCACTCAGTCTTGATGAGATTTCTCATGAGAAAAGTAACACTTGGCTCACATGAAAGGAGAGCAAGCCATAATAGTTACGAGCCCATCCAGTTTGCTCTTTGATGCCGCCATGTTATCTGTCTTGTAGGCTTTTTGTTTCTTTACAGAGCATAATTGTGTTTATTGAAGAGGGCCATTTCACCCTCATGGAGCACTAAAGTCTCCCTCTAATTGCTGCCACATCAAGTAAGTAGTAAAAGCCTTCGAATTAATGTGAAAAAGCACTAAGTGTTGCCTAAAAGTGGGTTACTTTTCTGTCATTTCTCATCAAAGCTTAGGTGTCTGGTCGGGGGACGAGTGGGTTGAAAGGAACGAGAAGGGTAAGGGGGTGCTAATCACACAGGAAGGCCTCTTCACAGATTTGATCTACGCCAGTGAGTGTTGGCCATTTGATTTGGGCGGTAGTTGGTCCCACCACTGTGGCCCCCTTTGTTTGTCTGCACCGAACAATCATGGGGTCCGCCGTGGACACAAAGGCCAAGACTCAAGGTACCATGTGTTCTCTAAGTGTAACTTCTCCCCTCACTGTCATGCTCCACCGATATGAGTGCCTCGGCCCCTGGCCCCGGACTGCACAATGGAAGAAAAAGCTGTCAATCTCGGGCCTCCTTCAAAGGAACGTTGCTTTTGTGCAAACAGGTCTAGAAAGTCACAGTCCATATCCTGCTCAAAGCATGCCAGGAGTCAAAAAAGTCACTGGGCACTTTGTATTCGACATCATTCTCTCTCTCTCTCCCCCTCACTTCGTTCAGTCCTCGTCTTTTTTTTGTCTGTTGCCTTCTGCTCCTAGCAGGTGAGCCGGCAGCGGAGTGGCAGCGTGTTCTGACCCCCAGTTCTGCCTTGGATCTTGTCAAGGTCGCGACCCCGTGGTATGCAGTGGTCACCGATACAGGCAGTAGCGCCTTTATCCGTGTCAGCAGGTCAGGTTGACGCTCAGAGAGCTCCAAGGTAAACATACACAATCCAATCCATCACCACAGCTTGCGTTATACCATTGAACCATGCAACATTGTCACTCAAACGCAAGTAAGCCTTTGGGGGAAGATGACCAAGACGACCAGAATGTTGCTGCTTGTCTTGCCTTTTCACATGTCTTTTCACGTCTTATTCTCCGGTAGGTGTTAACTATATAGGTATATTTTAAAGTTAGCAGCATTGAAGTAGCCTAGATTTTACAGCTTGCTGTCAAACTATACCGAGGCAGTCTGTTATGGAGATGTGAGAACATCCGCTGCGCTTGAACTCCATGATGTCCTATCAGCTTCAGCGCAGCTTGGGCCGTCTGCATTTTCTCAGCATGGCTGCTAAATTTAAACACTCTAAGTATTCCGGCGATGTCCCATGACGTTAAAATCTGCAAAGACGGTTACCCGACAGCAGTTCAAGTGGGATTAAAATAAACCAGAGAAACGTGAATGTGAGCATCATTCATTTTGAAATCAGAATTGGTCCTGACAATGGAAACTGTACTTTGCATCCAGGAGTCCCCTGTTTCTGCTTCCATCACTCTATCCTGTTTGACGGGAGAGGAGCAGCTGAGAAAATAGCTCCTCTGTGGTCACCTAAAGTCTCCTTGTAAATTTGAAAACCCATCTTGCACAGAGTCCTGGCAGCAGCCGTTTTTGACCTTGGGGCTAAAAATATGTAATGGGCCCCTATTGGTCCTGTCAAGAAGTACAGTATATTAAATTCTAAAGCTTGGAGTTCTGTAAATACTCATGTTACCGCGAGTGATGACAGTTATCTCAGGCTTGCAATGTGAGAGCGTGGTGCTGTTCTTCAGACACCCAATGAAGAGGAAGCCTGAGAGACCCAAGGTCGTATGACAGTCTCTAGAGTGACCCACAGTGACTTCATTAAGGGGTAAAATGCACAAGGTACAATGTGTTTGTTTATTTTTTATTAAATCAATTTTAGTTCATTCCAGAGTCTGGGAAATAGCTTCAGATTTAGCAATGGGTGCCGCTCTTTGATGTTGGTGAAATCGAAGACTCTTGTTACATGTTATGCAACTGAGTCCCTCCCATTATAGGTCATAAACCCTAGAATAAGTTGAGGCTAGTGAAACCAACATGAGTCAAATACTACTGTGTATTATCATTATTAAGTTAACTGAAGATTAAATTGCCTTTTATTATAGTAATTTATATACCTGGAATTTTTATCAGAATTAATATTAAGTGTCTTTTTTTAATAGTACAACTGCAGGTTCTGATCTAGGGCTTCAGCCACTGATGTGTTAATTGCAAGACCAATGCACCAGCAGGTGGTCCAGTCAAGCACAGCAAAGATGTGAGGACAGGTGCTCATGTAGCAAGGAACTGCTAATCTGGAGCAGGATGGTCAGGCTTTGACCTAAGCCGGTGAATCTGTTGACAGCTGAGATTGTAGGAGACATCACAAAGTCAAACAAGTGGTAACTGAGAGGCCAGTGTACACAGATAGACCTTGTTGTCACTCAGGGGACCATGGAGAAACTGGCCACGATCCATTTGGGCTGGGAAAGATCTCCTCTCTTTTCCTTGCCTAGAGGAAAACTCTCATATAATCAACATCCCGACCAAATGTTTACACTGAAGACAAAAAGATCTCATTGCCTATCGGCACACAATTATCTTTTCCAGCTAAGAAAACAGTTTGTCTTGTAACAGAACACGAGGATTAAGCCTTTTACAAGTTGTTGTTATTTTAAGCGGGTTTTGTAATTTAAGTTAGGTCTTCCTCGCAAAAAAGAGGTAGAGGGTAGGATTACCGAATTCTGCTCTTCAGGGAATTGACTTTGAAATTTTGCATTAGTTAATTTGACCTTTGCTGCACTTTTACCTCAGTGTGTTTTACTTGTCTGTTTCAGAACAGATAACAACATGGTTAAGAGGAAACACTCATTCTGACTATCCTTAACAGGTAAATTTCAATTTTTGGAACCTGAAAAATGTATAATTTCTATTTTTTTGATACATTAATTTGCTTCTTTATTTGATGATGCTTAAAACATTGACAACCCGGAGACAAATTTCTTGTGTGTGTAAATATACTTAGAGAATAAACCTGATTCTGATTCTGATTATAATAAATATGAATGAATTTGTTACACAATGTCCAAAGTTTTCTTCTCTTTGGAAGGAGCATCATGCATGTTACTCTAGTGCCACCCTGAATACCCACCATTTACAGCAGGAGATCGTCTCTTTGTGGTCTTTATAGGTAACATGGAATTACTATTTGAGACTGTGGAGGGTCCACAAATGTCTTGATAGATTCCACACAGGAGGAGTTAAACAGAGACCTGTCTGGAAAACAGGTTATCCAACGAGCCCTAAGACCCAATTCAGCTGTGCGCGGGAGGGCGGAAAACACCGGATTACAAATTACACAGGACAGGCATTAACTCCAAGCATGCTTCATCTATTCACACAGAACAGAAGAACTTTAGTATAGAATCACTTAAAGAGGTCAAGACCTACCCCCTCATGGCACTATCTCAGCGCCATGAACTTGCTGTAAGTACATGAAGGTACATCTGTCATCCTTCTACAATTTCATTATCCTTGTTATTTATTCTCAAAGTTGTCCACGCTTTCATGGACGACTTCAAAAATAGAGGAACACGACCTTGATGGGGTCACCTCTGTGCTCGTCTCAGGATTTGAAAAAATTCTTTCGATGCCTATTTGTATTTTAAAATGTAAAACAAGGAAATAAACTGCTTAGCTAAACATGCCTGTGCTCAAATCCTCAACCTGCTGTAGGTCTTCAGTGAATGAGCACTTGAAAGTGCTTAGAAGACTCTTACTGACAGAATGGAATTTTGAGTGACCCAAGCAGAGCCAATGTCGCTCTTTAGCGCTAATAAGACATTCCTCCTACATCCATCCACAATGTCTCCCACATTTTCTACATGTGTGCAGTGGAAATTAAAAACAATATTAATGGTGCTTGCGAATATAAGATATCATCTATCAAAGGCATATTAATAGTGATGTTTCTCTAAGAACCTGAAATTATACAGTATTGTTAAGAACATTTGAATTTTAACTATACTGCCTTTAAAAAAACTTTAATTGCTTTAATTAAAATTGTTGCTGGTCAACATAAGGAGAGCCACTCTTCTTTTGTACCTGCTGGTCTCATTCTCTCTTACTGCACTTGAATGTTAGCCCGATTCAAAGCGACAGATTGACTGTGAGAAAACTCAGGCTTGGGAGAGGGAGAGTACACAGACAGAATACCATCATCTGTTACCACCTGCAGTCATGCCTTACTCAACAAAAAGCTTTCGTTTAATGATGCACTCTTCCTCTCTGCATTTCATACTTGTACACCTGAATATGACAGAATATAGATGATGAAGTATGTGCAGTCTTTAAACTTGTGCATAATTTATAACGTAATATATAACTATATTAAATCTAGCAGTACAGTAATAACTCAATAACATGTTAAATATAAGCCTGGGGAAGCAGATATGATAAATTAAATGCAGTTACTCACACACTGGAATCTGCTACAGTTCTGCTATTGGTACAATCTGCTACTATAATCTGATACATTTCGGTTGTATTTTGTAGGAGATTTAATGAAGGCAGACTGGTGTTGAAATGTAAGTAAAATGTTTTAAACCAGTTTCAGTTTCCTTTCTCTTTCCCAGAAAACCTCTGTAATATTATAAAATTTGAGGCTTTCAGGAAACTTTCCCATGAGCTGGCATTATCCTGACTTAGTCACAGACAGAATACAAATGTGTATATTACACTTCATTCTTTGCCTGGTCCATTGTACTGTATTCCAGTTAAATCATCCTGATGTAAACTAAATTTCAAACATTAATCTGAAGCTAAATCCAATACTCATACTTTGTGCATAATATAACATTCTTAACAGTCATTTTCTCATTTTTTTCAGCTCAGGATTACGGAACCTGAGATTTGATCAGGTGTGGAGGCATGGCGTCCCAGATGTTGCAATGCAGCCTTGTAGAATTACACAACCATGGGGTAAACATAACAGGTTTCGCATGTCCATGTACTTTGCTTTGCCATCACTTATTTATTTATTATGTTATAGTATCAGGAAGTCATATCTTTCTTGGCCACATTACTGCTGTTTGTTTGTGGTCATGTGGTCATGGCATCCTGCTCAGGACAATAAGGTTAAACGTCACTGAGTGTGTCTGAACAGGCCTGAACAGGTCTGAGCAGGAGTAAGGCATTCTCGGCGGAGCTGAGAGGGAGTAAGGCATTCTCAGTGGACCTGAGCAGGAGTAAGGCATTCTCGGCGGAGCTGAGAGGGAGTAAGGCATTCTCAGTGGAGCTGAGAGGGAGTAAGGCATTCTCAGTGGAGCTGAGCAGGAGTAAGGCATTCTCGGCGGAGCTGAGAGGGAGTAAGGCATTCTCAGTGGAGCTGAGCAGGAGTAAGGCATTCTCGGCGGAGCTCAGAGGGAGTAAGGCATTTTCAGTGGAGCTGAGCAGGAGTAAGGCATTCTCAGTGGATGCCATGTCAACAAACAGTAGAAAGTCAAATATAACAGAATGTATTTTTTTTTATATGTCAGTATGATTGAGATTTAGTGTGGGCTCTGAGGTTTAGCATGCATCATACATGCATGCAAATGTCATCTTAATTCAGAATAATCGGAATACAGCCCCAGATCCACATCCATGTTCACATGGGATATCTCCAGTTCACTCTGATTTACTCCCACAGTCTAAAGGCATGTGGTTTGGGAGTATCAAAGCTGGCATGTGTGTATATATGTTTTTGATATCAGAAAGCAATCATATTGCATTAAAACTGAATTTATTAAAGTTATGATTAAGAGGTGGAGCTGTATTAGAAACTGAAAGGGGTTTAACACCATGAACATACGTATTGCTTCAGATAGTTCTGGAAGCACAGTGACCGTCAAGGGTGCCAACAAATGCGATAGAATTTCTGTGACAAGTTACCCGAGTTATTGATGTTTTCAAAATGTCAGCTATTTACAATTAGCATAAAGAGCCAGATGGTGAGAAGAAACAACTTCATGGCCTCGCATCTCCTTCCCTCACCCAAAGGCAGAATGAGGATTTTTGCATCAGGGATCCCACAGCCAATCAGAGGTGACCAGTGGTGTATACAGGGGTGGGGCCACAAGGGCACTGGCCACAGCTGAAAGATGATTGGTCTCAAAAGTGCCCCCTCTCCTGTCACTCTGTCACTCCTCTGTATGAATTATGGCCCCATTTATAAACCCCAACTTAAACATTTTAGAATCGCCCTGGGAGGATAAGTGGGCGGCACCACTTTGTGTGAACATCATGCTCTTGCTACAGCGCGTGTCAGAAGGCTGAGTTGTTGGTGAAATGACTCACCAGTGGATGGTGCTGCTCCCATGCAGCTGCTACGCTTAAACTGCTAACTGTCGCATGTGGCTGTGTGCCGCAGGGGCTACTTATGCATTTGGAAAGGGTCCACTTAAGCATAAGCGCAGGGCTGGCCAACGTCACAGGCTTAGAGCCCAGCGGCCACCAGGGCCCCCCCCTTCTGATCAGCCTGTCAGAATGGAATGGAAAATGACAAATGACAACAAGGTTAATCAAATTTTGCTTAGGGCCCCAAAAAGCATTGGGCCAGCGCTCCATATGCTTTGCTTATACTGGTGGAAACATCAGCACAGTGGAGTGAGTACTGGTGTTGGTAGCCGCCCATACTGAGAAAAGGAGCATCGGGTCTTAAGGCACTGGTGGTTTGCATGTGTGTGTAAGTGTGGACATTTAGATGGCTTGTGGGCACTGTGGAGAAAAATGTCTTTATGCATTGCTAGTGGTGTTATTGGGGAATTCCCATAAGTACTATAGTAAAAAGCTACATAATCATCTAAATTTTGTGTCCCAAATGAGCTTTCTGTATTTTGGTAGCTTTCATCTACAATCTTAAAACAGCGAATGCATGTGTGAGAAATTCAATTAAACGAGTGACAAAGAGAGGATACAGAAAGGCTGTAAAATCAAAAAGATGTTCCGTGACACTACAGAGGGGTGGTGTGTGCTTAGATCCTGTTGCATAACGGCTTTAGAGGAGCATTGACTCATCCCATTTGCACAGCTGGCTGTGGTGGAATGAGGCCAGGGAACATGCCCCATTCAGAAATACTGTGTTAGTTTTTCATGGGGTTGTATTAGGTCTAAATTACTCACCTACGGGTCGGCTTAGCTATGGATAAGTTAGAACATAAAATTTACTATGCTCATCAATTGTCATCAGAATTTTGTCAGAGTAGCTAAGATTTCACAAATTTCATATATGACGGCGAGATATAATGTACTTCCTTTGTAACAGTATTGAATTCAGAAAAATCCCCATGATGCTCTCTGCTCATGTCTTGATATTTGCCCCAAACCAGGCCCCCTGCCTAAGGATGTGTTCCCTGCACGTGCCACCAGATGGCGCCAGCTTTTCTGAATTGCAAAGGGAACTCGATGTTTCCTGAATGCTATGAAATGCTCTGCCTCCTGCCTCCATGTAAAGGTTATGTGATTTGAGTATTTGCAACATTTCTGAAGCACAAAAGTAAAGCTAAATATCCAGCAGTATAAACTTCCAGAAAAAATAGCCCTGATGGACATATCTCTTTTATATTCTATTGTCATTTTCATAAGACACGCAATTATGTAAATGATGATTTTGAACTTTTCTATGATTTGAATTCTTATATTCTTCTGAAATATTACCTTTTGAGGAAATTTAATGCAAATAATAATGGTGACCACCTACTTTATGTAATCTTATCAGCCATTCCTGGTGGCTCATTGAGCAAGGTTGTTTAATTAAACTACTTTGCACTTTTTTCAATTAAAAATCAGGTACCACAGTTGCTGCCTTTTGATCGTGGGGACGATATCAGTCTGTGTGTGTTGAAACAGTAGCACCTGCTACTACTGCCTATTTCATCATTGCAGGTGGCAAGGTAGTCAGCCTTCCTGATGACCTGATGACCATTCACACAAATTCTCACAGCTGTGCTAACATTGTAAAAAACTGAGTCAACCTTGATATTAGGTATGGCAGCGTCCGTGCGTTCAGTGTGATGTAGAAATATTGATTGCCCCACAAATTTAAGTGATATTTGAATCTCTTAGAAGCTTGTTTTTATGATGCATTTCACTCGAGATGTAGTTCCATTTTCAATGAGAATTACGTTTTATCTTGAACTTTGTAACCCACAAAGAACGGAAATCTCGTTCATGTTACAAAAAATATAGTAGAAAAGCCAAAATGTCATTTTAAATGATTGTTATACAGTATAATAACAATTCTAACCAGATCTACTATAGATATTTCACCATAACTGTCTATTTGTATTTTTGTAGCTTCGTTTGCTACAAGACAAACTTACCGCTGTACCAATCATTCAATGAAAATTATATTAGATGAAAGTTACTTTCAACCAGAGAAAGAAAGTTCCGATCCAGAAAGTACAAATCCAGACCAAGATTTTTGTTTCAACCAACCAGCTGAGCATAAAGTCTCACAGTCACAGAGTTCTCAACTAGTTGGTTGAAACAAAATCTTGGGCTGAATTTGTACTTTCTGGATCGGAACTTTCCACCTCTCCTGTCAACTTTCTGCATGTTAATTAGCTCAGTACTCTACTGAAGTTCACAGAACCACTTCCAGTGCATCCTGGCCTCTTCCATTTTCACCATGTGGTGTTTGATGGAGAAGAACAAAGGACCAGAAAAGTGTTTCGCTTTTGTCAATTTTTGATCTTTCATTTGTTCATCGTTATCATTCCGCCTTCTCTGAAAGACATGGAGTCCTGGTTATACATTGCTACCAGGCTGAGTGGCACGGTGCTATAGTGGGCAAGATTGTTTGCTCACACATGTGTTTCAGATTTCAAGTTTTATTAAATGCATAGTAAAATGCTTATTCTACCTCCTTCATGGATTGTACTCAAAAGGGAAATACATCTTATAAAGAAAAACAGTATAAAAATATAGCCATGAGTCAGTGGACTGGCATTTGGGACTGGGACCACCAGACAAGTCAATTTGGGTGTATCTCCATATTATAGCTGTCCATCACATATATGCTACTGTGCATGCACTGTACTGCAAGTTATATGTGGACAGTGAGTCTTTATACGGCTCAGGTGCTGCCCATTCCCCTGCACCTGTTACACTAAGAGATACACTTGCTAATGTCCTATGTCCGCTTTCAGGCGTCTGTTGATCATTGTATATTATTTCCTATGGCCCTTAGACATAAATGTGATTGGATGTGACTCGATCTGGCGTAACTCAACGTAAGACTATTTAAATAAAAGTAAAACAGTAAAAGTGAATAGCACTGTATCACTAACTGACGTCGGTGACAAAGATCTGTGTGCATAATGTGTTATTGGTGGGAATGGAGGAACACATTTTCCATTGCTGTTCTGGGCTCACACATGGAGCCTCTTTCATGTGGTCAGGGAGGAGAGCAGAGCCGTAGTGACATTGCAGAGTCTTTTTTAATAACTTACAAAGTGTGTTTCCAATTAGGCCAGGAAATGGTGAAGGGTCACAGCCCATAAGCAGTCGTTTCCCAGTGACTCTTCTAAGCAGCAGCTGGGGGGGGGGGGGGGGAGTTGGAGGGGCCAGTTGGGCCTTGTGCCATTTTACACGGGGGGCCACGGTTGGCCCCCCTAACTTCAAAAGGGGGTGGGCCGACTCTGACTGGACGGTGCTCAGAAAAAGGAAAAAAACTTCATTTCAA
>JAAGVU020000019.1:19716481-19728322 GCA_011763525.2 Mormyrus iriodes
TTTTTGTGCACGACTCGCCGTGCGTCAGACCAATCATCGCTGGAACCATTGTAGTTCGAACTACGGTTTCGGGAAACCAAACTACTGTGGGGAACAGTCGTACTTCGGATGTTGGTTAGTTTGAACTATAGTAGGACGATGCATCGTTAATGCAAACTTCCGTCGTTGTTTGGGAAACGCACCCCTGCATGATTAGTAATTAACTCTAATCGATTTTTCTTGGGAGTTACTGTGCAGAGAGTCGAATTTGCAAGTCTAACCACAATAAAAGGACAGGGCAGAAATTTATACCATCTTATCTCAAAAGCTGTTCATACTGCTGGCTTCACTATATCCCAATACCCATGTATAACACCAAATTAATATTATTTTTTAATATGCAACAACTGATTACTTGTATGGTGACTGAGACAAGTATTGACCTCTGCTGATTGATTCTTTATAGCAGTTGGGAAGACTATGGGTTATTGAAACTGTGCACATTGTAGGAGAATCAGAGGTGTAAAGAATGAACTATGAGGTCTGCAATGAAGTGAAACAGAAGAATAAAAACCAAGGAGACAAGGTGATAAAGTATCTGCTGGTTTGAAAAAAACCCCATAAAAAACGTTATCACAAGAATACAGGCAGCCCTTTTTTTCCTCTGATAAACTGTATATTCTCTCATTTTTTCGTTGAACATAATTCAGCGTTAAGAAATATTTCCTGGGCTGGTTTAATGTGTACTTAATATGATAATGAGGGTTTATAAATGAAACCATTTATATCAAAATATGTAATCAAATTTTATTGTTTTGCTTTCAAATAAATTGGGATACAAAACAATGATTCATTTATTTTACACAGCAAATATAACCAAAGTTATCTGTTAGCTAATTCTCACCAAAAATAAATATATTTAAAAGTATAACCAAAATACACTATTTCATAGAACCAATCAGAGAATTACTCATTAAAACAAATGAAAGAAATATATACTGGGTACAAAAATCTAATTTAGATGAATTGTCTTTTGATCATGCAATACTTAAAAGAATATTTCATGACATTGTATTTATGAATTGTACAATCCACTTCCTACTATCCCTTTAGACAATGAACAGTATGACTGTCCCATGTATTCAGTTAGACATCTTCCAGTACAGCAGTACCCCTGAAAGGATCCCTGCTGCAATGATGGTCACAGAGTACCAGTTCGGCACACTCTGTAACATACCCTCCTGCGGATACACAAATATGCATCAGATATATAATTAGAAACATTTCTGGGCAGAAAATGATTCAATAACTAAACAGTGATATATTTAAATATATATAAATATTATTTATCCCAGGTTAAAGATTGACTGCCAACTCCAGGACAATGTCCTCTGCCTTGTGCCTCCGAGGACAAGTTCCTGACTCACTGTGGCCCTCCAGTGGATAAGATGGATTATGGATGGATGAATGTTTAAATTTTGGCCTTTTCACATTTTTTATATATATAAAATGGTATACATATTTACATTGTCCTAACCGTGCTGAAAAATTCGGCATTACTGTCTTCATAATAAAAATAATTTGGGTTTGACAGAAGACAAATATAAATGTTTTAATTTTAAAAATATTTTCTTTTTTATATCACGTTTTTACATTACTATATCCATTCATTTTTCATAAATGCCACCCAGTGCAATGCCACAGTGATCCAGTAGACTATCCCAAGACGCACAGGGCAGGACCCAAAGTCAGAGACTATGGGCAATTTACAAGCACCAATTCACCTAACATCATGTTCTTGACTGTGAAAAGAAACCTAGACTACCCAGTGGAAATCCACTCACACAGAGAGAACATGGAATGCCCTGGAAACTTATCGCTGTGGACATTTTAATTTTCCAGTGTCAGAAATAAGAATGCGCATCCATGCGCTCACTGATATTTGGACAGAATTTGTGCTTGTATTAATGTGTGTGTGGATGCAAAGTAAGCATTTCAGTGTGCACTCCGCTAGCATGCCTTTGTCAAGTCTGTTTTTGGTTGCCAGTGTATTCATCTGAGCTGTTGGAGTCTATGGTTGGTCAGAATGGCAAGCAGGGATTGGAGACTTACCCATCCGCCTTGCTGCCTGATCCATACGGAAATGTTTTCCCTGATGAACTGTAGTAGCCAGCTAATGATGTTGTGGATGATGTCCAAGTGTTTTTTTGTCAGGGCCTTAATAAAAGGCAAGAACAATTATTAGAAGTAAGACTAATATTTTACAAAATGTGTTAATACATGATAAATGTAACATGTAGCTTATTTCTGGAGGTATGTTCACTTTGATACACATTATGGGTAACACTTTACTTGAAGGGGCACAAATAACCCTTGTGTATTTTACTTCTTCTGTTCTAAATTCTAGATTCTACAGAATTTCTCCTCATTTTGAAAATGGAATGGGGTCACCTCGACCCCAAAAATAACACAGGGGGGTAATGTAGTACACTTTTGCTTACTGTATTGATTAACCAGAAACAAGTGTTAGTTAGGGGGTGGCACGGTGGTGCAGTGGTTAGCATTGTCGCCTCACACCTCTGGGACCAGGATTCACGTCTCCGCCTGGGTTCCATGTGTGTGGAATTTGCATGTTCTCCCCGTGTCGTCGTGGGGTTTCCTCCGGGTACTCCTGTTCCCCCCCCCACATTCCAAAAACATGCTGAGGCTGATTGGAGTTGTGAAATTGCCCGTAGGTGTGAATGGTGTGTGAGTGTGCCCTGCGATGGGTTGGCACCCCATCCTGGGTTGTTCCCTGCCTTGCACCCGTAGCCTTCAGGATAGGCTCTGGACCCCCTGTGACCCCGCATGGGATAAGCGGTTAAAGAAAATGGATGGATGGAAGTGTTAGTTACGTACTGATCCCTTGTTTGTTCATCAATAATCATGTATTTCATGCAGTTACTTTATAAGTTCATGATTTGTACTCTAGTAGTACTGTGTCACTCGTGCCCCCTCGAGTAAAGTGTTAGCCATATTGTGTTCACCTATCTTCCAATCATTTCTAAAGGGTATGTCATGGGGGGGTGGACAACACAGAGCACATACACACACTGCAGGCAATTTAAAGATTCCAAATAGCCTAATTACATGATTTTGGAAAACAGTGTCCAAAGAAACCAAGGAATGCCACACACAAAGAGCGCGAGTGAGACTTGAAACCATGACCACGTGAGTGAGAAGTGACTGCTATCCACTATGCCACACATTATGTAAATAGTTTAATAATATCTTTTCCCTTAGTTCAGATTACTTTACGGTCTTCTGCAGCAATAGGTGACTTCACTGAGAGTCTTATTTGAAATGGGCAGTTGTATAAAACTCAATAATGAAGAGCAAGTAGTACCTTGTACATTAGTTTGTACGCAAAATGAAAAAGTGCAACCACTTTGCCCCACGTTACGCCATCGGAGAAAATCTGTTTCGCCACGGTGAAGAAAACATTCTTGGAAGAATCGGTATCGATGCCATTGATTAGGCTTTAAAAGGGGGAAGGAGAATAAACACATAGATCTTCAGGTTGTTGGGTGTGACTGACACAGCTAAATGTTAAATAATTTAACAACTCAGTTCAGTTTAGAAAAATATGTTGATACACTGTGGGGCAATTAATAAACTTTTTCTTTATTACAAACAGTTAATTAAATAAAAATGTATTGCTGGAAAATTTTGAATGGTGCATTAATATTGTAAAAATTCCAAATATGCAATAGGTTTCTAACCTATACCATGATAATTTCTGCACCAGAAAGTGATGATGAATATTTGTTAAAAGGTCTTACTTATCAAAAGAACCATCCATTTTGAGCTCGTCAGAAATGTGAATCAGATACGCCACCACTCCCTTCGTTTTTGGTTCCTGTCCTTCGTCTGGTTTTCCGCCCAAATCTTCAGGAGCCAAATGCACTTCAGGGTTATCTCTGCTTACTCTCTGTATAACGTATCTAAAACAACGTGATATTTAAATATTAGTATATTTAAGTGTACTAATAGCATACTTTAGGAAATGTGAAAATTCATGCGATTACCCTCTGAAAACGACCGCTCCTTGCTCCATTACTTTGTCATCAACTGTGTCTGAAATGAAAATCGTTAAGTATTTGTTTTACATAGTAGAATGGACTTTTCACTTTTTATTTGTAAGTGAAATATCGCCGTTAGGTATTTCTTGGCGAATCGTTTCACGTGCTGTATATGTGACTTTTTTATGTCGGGTAAAATTAACACTTTCAGATACTGGAAAATGTATAAAATCAAAGTAAATACTGTATATATGTATTATTTAAAACAATAGAAACAGTGTGATTTGAGGCCTCATAATTTTTCGTAAATCATTATAATTTTCTTATTACCTTCACCGCGAGTAGGTGCGTATTGTTGATATGGATCAGATTTTTCAGGAAAGGCTTCCATTGTTATTAAACGATATATCCAGAAACGCTGTAACGTATGACAAAGAGTTTCTTGGTTGTTGTTCATACAAACAAAACACCGGGTGAACAATCGAGCTATTAACTATGCGATTAACTCAATTCTTGCTGTGAAACTGCACATTACTCCGCTGACGCCATCATGCACGTCGCGGTAGTCAGACGCTCCCCGGAACGAACAATGCGGGGCGCTTCTGCTTTCGCATCGCCATCCCCAATCCTGTGCCTATTCTCAGCTACTTAAGCAAGTTCGCTAACGTTTCATTACAGTATTTTCTTTGCTCTCCTAATTAGTAATACATTGTTCTATTATATTAGTATTATTTTTCCAAATCCAAGTTGCAACTCTTCTCTATCCCTGCTCTGTCTCCAATTACAGACCGCAACTTTGCCTAACTACCAAGCAGTTAGTAAGGCAAATGTATTTATATAGCACAATTCAGACACAAGGCGATTCAATGTGCTTTACAAAGGCAGAAGAGCACATTTAAACAAAAGACAGTAAAATCACATTTAAGAGAGAGAAATAAATAAATAAATAAATAAATAATGATAGAAAAATTACATTAAAAAAACCTAAATGCCAAACAAATAGTTAACTCAAAAGAAGTTACATTGTAGTGACAGTGTATGATTGAACTGATTTAGTTTGTTGAAAAGTTAGTAGTTTAGCATTACCAACTACCAGCAAGTTTTAAGGATGTATGTGACAGGACTTATAGAGGGTAAAGACACACAGAAGTGTATTTATATTTCACACAAAACAAAAATTCTAGCAATACCTCAATACAGTTAAATCACATAGTTCTATGCTTTTCCTTTTAAGGATAATTCCCCACCTGGTGGTTATTCTGCTACACGGAGCTGAACTTCAGCAAGTGTGGTGAACAAAAGATCGATCCTGAGCAGAACAGTGAAGAACAGGATGCCTTTGGGAAAGATAGTTGACTACAATTACTTTATTGATGTAAAGAGGAGTAAAGGATACAGGCTTAGAGTGAATGAACGTTTCAATTAAATACGTGCAATGCAAAGAATACTGAGGGAGTAAGTGGACTTTGGGTAGCAGAATTACCGGTTTCAGGGGAAGTGGAATTATAGCATGGTGAAAATTTGTAGTTCGCGGGCAATGGGTTGACACTCTTGGTAATTTAAGTGCAAAGAAGTGACTGCATTGGTAGTGCTTTGGGGAATGGGCATTATTAGCTTTGGACGAACGGGGTGATAACCTTTAGCGGGTTTTGGGATGAGATAAGAGCACTGGCAGTTTCAGGGGCACGGTTTAACAAGCAATATAAGACGATTTTAAAGTGCTTCTCCGGTAGTATCCAGCAGCAGAGATGACACCCTGCCATAGTAACTCTAGCACCGAATCATTAGGCCTTTGCATTTGCTCAAGGATGAGTTTTTAAATGACTTTTACATTTTTTATGCTTGTCAATGGGCTGAACGTCACAGAGCTGTGAGCTTCTCGTTCCCTAAAACCCAAGGCAAAGAACAAAGGCTTTTAAAACCACTTCTGAGTTTCCATTGGCCGGTTCTCATTTCTGCTACGAGGTAGAGACAGCCTTAGTACCATCGTTGGTTGGAGAATATCACTGCCGTTTCCCTGTAATTTACAGCCTTTTTATTATTCTACTTTATAGATCATCAATTAAAAAAAATAATAATTTAAAGTTGAAATCCAGATTCCCCAAATCAGACCTAACAGTTGGCAGGTACTGTATATAAGATAATGAACACAGCATGTGTTTTCTTGCCCTAGAGATTTCGCGGCCATGATGTGCCATCAGTGGATTTAAGATGTGCCGCCCCTTCCGGCATGACTCGACAGTCTTGTTTTTCTTTCACTGACTCACAGCTCCACATGCTGTGTGTGGATCCCAACAGGGCCAGGCTTCCCTCTGTATTCTCTGCTACGGTCCCATAACACATTAGTCATTGGTTTAGCATCACAGCATATTTCTCAGACTGAAGCCAGGATACTGTAGGTTGTCATGGCGAGGCATGGTGCAGGCAGGAAAAAAGATGGACGATCTACTGATAACTCTGATACAAAAAGGCTTTTTTTTTTTTACAAAACAGATCACGCTAACAAAAACCAAAGGGACTGCGAACAGGCAAGGGGACCGAACTTCCAGCATACAGTAACATAGCAGAACAACTGACTGAGGAAATGAACAGAGGCAGGCACTTAAATACACAGGTAACAAGGACAAACAAAGAGCATGTGTGAGTCATCGAAAACATTAACCAATCAACAAGGCCATGGAACAAGACACAGGTGAATTAACTTATAATTAACAAAGAGCAGGAACCAGGGGACCTAACATTTAAGGGTAACGGCACGAGGGAAGACTAGAAACATGTACAAGCAAAACCAAAATCAAACAGGACATAAGCAGAGAAGCAAAGATAACTCGTAAGAAACACCAGAGAACAGATAAACCAATAAATATAGACAACAGGTGATGCTGGCCTGGAACCCCTGCCTGGAGTGTTACAGCTTTAGTGCACACACTCAAACCATTAAGCCATGCAGCAGTCTGAGCAACATGGAAAACACACAAGGGTCTAGTACGAAGACAGAGGAGAGACCAGGATGTTCAGCAATACCTGCTGGCCCAACGGGGAAGAGACATGAAGGGTAGGGACGGATGGGCGCTGACCTGACAGTAGGTAGTATGACGCTATACTGTGAGTCAAAAGCTGTACGCACCAAAAGGCAATGGGTGATGACTGAATTATTTCATAATTCACATTTAGTCAATAGCTTACAGTTTTTAGATTACAGGATTAAAGGCCAAAAAAATAATATTTATGTGGCAGCTCAAATTGTCAAATGTTTTTGTCACGTCCAGCCCCGCCCTACCAGTGTATTCCTTGTGTTTCCCGCAGGCGGGGCTGCTAATCAGCCACACCTGTTTCTCAGTGTGATTACCTTGTGTTCCTGCCCCTTTGTTAATCAGTCACAGGTGCCCCTCATTCCAATCCCTTATGTGCCTCTGTATAAGAGTTCCCCAGTCCTGTGCTTCAGTGTCGGGTCATTGATGTTGTGACGTAGTGTGCTGTGCCCTGTCTGCTTCCCAGGTCTTAATAAACATTCCTGCATTGGATGAATCTCTCTGTGCCTGTGTCATGCCTCGCCGTCGGACCTGCGATCATGACAGTATTTCCTTATTTAAATGTTTTTACATGTTGCAAATATGTAAATAGACTAGTACACATACACACATATACAGTATATACATACACACATATAAACACACACGAGGTCTGACACAAAAAAATGAGACTGTGCAAACTGACTTTCTCAGCTACTGCTCAAACACCCGACCTTCGGTCTTTTCGAATCACATCTTGTACTTTTTCAATGTTGTCATCGGTAACAGCTATGCATGGGCGGCCTGGGCGATCATTCTCTTTCGCGCTTTGTCTGAAAATCCGAAAATCGTCATTCGATAACGCATGCATGAGACACGCAATCATCACCCAGTCAATAACTGAAAAGTTTCCTCTGCAGATTTCCTCTGTTTACCAAGAAACTTGACGTTAACTCGTGGTTCACTTCTGCAGTCTGACAGTTTCTGCCTGTGTTTGAAGATGTGTCCTCTTGCACTGAGTGAAGCGACCGAGCTGCGCCTTGTTACACTGTAACAGGTCAGAACATGTTCCATAGGCGCGTTCTGTGTATTATATTGTCTGTCTCTTCTTCCCTCCCGCTCTTGGTTCCTGAGCTATAGGGTTAGTGTTGTTTTTTCATGTTGGACCTAATATGTGTGTCTGTGTATGTATGTATATGTGTGATTTTGGAATACACACATACACACAACATACTCTATGGTGATAATACTTTAATTTATACTCTTATAAATGGGACCCTGATATTATGGTGTCAGAAATTTGTGCTGAACTAGAATGGTTTTTCCCATGATCCAAAAGAACAGACAGCAATTGATCCTCCTAGGCAGGTGTGCCTTTAAATGACATTATTATTATTATTATTATTATTATTATTATTATTATTGCACAGAATGATCTTTCAATCTTTCAAAAGGTTTCCTGAGTACCGTACTCGTGAAAATAATCATATACACGTGGCAGTTTAAATATATGAAGTAATAGACTGTTGGTGGTGGATTGGAGGTCTACTTCTCCCCCTCTCTCTATTTTTTGCAAAGGATACTTCCCCCAAAATGAAACGGTTTACGCCCATGGCAGAGGTGAGGGTGGGTGCGCACATGTTCGGCCATCAAGGTGAGGTAGATGTGAGGAAACTATTGGAATGCTTGGTTTCCCTGTGTTTATTTTGTCGGAATGCCTCCAGCAGTATGCGACTGGCACGCCAGGTGGAGCTCATTAACTTTGTCAACAAGACGAGATGGTTTCTCCAGTTATTCGGTGGGCCTTCAGAGTTCTTTGTCACTAATGCTTTTGGTATTGAGAGCTGTATTTATAACAGTATAACACAAAAGACAGAAGGGACAGTGCAGAAAAAGTAAACAATCTTTAATAGACAAAGCCGTTTTTATTGATTTTAGGAACAAATTGAACATGAATGCCAATTCTTGCCTTGCTCTCAGGATTACTAATGTAAAGATACTTCCATCTCTGTCTGTGGAGGTGGTTTTTTATCCTATTGTCATTTTGGCTACCGCTCACATTCCAAAAACACTCTGTGCCAGTAAATCCCCCTTGTTATGAATTACTATTAGTCCTTGGGTACCCTAATCCATGCATGCATTGTTCTGTCTGAGGAATCGCATGCTCTGTGCTCTGAAGCAGCGCTTTAGAACTATCATCATTGGGTCACACATTGTGTGGTTAAATTTTTTTTTTCTTTTTTGTAATGTCAGACTTTTGTGGTCGCAAATGACGCACAGTGTCGTCCTGGAAATCTTTTTTTTTTAAGCCGGTAGCACCACCACATATTTTTTGTGAAATAAATAAATAAATAACTTAAGGTTGTGATTAAATGACTGAGGAATAATGTGGGTCCTGAGGCTAAACTACCGAGCTCTAAAGCAGTGTTTCCCAGCCTGGTCCTCAGGTCCACGTTTGGTTAGCAAGGACGTGGGAGGGAGCAAAAACATGGGGGTCCCTGAGGAGCTGGTTGGGAAACACTGCTCTAAAGGATAGATGGTAAATTCTCAAAACAAATGAGGACTTTACCTACTTCACTGGCTTTCTGATATTGAACAGATTAAAACAAAGAATGCTGAATGAGTTAATAATTTGTTAAATCTATGAATGCCTGTTTTGTTCCATTGACATGCTTTTTGAGCTGAACATTAGTTTGGAAGAGAAGAACATGTTACTTTTCTTGACACTAATGCCTTTTCTGAAATGCTAAATTCATGTGTACTATGCACTTTTCATTTTGATAGTGAAAAAAACAGAATACATTTGATTAAGTAGTTTAGTGTTAATTCATCAAAACTCATGTAAGGCTGTTTTATTCTTCATATACAGAAAACTAAAGCAGTCTAAAGCTAATGAAGTCTGTACACTCACTGGATGCATGGTTCAGAGGTCCTACATGCTGATCACTGAGATTTCATATCATTAACTCTAAGTATGAAGACTCCGTTGATTAAGATGGTACTTTGAGTGACTGAAGTGAGGAGGCTATTTTACATACCTTGAACTCAAGGTAGATCTTTTGTGAAGCATGTCTCTCCAGTTTGTCACATGCTTGTCTCAGCAGCCTCAAGTTTCTTTCAACAAAAGCTTATTTCAGGCATATTTTTTCTTTGCCCTAAAGAAGTGTTTTTCTTAGCCTTTGGATCGTGCCATTTATTACATTGTGGCGGAGTCCAGCCAAATTCCTAAGCATTTTCTGAGAATGAGCAACTCTATAATGTGGAGGTTTCATCTGTTCAAGTTAGTATCAGCAGCTTCCTTACAACTCACTGTCTCCTACGTCACCATATGGAACTGGGTCATGGCCATTTTGGGCTGTTTTTGGTCTATAATGAGTAAGCAGCCACCATCTTGCTCTGCGAAACTCAGCTATTGGCTACTGCCAGCATCCATACAACAGCTCTGACTTGTGATTTTACTTCACTCACTTCTTCTGTTGTCTACAAAAATCCACCAACATGGCGATCTGTATGAGTTAGTAGAAGTCTTTATTTCTGCATCTCCCATTAACAAAAACCTCCCTTTAATTTACAATTAGACTTTGGACCGTGTGTGGCTTTGCTTTTTAATATAAAGGTATTCTGGAAAAACATTAAGGATTTCATTTGTGAAAGAAAAGGCTTGATTTAAACATTAAGAAGTGAACCATAAACATTCGTATATAATTTTTTTTGTTGTCAAATTGTACTCATATTGTTTCATTAATGACCTTTCATTGAGAATGTAAAGCTGATTTGTGATTTAAACATCTCGCACATCGGTGAACCACTTTGGGAGGGCCTTGAATTTAGCTTTTTTAATATCAATATTAATATAATACCCTTCATAGTTTCCCTTGAAATAAAATTATGAATTCAAAATTGTACTGAGAAGGAGGCATGCTTTTAATTCACTACCTTTTGTGCAGTAAGGCGTCTTTTGAAGTGACAGATAAGAATCTTACTTGAGGGCACAATGCCATGGGCGGTGTGTGGCTCTATGGGTGGGGACTGTGTGCACATCACTGGAAGGTAATGGGTTAAAAACCCTAGACTAACAGAGCGTCGGCACCGTTGGCACTC
This sequence comes from Mormyrus iriodes, assembly GCA_011763525.2. Classification (NCBI taxonomy): domain Eukaryota; kingdom Metazoa; phylum Chordata; class Actinopteri; order Osteoglossiformes; family Mormyridae; genus Mormyrus; species Mormyrus iriodes. The sequence goes on from JAAGVU020000019.1 coordinate 19,727,634, forward strand.
ATGTAGCCATGTAGTAAAATAATGGGTTTGAATCCCTCAACCCCTCATAACACCCCCCCCCCCCCAAAAAAAAAATTGGTTTCTGATCAAGCTTGCAACCACCTAGTAGTTTGAACCCCCTCAAAATTCATTTCTGGCTACAGACCTGATTGTTGGGCCTTTGGGCAAAGTCCTTAACCTCAGTTGCCCCCGGTCTTTATTGTACTTTCAATGCATGGGGGTTGAACCACCCTGTCTGTTTCAGCTGGCTTTTCTGGTTTTACTGCCATTGATTCATGTCTCACAGGCTCAGGAAGAGCTGGACTGACTGACTGAAACTTCCTTCTGTAACATGGTAGCTTTGTGGCTACAGGGCCTTCCCCTGTGACAGAGTTCTACTTCGAGTTGGTTGGTGTCTGGTGGAGTAAAATGACACCAGTACTCAAACTGGAGAACAAGGTGACAAATAACCTGATTTTGACGCCAATGTAAATCATCTACACAAGAAAACCATTGATCTAGGCTACTTCAAAATTAAACTCAACGTTTTGTTCTAGTTTAATGTCACTTCAAATGGATATATCCCATCCATTTCCCAGAACCGCTTATTCCATTTCGGGTCACAGGGGGTCTAGAGCCTATCCCGGAGGCTGCGGGCGCAAGGCAGGGAACAACCCAGGATGGGGCGCCAACCCATCGCTGGGCACACT
>JAAGVU020000019.1:19729335-19746657 GCA_011763525.2 Mormyrus iriodes
TTGATTAGATAATTGCATTAATGAGAAATTGAACAGGTGTTCCTAATAATCCTTTAGGTGAGTGTATGTGTGTGTATATGACAAGGTGGTGTGAAATCAAACAGTGAATAAATGGTTTTGGAAAATGTAATAATAAGGAATTAAGACAAAGCTGACAATAGTTTTCCTTAGTATATGTGAATGTGTACCTCTGCTGAATTCAAATGAACTTTCCAAATTGTTTGGAATTTTTATATTTATCACATGTTCGTGTTTGGTTGGTTTCAACAGGAGTAGTCATAGTTATTTTCTAATGATATTACCTTACACTTGGCTACAAGCAATTCATAATTATGGGTAGAGATTCCATACACATAATAATAAGTAAACAGTCTCTCCTTTTGCCTAAAGCAAGAAACAGATCATTCAGCAATAAATTATGCTTTCGTTAAATTTTAATCGTAGCTCATACACTTTTATACAGTCCCTTAATATATTTTTTTTTTCATTAAAAGGCAAGACAATGAGCTCTCAAGCAGTTACTCTGATATGAGACAACTAAGGTCAAGGAAATTATCTTCACATCTACTTTATGGTTTGAGGAACATTTAATAAAGCACCTTCTATTGTCATAGTTGTGCAATGAAGTGTTAGCTAACATGAATTGTGAATTGAGTTGAAAATAATAAAAAAATATTACATTAATTTATGAAGAATTATCAGCGAATGACTTTTGGGCACATGAAAACATTTTTGTAAAAGCTTGGATACATCATTTGTGAAAAGGAACTGAGCTGCATTATCTCTAACCACAAAATACATTTGTTGGGCGTTACTAAGTGAATAAATGGCATGTTGGCACGATCGCACCATGGTACAACTGCTGTAACATAATGTACTTTAAAGGGACAGACAATGGTCTGCTAGTTTCAAAACAGCTGTTAAATCTAGATGAACTTGTATAATATGCCCTCAAGACATAGGAAGGTAAAGATATGGAGGGCAGTGGCCTAAATAACACATGACAGATCTTGACATTCATGACTTGTTTCTGGGTGACAGGTGTGGTTGCTCATCCACTTTCCTGCATTCCACAAAAGGCAGCCTTCCTGGGATTTTCACATACTACAGTGTATAGAGTTTAAAGAGAATAGTTTGATGAGCAAGAAAACATCCAGTCAGTTCTGTGGGCAAAACCATCTTGTGAATGACAGATGTAAGTGTAGAATGGGCAGAATCATTAAAGCTAACAGGAAGGCCAACAATTCGCAATAATAACAGCTCAATGCAATAGCAGCATACAGAATGGCTCACCTGATCATACAACTGATCTACCCTTGAAGTGGATCCAATAAAAGTCAAATATAGCTTTATTGATGTTAATGTATTGGCAGGAAACTCCAGTTCGTTTCAGGGTATAAATTACATCTGGCAAATGCTTTTTTCCAAAGCGACTTACGAGTGAGAAGGCAGGGTTTTCCAGACCCTGGAGCTATTTGGTGTTAAGGGCTTTGTTCAAGGGCCCAACGGTGACATCACTCTGCTGACAAGGACAGTGTCCTAACCCACTGAGCCAAACACTGACCCCAAGAATGATTTGCAACTTTATGACAGAGGATGATTAAATCCTAATAATATATAAATTGTCTCTTAATCCATGTGTATATGCTGATACTTACCCTACCTTTTCATAATAAATTCAATTATTAAGATTAATTACATGTATTTGAAAAGCATACAAAGATATTACACTATTACACACAATAGTCAAGGTATTACTCTTAGAAATAATTCTCCCAGCTGCTTCACAGAATCCTAGTATGACTCAAAGTCTATCTCAGACAACATAAGGAAAAAGACAGGAGAATGTCCTGGACAAAATGTCTTTCCATCACAGGGCACATAAACAATCACATACTCTGGCCAAACAAAGATTTCTATTAACCCAACTGCATGTCTGAATGGAAACTGAAGTATCTCTTGAACTGCTCTTAATTCCCTGCACTGACATACTGTTAAGTTCAGGACTGATTTCAAAGTTTTACTTACATAAAAGGCATTGAAAGGTCTAGCACCTGCCTACCTAACAGACTAATTCAAGTTTCTAAGTCGCATCATACCCTCAGTTCATAGAACACAGGCTTCCTTATCAATCTACATGTAAATAAAAGTTGGTGAAAAAGCCTTCTGCTGCAGGGCCCCTATATTGCAGAACAGTTCGCCAGCTCATGTCGGTATGGCGCAACAGTCTCAGTCTTGGCTGAAGACGTATTTCATCAATTTAGCTTAACTGCAACTTAACACATAACACACTGTAACTTTGGCTGTTGGTGCTGCTGCACATGCCATTTCGGTCTTCTGCACTTGTCCATTAATGTATCTATGCATGTTCTGACTACCTATGTTCTCCTTCTTCCTTCCCACATGACTGGAAGGTGTCCAGGATGGGCACCATCTGAGCTGAAGTGCTGGTTCAGTCTCATGGAAGTATGACATCGTGGATGTGACTTATGAACTATGCCAATGTGGGTGCAGTCTTCCGTCGACCAAATTTCACAGGCCGGCACAGAGAACTGAGCCATTGATGGACTTTGGCTTTCACCTTGAAGATAGCTTATACCTTGCTTTTACACCTTGCATCCTTTCTTTTTCTATAATGTTAGCATGCCTGGGGAAGCTGGTGATCCAGTTTACCCAGTAGTATCTATCTGCGGCCCGCAAGGCTGCAAAATATGACCAGTACAAGTAAAGTATACCACAAGACACGCCTACTTGATAGTGACCAAGTCACATCTACAGTACTACACAATTTTATGTCTATATGAAATGAAATCTAAAGTTTGACATCAACTGCACTCTTAACCAATATATAATCTGAGGACAAATATATTGATAAATGTACAGTTGTGCACTACATAACGATGTTTTGGTCAACAATGGACCACATATACAGTAGTGGTCCCATAAGAGTATAACCAAGCTGTAAATTCGTTGTAAATGTTGATGTTCGCATAACGATGACGTCACCTATCGATGCATTTCTCAAAACGTATCCCTGCCATTAAGCAACGCATAGCTGTTAATCAGTTGACTTAATCCAATAAAATTCGATTGATTAGAAAAAATATGTAAGTTTGACAGGCTAATGAATAAGCTACATAAATAACCAATGTTATGGCTGAGTTGAGTTAGCCTAGTTACCAACATGTGTACAGAAGACTAAGGCTTAAAAGAGATGAGGAATATTTTATTACTATGTGATTTAGAAAAGTACCAGGCACGCCTCTTGCCAATATTTATGCCCCTATACATTCTGCCCCTGTCCTACAATCCGCAGCCAGACTCTTCTCAGTTGACCTTGGAACCCCAGAGGTTTTTTTTCCTCAATACTTGGGAGTTTTTGGTTCCTCTCGTCCATTGTCATGTGGCTTTCATCCTTTATTATGTTTTCCCCTTTCCCTGTTTCTGAATTATTCTGTATTACTACAGTGATGTATGGAATGTATTACTACACACCCATGTCAAGTGCCTTGGGGCAACTCTGTTGTGAAAGGCACTGTATAAAAATAAATTGAATTGAAGTACCAGGAGAACACTTGCACAACACAGCGAACATACAAGCTCCACTGCTGGAGCTGGATTCAAACCCTCAGTGTTGGACCTGAGTGGTACCAGTACTACCCACTTTGCCAAATAAATATGGAAAAAGTTAAGAGACCACAGCAGCATTTTTCACTCATTTCTCAATGTATGGGTATGCGCCTATGTAAAATATATGTTTATGGCTCCTCTCTGCTTCTCACTGATAAAGGGCTTCTTCCTTGTTTTATAGTACTTTAGTCCTGCTTCTTGGAGCCTGAAAGGAACTTGTCTTAGCAATGCACTTCACACCACTTAATGTTTCTCATTCCTTTCGAAGGTCACGTGATGTCATCCTCTGATTCACGATGCACTGTTGGATAAGTTAACAGTCATCTTAGGCATTAGAATGTTGCTTCCGTCCATTAGCTGGCTGGTTTCTGGTCATTCCCAGTGACTCCCACTTCACATTGTTCTTGTGTACTGCGGTCTTAGAAACTTTGTGCCTGGAAGCGACCTGCCGCCCAGTGTAGTCTTCTGCAAGCAGAAACAGGATTAAACCAGAATTTAACAATGCAGACTCTTAAAAAATATGGAGCGGTCTCTTAATTTTTTACAGAGCTGTATATGTGTCTTTCATTGGTTCAGTCAATTTGATTACTTGCATACAGCAATAGACGGAGTAATTGATTGCAAGAAACCAGCCATCAAATTAGCAGATAGCTAGGCATGTCCATGGCATAGATGTAAAAGTTTTTAACATTCTATTTGGATACCATTTAACAAAGGTGAACTCAGTGAAGGTTGTTTTTGTCCTAAGGGGAAGACTGTAGAAAAAAAGTTCATGGCCTTCCATCATAAATCATAATTTATGAAGATTTGTTTTAGACCTGCTGACTCGGCCCTACCCCTGCTTAGAAGTACTCTGTGGTTAGTACTGATGCTTTCTCAGAAAGGGGAGAGGTTTTCCCTCTGGCACATTTGTTTTGCAGATGCAGAGATCGCTGCAGACGAATCCCTCCGGATAGGATCCACATTTTCCTCTTGAACCACTTCAAGGAAAAATTTGTTTTGTTTTTAGAAACAAAGCCATTCTGTGTACCACTGTGTACCACCACTGGGGTGTTATTTTTGCTGTGTTTTAATTTTTTCTGTTAACTTTGATGGGTCTGGCCAATCTCCTTTGACAGCTCTCATTAACAAAGTGTTTTCACCCATAGAAATGCCACTTATTGGAGGCATTTTTATTCTACAATTTTCTAGAAAGTGTATGTGGATGTTTCTGAGATGCTGTAACCACTGTCTGGCACCAATAGTCATACCGTATTCGAAATCAATTATAGAATAATATATAGCGATATACAGAATTTAGCCATTCTAATGTTAACCTCACAGTAACAGAAGTTACATTTTTTCTGGGTGGCCATGGAGTTGATTCAATTCTGTAGTCATTTTGAGGCCATGCTTTCGTGATGTCTAGGAACAATCTGTTCCTATCAGTGAGCATTGATGTACGACCAGAAATCTCACCGGGGCAGTTTATTCACATCTGGTTTATGCTGGCATGTTGAGAATGTTCCCCTTAACATAATTTAGGAGTTTTTTATTGTGCAATGACTCCCCACACCATGTTCGAAAAATCAAAAAAGTCCCGATCATTAGATATGTTGAAAGTCCTTTTTCGTGTGATGTTTATGATAATTTCTCCATTCATAGTCCTTTCAGATATCAAATGCATTCTCAAACTCTAAGAAAAACTTTATTACTAGTTTCATTTAGGGCATAATTAATAATAAACGAATGCCCTGCAGTTATGACCAGGATTACTGGTTGGAAGACGAATGGAAGAATGCTAGAATACCATCAATATCGAAATTCAACCGAATCCACCATTTACAATTATATTTTTTTTATTGAGAAGATGCTTTTGTCCAAAGTGATGTACAAGTGAGGAAAATAGTACATTAGAAACATACATGCTGTCAAGGAGTCAACTAGGTATAAGTGCAGCTGGGCTGAACCTCCAATGAATGCACAGGTACAAGTGTAAGCAGTATTAGCAAAAGCTACATAACATCTTCTAAATCAAGAACCTAGTAAGATTCCTATTCAATGAACAGAAATCGAAACATTAAGACCATTCAGGGACCATTCAGGCTAGCAGAGGAATTCCTGGAACAGATGGGACTTGAGGTGTTTCTTGAAGGTGGAGAGGGAGTCTGATGACCGGCTGGGTTCGGTAACTCATTCCACCATCAGAGAACCGCACAAGAGAAGCACCTAGAGTGAGACTTCTACTGTGGTGGTGAGATCTCAAAGACGTCAAAAGAGGGTGAGATGTGATATAGGTCATAAAATTGCCTGTATAGTCACCTAACAGCGGTTCCAGATTGGTAATCAGATAATCGAACCTGCTCTCTGAGCCAGTGGCGATGAGCTTAAACAGAGTAATGATAGGGATGCCAGTTAGATATACACTATTGGCCAAAATTACGGAAACACCTAGCATTTTTGGCATTCCGCCTTAAAAATGACTACATAAATATTGGCGGTAATGTTTATAAACAAAGAATGTTACAAATATCATACACTGGATGATTAAATAAGTAACTGGAGCAACAGTTGAATAAAGTTCTGCAATCTCTAAAAATTGGAAATGTTTCCACAATTTTGGCCGCTAGTGTAGAGTCGATATTAAAATCTTATTAATTGTGTTTAAGGCATTGCATGGTAAGGGTCCTTCTTATATTTTTGATATGTTCCTCATCAATTTTAGTGGCCGCTTTCTTAGGTCAAGTAACCAGCTTAATCTGCTGCTTCCATGTTCTCAGTTACAGATCCAAGGGGAGTGGGCTTCGGCTATTGTGGCTCATGTCAGGATACCCTCCTCCATCACGATTTTTAAGTCACGCAAAAAAACATTTTTATTCATTGTCTTTTGGTCTCTTCAATGGCTCTGCTTAATTTGTTTGTTTATTTTCAGTTTATTTGCAAACTGCGGCACCAGTGCATAATGCCCAACCTGACTTGACCTTACTATTTACAGCACTTTGGTACAACCTTGGTTGATTTTAAATGTGCTATATAAATACATTTGACCGTGACCAGTGAGCATTGCTTACTGCTCAGTCATCATCATTGCTCTTGGGGTGTACGGCTCAGAAATTAGGTTGATTCAGACTTTCGCTTGTTTAGTTTGTTCAGCTAATCTGTGGTGTCAGGGTTACTGGTATGGTCACTGGCTTAGTGGTTTTGGGTGGCGGTGTCTCCAGGTCCTTGGTTTTCAATGACCAATGTCTTGGTCCAGGTCAGTTGGTGTCTGGTTCCTGGATTTGTGGTCCTCATTAGCCAGCGTTCCGTGATAGTTGTACTGGGCAGCTGGCGCCTTGTTTTTGTGTTTGCTCTGATAATTCTGGCTTTGTGTTTCAGCCTCACTTCCTGTTCCCTCTGTCCTGGTTCCTGATTTTCTAGTGAGTTTGCCTTTTCTGTACCTCATCCCAGAGTTGTCCGTCCGGCTATAAAATGCCCGCCCTGCCTGGAGGAGTGGCATTTTGTGGCAGTGTAGCCAGCTATAACATACCCCCCCAGGCCAAAATTTTTTTCCTTATGGCCCAGCTCAAAATAATGTCAGCTGCAGAAATATGGAGCATTTGTTAGACCTCATGGTCTACTGTTGGTCTCAGTATTTTAGATAGTAGAGGAGGGGTGGGGTGACGTCATGACGACTTGCAATGTAACTTATCCTGTGCTTTATGAACGGGATTTACAGTCACTAGTGAATATTTGGTGACTCTTGATTACTTGGTACTGGTGTTTGATTTGATGTCATATAATTTCTAGGTGTGACGGTGCCTATTATGTAGCTAATCGCCGCATTATGGCTATGAAAAGAAGGCAGAATAGCAAAAAAATTAAATGAATGAGTAAATGAATCACTTCTTATGACTGAAGGCGACTGTATTTGCGCAAACGAGCGTTGTCGAAAAGAAGCGCATTACTGTCGCATTTCAATGAAAAAGTAGTAACTCACATTTGCACGTTTTTCAGGAGGTTGTTAATCTTTACTTAAGGTTTGGCTGTAAAATACCATAATAAACAAGTAACTTGAGTTTTTTTTATGTCTGCTTAAAGCTAGAAAAATGATGTTACAGCGAGCGGTCGAGAAACGAGCGATTTCGTCAGGGGAGACAACCCGTGGCAGGGGGCAGTTTAGAGCGCAACAATGGCGCAAAATCATTTCCTATGTTAACAACGTGCGCGCGTGGCGTGAAAATGAGCATTGCGCTGGTACGAAACTAGCTAAACCAGTACTAAACCTAGCTTTTTATGTTTTTGAAGCGTTCAAACAATATATACATGTTATACAAAGTCCAAAAACTAGAAAGCACAGAAGACATGCAAGATTATCAGAGACCAGGCCCGGTTCTAGACTGTATCAAATGGGGGGGGGGGCAATAAGAGATGTTGGTGGGTCGCATCTTTGGCTTTAGTAGGGCATGCGGAGCATTTGGTGGGGCATTGCCCCCCCCCCATTCCCCTGCCTATAACCGGCCCTGTTAGAGACTATTTTTTTTTCTTTTTTTAATGCATCTGTATATGTACCCCTTGCAAAATTTGTATTTTTCAAACCTAGCAAAACCACTTTGCGTCGGTGCAAAATAGGGCCCCGTGTGTTACACCATGTTATTTTGAAATCTCAAAAATGAGAAGTCTAGATCGGTAGATACCTTTTAAAACTCACACATTGTTAAATGGCAATCAGCCTAATTATGATTCAGTTTTGTAGATGCGTTTGGCATTGTAATCGTGGTGTTTAAGAAGTATTCTCCACTCCTAGTATTTTCAGATGTCAGATGCATACCAAATGCTAGCGGCTCAATACAACTCTAACACTTTATTATTATTTTAATTTTGGTGCATAATCTGGATCAATGATGTGTTCTTATATACTCCTTCCTAAAAACAGTAAAAGAATTGATGTTCTTATTTTGTATTCCATTCTGTGTGGGAAAGCACATCTTAGTGAAAAAAAGTCTTTAGTCTTTGTTGTTTCTCTCATAAGGGATCAGGATCAAAGATAAAACATAAATCCAAACTAAAGGCAAAAACCTAGACGAGGTTAATTTCTCCACAGTTAGGAATTACAGATATACTTCAAAGGATTTCCACCTTTATAACATGACAGCCACGCTGGAGTTCACTGCTGCACCGTGAATCTACAGAAAAGGAAGGCCAGGTGTGAGCGATTGTGGCAGGTAAAGAATGTGGATTTCCATCAACTCCCATTGGTCTCAGAAGAATCACGACTACTTCTGCTACACTCCACGAAACAAAGTGTTGCTTTAAACGTGAGTTAACATGCTACTGGCTAAGAAGAATTGTGGATCTAAATATACGAAGGGTTACTGGACTATCTTTCGAAACTCGTATTTATAGCACGCCAAGCAGGAAGATTTATATGAAAATGTGGTTTTATTTAAGATTATTTAACTGGTTTGGGTTGTAAATTTCCATTGAACGTTTGGAAATCAGACAACTATCTCGCTAGCTTGCTGCCTGTTACAACTAGCTGGACCAATGTCTTGGAAGAACACTTCGGGAATGACAACCGTTTGAAGAACAGGAGAGGATTATTAGATGCCACACCTGCAAAGCTTTAGGATCCAATTACATAAATCAGTTACCACATTTAGTACACTGTATCGATCTCTTTTTTTTTTTTTTCAGTAATTCTGTGCTGGCGTTGTGTACTGAAAACTGTACCACCCATTTAGCTATTTATGCAAAATAGCTGCTGTGGAGCCTAAATATCCTCTAAAAACTTTCCGAGACACGTAAGTGAAACATTTCGTAAAAGAAATATTTAGCGCAACTGTTGTCATAAATCCGGGTTTTACTTATTGAGAGGTAAGATACTAAATAAGACGTAAACGACTGTGACTATAGTTTTGAGAAAACCGTGCTGCAACGTTATGCATGCTCCTGTCTTGTTTCCTCATTCTTCTGAATCATACTTGTTAAGGAATCAGGTTGTGTGGCGGTTTACTTGACGGCGCAGTTATGCTGCGGAATCACTTGCACATTAATTCAATACGCTGAGATTGCTAGTTGCTTTGAAATACTGGCTACAGGGTGAGTTCGCATACAATTAATATGCGCTGTTCGTAATCTCTGAATACTCTGTGCATGATTAAAAAAATGTATGCTTTGCTGCACATTAAAAGTAAAAGGCGGATTATGGCGGTGGCGAAATGTATTTGTTTATTTATTCTTTTGGTTAACCGATCCCATTGAAGAGTTGCTAGGAAGTGCCCCAGATTGCACGCTTTAGTAATATTAACGAAACTGGAATGATAACATCGCAGAGGTGATTTAACTTTCCGAGAAAGATTTCAGAGTTGTTGGAAATTTAAGGCATATTTAATGATATATCGAATAGGTATTGCGCTGGTATTTACGTTGTTATTGTAAAAAACAATGTGTGAAAGCAATGTTTTCCTAACGTGCAGTACATACCAATACTCAGTTGAACCATTTAATTAATAAACTGTTTATTGATATTAAACAAATCCTGAATTTATGAAATATGTACAAGACGCTAAATCCAATGATAAATTAATTTGAATAAGTTTATTTGTAAAGAATTAAATTTTCTCAGTGGCAGTTGCCGAATTTTATGTAGAAATATGGAATTATTCTTTTATGTTTTTTATAATCAAGCAAAGTGTATTTCGGCGCCATTTTTTTAAAGTCTGAAATTTAATTGATGTAATTGCGTTAAAAAAAATTGTGATAAATGGTGTATTTTAAAACATGATGACATCCACTGGTGAGAATGGGAATTGCGTAAATCAAGAGTAACTTATACAGCTTTAATTATTTTAGACATATTAGCAATTTCATCTTCGACAATGAAATTTGGACTCCCTGGTTAAATGACTAGTAGGAAGATTTCAAAATCATTTCCCCTGGACTCAGACTGTCTCCTGAAGAATACATTGTAACATATGGTAAAGTTGCGCATTACAATGTCTTTGCACATTTCACTCTGGTTATTTTGGTATATCCATGTCTAAACGCATCAAGAAGACATGAGTTCTGTAATATCTGGTTGCCTTATGGGTTTGGTTTGGGAGATTTTGAATTTCACTTGATCATCAACCCCCTCTACACTGGATAGACGTAACCTAGGTTTTTAGGTATGCGTCCCAGGAGTAGTGCTTCTGTGTGTCCATGAGAACTGTACTTGACTTTAACGATCTGGTTAAATGTCATGCTTTTTAAATGGGTGGATTGGTTTAGAGCAAGTAGATTTCTTTGCGTTGAACAGTTAAATCTGTTATAAGAACCGCGACTGGCATATGCCTTATTTGTTTGTGTTTGTGTGTCTCTAAACGTTTGTTTTCCAGTGAAAGGAAATTTTGTAATTTCTCTGAATGATTTTGCTTGCTCCTGAACCCTGCAGTCTATTACCTATTATTATTCACCAAAGTCTATAAAGCTACATTAGTCATTTATCTCATGATTAAGGGTTGATTTGCCTTAATTTTTTTTTTTTAAACCAAACCTTAATATCTAGAAACAGTTTAATAGAGGCCATCCTATTTATTTTGGGTGTAACCATCTTGTCCTGTCATAATAATACAGGTTTTATGTAAATTCTGTATAATTTTTTCAGTGGCATTGTACATATGTGGGCGACTGAGTGTATGAAGTCTCACTGTTCTTTGTTCTAATGCTGTAGAATTGATCACGTTAAACCAATTTGAGCCTGACATCTTTCTCATTTCCCAGCTTATACTTATCAAATTATATTTGCACACGGTCAGTTGTGTGAGGCTTTGTTGCTTGGATGATGTCGCGTGGAGTTACATTGAGGATCCAAATGCAAAGACTTAGGGCAGTGCCTTTCATTTCCAAGCAACAGCCTTTTATCCGGTTTAATTGTGTGTGTGTGTAATTTTATCTGTAAAAGTTTACTGAAATTCTGTGTTTGGAGAACCATCTTTTTTGTTGTAAGAGGTGAAATATGTAAAGTCTGCATGTGTAATCGGTCTGGGGCATGCAGTGAAATGTAATCGTTAATCATCTTTTGAGATTTACATGTGCTGTGTAACATTTTTTGACAATTGTGTGATTATTAAGGACGATTCCAAATTTCTGTATATGCTCTTTATCATTGAAGCTTATGGTGACGTTGAAAGATTTGTAGCCAGCCAAAATACACTGTAGACCTAAAACAACATGAGTATAATGACTCTCAAATATAATTTTTTTAAAAGTCAGTTTTCATAGCTGGTGCTGTGTGTAACTTTTTCAACGAGTATTGTTTTATTAAGCCGTATGCTACTGCTACGCAGACTGGGAGAGTGCTCTGGTGCCAGAAGGTCTACTGTCATTAAAAATTTTTTGCAATTGGTGGAAGGAGACTCCTCTAAACTCATGGGTGTGACTGGGGACTGCATACTCAATATTGCTGTCATGCTGAAATTGCAAAAGAGCGAGAACTCGCCAGTATTTTTGATTAGTCCCACCCATAAAATTGTTTTTGCCTTGTGATCTGGTTTGAACTGATTTAATTTTCATGCTTTCAACCTCTGCCCAACAGCTGTAGCAAATAGCCAGTCTGGCACCGTAGTCCACAATGGCACAGGACAGGAGGTATGCGCCCGTGTCATTCTATCCAAAGAGCCAAGACAACGTGCAGCTTGATGCCGTAAGTAACCCTTCAACGTTTATTAAAGGACTGCATTACGTTTTATCAATGCTTCTCACAGTAATACTAATGCTTTTGCCATTCTTATCCTTTTGCGACCAAAGGGCGGCCATCAAAACCAGCCGGGCGTCTGCTTCCAGGATGGTATAAGACGGGTGGACTATGTCCTGACCTACAATATCAAGAAACCCAACAGGACGCTCCGGCCTTCCATTAGCGTCACGGCTAACAGCTTCTTCCGCAGACTGCGTAGCTGCCTGCAATGCAGCAGGGAGCGGCCTTCCGGGACCAACCGAGACAGTGCGGCCGAGATGGCAGCCATGGACCAAGAGGAGGAAGATAAGCTCTTTCTGCGAGATGAGTTTGAGGATAACCTGATGACCATGGGCCTTGAGTTAGAGAAGGATGAACATGTGAGCACTTTGCATGCTTCCACTCGTACATGTACCTTTACTAGCTATGAGTAACAATTTATAGGGCTGGCTGTAGCCTTTTTTGCCCCCTACTGAGTGACCAACCAGGAATTAAATTGGTGACCCATTGAAATTGATCTCACAGTGGCCCCCTGTGTCACCTGCTTTTGGAATCAGCTGAAGGCCCCAACAGTGACATCACTCTGCCAGCCATGGGATTTGAACCAACAGCCTTCTGAGTCCTAACCTGCAGTGCCACATATCACTCAATATTGGACACTCATTAGCACTTTAATATAGTTCATTTTGAATGTGCCTGAATATTCCCAAATATGAATCAACAGGCCACATTGCCCGTAAGTGGGAATGGGGAATGTGTGCCCTGCAATGGGTTGGCACCACACTCTGGGTTATTCCCTGCCTTGTGTCCATAGCTTCCAGGATAGGTTTTGATTTATTCAATGAAGCTGTCGATTTATTTATATTCGCATATTATGTCATTATGTAAAATAGACTCATTTGCTTGGCAACCATTCTTTGTTCTCAGTTATATTGATAATCATTTTTGTGATTTGTATGTTTAGCCAACAATGTTTCCTATTAGGCACTTTAAGTCTTCTATAATTAGCATTAGAAGCCTGTTATAGATTTTTCTTTTGCATATTGCATAGTTTTGTTACCTCTGATTTTTAGTAGCTCACGCAACCTGAGCAAAGCATTAGCTAAAAGTCAGTCTTAAATAGAATCAGCCTTAAATATGTTCTAATGTGATTGTCACAATATAAGGAAAGATTGTGACTGAGGAAAACGGAATGTGCTTTTCAGTTTGAGAGAGATGCTTCTGTGGATTGCTTCAAAGCATACTGGTATTTCTGTTTCCAGTCCAAGATTCCTGGAGTGGGATTTCTGAAGATACATGCTCCGTGGGATCTCCTTTGTCGTGAAGCAGAGTTTCTGAAGCTTAAGATGCCCACCAAAGAGGTAGACCCCACCCATTTGTTTTAAGTAGCTAAAGAGTGTTCAGCAATATCTTTATTTTTCAGACATCTCTTCTTTGTGCAGGTTTATCAAGCCACCTCACAAGTTAAAATGGTGAAGTTGAAATCGTTCATCGAAAGTCTCACCAGGCCGTTGCTTCCAGATGTAGAGGAGAGTAGGACCCACAACCCTAAGCACGTCTGCTATCCCTTTTCTAGGGAAAAACAACACTTGTAAGTACAAGGCAGTATATGCTACAAAGCTATGTGCATGGTAGTACTTGCAGTGTGAGAACCAGAGATGCATTCACACATAGTAGGTGGGGCCAGTGTTTAGAGTCCAGAATGTGTTGAGTTCATATCCTGTGGCTGATAGCAGGGCCCTTATTCCTGAATACTCCAGGGATGCTGCCTGACTCCGAGGTTTACTCTTGTGTATGATGTTTTGGGCAAAAGCATCTGCTAAGTGAATAAATCTATTTTTAGACAAGAAGCGCTTCTTTTTGGGGGTGAGAATTTTGCTTAAAAGAATATTGGAGCCGTTTGAGAAAACTGTAGGCCTGTAAAATGAAGTTGGAATTTCAACAAATGCCCATCTTAAATGTGGGGTCTTTGTGTTTTTATACAGGTTTGATTTGTCTGACAGAGAAAATTTCTTTGACACTAAAACAAGAGGTTTCATAGTAAGTATATTCAGACTGGTAAATGGTTGTGATTAATGTTACCAGACCTGTATTACTTGGAATCCATCCATCCAAATGAATTAGATTTCACTGCTAACAAAGTACTGAGAGCATTTTTAATGCCTATTTTGGCAGTTTGGCATGTACTGATATTCTTAGATGTTTCAAGAGCAAGTGCCATTTCATTTTGGATCTGAAAGCAAAAATGTTTGCTTTATGAATATTTTGTTAATTTGCCAGATAATTGCACAAGAAATTGTGTACATTAGAATTATGTACTTGACTAGTGATGAAATTTAATAATCACCCTGTGACCGTTGGTTTAAATAAGGAGATTTCTGCGTTAAATATAACGTATGCTAGTTGCGTGTATAATTTTAAAATATGGTGTATGGCAGGTGTGTGTGTGTGTGTGTGTGTGTGTGTGTGTGTGTGTGTATATGTGTATATATATGTGTGTGTGTGTGTATGTGTGTATATATATATATATATATATAATATATTATAAAATTTTATATATTTATTTATTAGCGTATTGCAGTTGTGTGTGTGTGTGTATATATTGTCTGTATTCATTTTAGGTGTTTGAGGTGTTAAAGCGCACAAAATGCATGAGCAGTGAAGATGACATAGGTAAGATGTTCTAACGGCTGTGTTTTTGCATTACAGTAGGGAATCATGGGTATCTAACCCTGTACTGGATAATGGATATTGGAAGTTTGGGGCATCATGCTGTATTATGAACGGCATAACGACAGTCAATAAACTGTGAAGTGAAACGTAGTTTGTTGTACTTAATTAGTCAATGTGGTGCACCCTAAATGCAAGCCTGACTATTGTGAGAAAAAAGATCTTTTTCAAGCAACATGCGGTATGTTTTGTTTTTTTTAATTCCCTTTCAGGGCTGCCCAGCCTTCTGGCTAAAGGCATTTACACCAGTGCCTATCCTTTACATGATGTAAGTGTGTGTGGGTTTTTTTTTTTTTTTTTTTTTTTTTTTTTTGTTTCTGCCTGAACATTATTTAAGCATCCAAGACAAAGGGAAATTGGCCAGTGAACGTTGCCGTGGGGCATCGGCGGTGAAGCTTGCTTAGGGCATCCCATGGGTTTCGACAAGGACTGTGTAGCTTGCTAAATACCGTGTTCACGTTTAGTCTTGATGTGTTTTGCTGGTGATGTACTCTTAGCCGTAATATTTATCTTGTAATCTGCTAAAGGTTTAAACTGAAAGAGCTAATAATTTTAATTATATTATCTGCATTGTAGGGAGATGTGGATGATGAGACATCAACTCCCAATGACAGGAAGGTGAGACACTAATTATTGGTTATCTGTAATGCTGTAATCTTGGGAGGGGGGGACAGGGACATTTATGAAGAAAACGACTAATTTTTTCTTTTTAATCATGTTTGCTTGTTTTTCTGTTGAGCCTTGCCAGTTTGTGAGATGCCTAATTATAAGAAAATGAGCATTACTAAGAAGTCTCCACAAATATTGACGTGTGTGTGTGTGTGTGGGGGGGGGGTGCTCTGGTGTTCTTGGCAATGCATTTAAGTGTTTTCGTCGAGGTCAGTTTTCAGCTCGCGGATAGTGTGAAACAATGTTACATGAGGCTTTCAGTTAATCATAGTTTCGAATAGAATCCTCTTGCCCAATGTGTTTACAGCATTTGGTATTTCTTCGGTAGTTGGAAAGCAGTCAAACAAATTTGCATATATATGCAATAATGTTGCTGGCATGTACAAACTTTGCTGAACCCTGCATCCCTTTTTAAATATAAATTTAAGATTTTTGTTGTTATGCCGATTTTGTCTATATTCTTTTTGTGAATTGACACATTTGACAGGACTACATGCCAAATTCCTGAAATGATAGGCTTCATGGGGGATCAATGGTATTTATAACTGGTGGAATGCAACCTGGCATTAAAGTAACTGCATTTTTCTTTTTACAATCCAAGTTGCATAAATCCATTCAATCTGCAGAAGTATTTCCAGAGGTTTAAGCTTATGTCAGAACTATGCAGCAAAATCTTTGCTGTTAGGTGAGTTGAAGTTTCAAAATTGCCCGTGTGTGTATATAAAAATTTGTAATTACTTGCACGCACGCGCACACATACACGGACATAATTAAATTCTATTATTTTTGGCCAGGGTACACAGATGTGGCAAAATATGAAGCTCTAGTTTTCCCCTGTCACACCCAACTCACTCCCAACTAAAAGGCACTCAAGCAAATAATGCCAGCTCATGAGTGAATTATGTGGTGAAGTAACTCAAACCGCAAGACATGTAGGCTAACGCTCACCCACGGTATACTTGCTTCATAACTAGTTAGCAAACTGTGCTTGATTTGAAACCAAGAACAAGCGACTTGGCAGCCTGTCATTTCATTAGCTATCACTTTGCTATCAATGTTGCAGTACAGATCCCTCAGATTAAGAGATTCCTGAAGCCAGGACTGTGTCAAAGCTGATAATCACACCATCAAACAGAATGTCTGTAGCTTGTCTTGCTATCTTACTACCTGAGTCTCAACCGGCATAATGTACTGTGTTATTTTGGGACTGAGACTGCTGGAAGGTGACCCTTTGGTAATTCCAGGGTCATTTTTGTGAAAGTGACCCAATAACGCTAATATGTGAGGTATTAACATCATTAAACCCCTGCTGTTGCTGCTAACATCTGTCCTTTTACTATATTTTGAATTAAATTTTTTTTTTTAAATCGTGTTGGGGGAGGCAAGGTGGCCTCACCCCTCTATTATCCATATTCAAGTCTCCGCCCTGGTTCCATGTGTGTGGAGTTTGCACGTTCTCCCCATGTGGTTGTGGGGTTTCCTCCGGGTACTCTGGTTTCCCCCAAGGTACAAAAATATGCTAGGGTGAATTGGAGTTACCAGGTGTGTGTGTGTGTGTGTGTGTGTGTGTGTGTGTGTGTGTGTGTGTGTGTGTGTGTGTGTGTGTGTGTGTGTGT
>JAAGVU020000019.1:19770779-19797600 GCA_011763525.2 Mormyrus iriodes
TACTTTTACAACATAAGCAATTAAGAAATAACATGTATTGTCCAGGAACAAAATTTGTGTTACATAGTGTTATTAAAGCACAATATCAAAACATTTAGCACAGTACACACAGTACAATAATTCTTCTTTAAAAAAAAAAAAAAAACCTCACCAGCGTAGTAAACAAACACATATCCTCAGTAGTACCATGTCAATTTAAAAAAGTTTTGCATTCAAAGATTCTGTTTTTTATAAAATGTTTTTATAAAACATTATTCATTTTGTCCAAAGCTTAAACTGTTATATACATCCTAAACCTTTTTTTAATTTATGGAAATTTACAATAATTATAAAAAATACAGTAACGTATACATAAGTAAGCAATTAACATAAAATCCATAATAGTAAGTAAAGTATGGTTAACTGGAGTTCATTATAGTACTATAAAATTATATGTCTTGCAGTGCTGTACAGTAGTGTCTTTGTTGGCTGACAACGCCAGGTACAGCCTGGATATAAAAATACACACACATGCCATATAAAATATTTGTTTTGCACACACACACACACACACACACACACACGTGTGTGTGTGTAGGGTACTATATATTAGAGAATTAGAAGGCGAATTAGAATTATGTTTAAGTGATCTTCAAGTTAGTGTAAATTTACGGCATTATGTCTGTCAAAGTGTGTCAGCTTAGCCATTATAAAACCACTGGTAAAATGACCCTAGGATTTGTAAGAACCATGCAATATACACATAGTTGTTGACTTCACCCCTACCATACCACATTTAGCTAATAAATAAATAGCCCAGGGGTGGCATGGTGGTGTAGTGGTTAGCACTGTTGCCTCACACCTCTGGGATTGGGGTTCACGTCTCCGGCCGGGTTCCATGTGTGTGGAGTTTGCATGTTCTCCCCGTGTTGTCGTGGGGTTTCCTCCGGGTACTCCGGTTTCCCCTCATGGTCCCAAAACATGCTGAGGTTAATTGGTGTTACCAAATTGCCCATAGGTGTGCGTGAATGGTGTGTGAGTGTGCCCAGCGATGGGTTGGTGCCCCGTCCTCAGTTGTTCCCTGCCTTGTGCCCACAGCCTCCAGGATAGGCTCCAGACCCCCTGTGACCCAAAATGGAATAAGCAGTTCTGGAAAATGGCTGGGTGGATAAATAGCCCATCAATTTTTTTTCACTAATTAAGTTAATTGATTATTGGAACTCGTGGTGAAGTACATTGGTGGGCAAGGTTCCATTAATCCACTAACCGCTAATTAGCAAAGCTAACTTTTTCACTAGTGGATAAGCGTTTCTGCTAACTTTCAAAACTGTTAGCGGACCAGTTCGTTTCCCCTAAATTTAGTTCTATCTGTAAAACCGCTGACATTTTTTTTGCAGGTAAAGTAAATTTAGTTTAATGACCAAAAACTAAAATTACACATATTTGCTCCAGTCTGTTGTGAGTATGTCTGCAATAATCTACCTGGCATGCTGCTGGCTGACTAAATGCAAGACGTAATTGGACGATAACTTGCTGTATTTAAGGTGGCTGGGCTAAATGTGAGTGAACGAATATAGAGTTCATTTAAACTGGGGTACCCTGAACTAAGTGAAGAACAGGGTCCTGTATCACAAAGATGATTTCTTGCTTAATTGCATAACTAACTCAATTTGTCCATAACAGACTCAATTTGTGCACAATGACATTGGTCTTAGTTTGTTTTTAAGCATATTATGTGATCAAGGGGACATATTTAATCTTATCTGGGCAAAGGTAACTGCTATGACCTGGTGCTCAGGAAATTCATTAGGATATTTGGGAACTTGGGGAGACCTGAAGAGCCCCATCTGTCATTTTGCCATGTCTGGTTGGCTGGAGTCCCTTACAGGCACAGCTTAGCTGCGTCTCCGGTTGCGGCGCCATACGGTGCAGCCCGAGCATTTCTGTGCCGGTTCAAGCTCTTAATGCGAAGGGAAATGCTGGACGCAAAGATGCCAGGGAACAGGAACGGATGTGATTTTATTAGGCTGCCCTGTACACCGTCTTTGCTAAAGGCCCTGCAGGGCGACCTGTTCCATCTAGCCTTGTCTCAAGATACCTGCCCCACCCCCCTTTCACCGAGCAGCGAGTGTGAGTCACGCAGGCCCGCCTGGCAAGGCGCCTCTCCCGCTGCAGCTCTGTGGACGCTGTCCCAAGCTCTCACGCAGAACTTATTCCTGCCCAGCGTGCTTTACACATGACTGCCGCATTCAACTGCGGAGAGACATAAATAGATCGCCACGACACTTTCGTCGGGCTGCTGTGAATGCACATTCACTCCAGCCATTTCCCTGGGGGGGTTAATAAGCCCCTTACGCCTGGAAAGGCACCTGGCCAGTACTAAATCTCAGAAGAGAAAAAAAAAAAAACAACTTCCCCCACCAACTGGGATAATCCATGAAAGCATACCCGGTATAAACCCAGCAGTGGGAATGTTGTCAATAACTGCAGAAATATTCCAATTGCTAACATGCTTATCTGAAAGGAACTGTTTGGGCATTTTGGCAGTTGTGATTTCTTTAAAACTATCAAGCTAGACAATCTAAGTACATTTCAATCTTTACAGAAAGTAATGACTGTTGTGACGTATACCTCAAAATACGGGGGGGTGGGGGGGGGTGGTGCAATTGTTTTTGTTTTTCTGAGCTTATGCAAGGCAATTACCATAGTAAAACCTTCAGGGATCTGCTGTAAATAGCATAAAGTGTATGCAGGGATGGAAATTAAGAATTTTAGTTAATAGCCAATAAAGCCAGTTAAGTAAAAAATGTAGTCTGACATGCAATTCTTTTTTTTTTTGCTAGCTGGCAGGCTGTTGTTCAATTCGTTGTACTTGTCCAACAGCTAAATAACTCGCCCTAGGCGAATGGCTTAATTTCCAGCCCTGAGTGTGGATAATGCAGGTCCACATTTGCTTGTGATGGAGGCATCCGCTGAATAAATGCTGGATGAAATGTTAAAAAATATGCCAGGTCTTTCCTCACCTCCCATAAGGAAGAGGAGCCCAGCTACATACTGCATCAGATCGTGCTTTTTGCAGCAGCCCAGGAAGCCGACGATCCAGCCGAAGAGGATAATGGCGACGGCCATCCCAATGAAGCCGGCCGTCATCCTGCGCAGGTCTGTTGGGGCAAGGCAGGAGAAACAGCAATCCTGACCTGAGTCTGCCAACCTGAGACTCATGTGCCACTCTGTTCTGGGGTGTCTTACACTGTCAGCATGCATCATTGTCAGTCAGGGCCACCCATAGTCAGAGAAAAAGAGAAAGACGTTCAGGGGCCAGGCACTAGAAGGGGGCCCATTCAGCAGAGTTCCTTATGGGCCCAACCATGCCTTTGTGAGACTCTGCTGCCAGTGACAGTTGCTTTAATTATTACAGGAAACATCTGTGCTAATGTCTTCTTTAATTTTTAAGTAATTGATTTGAATTTTGAGTGTGGAGTTTGCGCACTCTCCCTGTGTTGCATGAGTTCCATTCCTTAATCCAAAGACATACAGTCAGACTAACTGGCATCTCTAAAGTGCCTACACTGTATGACTGTGTGTGTCTTGGTCCTCCAAAGGACTAGCTTCCCATCCAGGGTGAACCCCAGCTCTGTGCTGCCTGGGATAGGCCTGCAAACCTAAACAAGTTAAATTTATCCATCTTCAAACCTTTTATCTTCTCTGAGTCCTCCAAATAATTTTCATTATTTTGCTTGGTTAGCATTAGAACTAACACTAATCCTGTTTGGCCTGTACTCAGGTCGGTCCCAGTGTAATCTGGTCATGTGCCCCCTTCTCTCTGATGGAGTTTTCTGTGTGCTTGCGATAACCATATCATGAGCCACACCTAGAGAGGAAAATGTTGGAAAGTCTGTGTCTTATCTCAACCACCATACGGTTGGCTGTGTTGTGTAAATGAAGGTGGTTAATTACTTGATTGGAATTTCTATTCTGTTTGTCTTTTAATAGAATAGAATTTTGACTGTTTATGCAAATTCCGACATATGGAAAAATGACTATTCTACTCGAGTTTTATATTGTATGTCATTTTATTATCGTTGGGTTTGCTTTCGGTTTGGTTGATTGCGGTTTGGTGTGTAAGACATGCATAGCCGCCAGGCAGTTACACAATAGCATTGTTGGCGTTTCTGGTTTCTGGTACTTACGGAGTGCATGCCATTCATCCTGTCGGATTGTTTTGGTGATGTTGACAGGCAGGTTTCTTGGGAGGCTGGATGAGGTGTAATGATACTTTATTGGTGTGCAGCGTTCAATCAATCCTGTAAATACAATACAGAATGACATTAAGATGCTAGTTTATATATTTGGACTATACATTGCATTAAGCAGACAGTATTACACAAAGTGACATTCATTCTTGAGAAAGCAGGGGCTGAGAGTCCCTGCAGCAACTTGGAGTTAAGGATCTTGCCCCAATAGTGAAATCACACTGCAGACCGTGGGATCTGAACCGACAAACTTCTGATCACAGGTACAGTGTCCTAACCCATAGAGCCGCACATCACTCGACTATACCAGTCTTTTGCCAGTTCTCAACTAACTACCAACTGTTAATAATGAAACATCCATACTTTATAGGTTACTCTCCATTTGACACATTCAAAACAAATTTCAAAGGAGTTTCTAAATATAAAGGTATGTGTGGGCAGCATTTAAATATTTTGTTCAACAGGGAAACCTGACAGATTACCTATCCCGGAATAACTATATGCTACATGCTATCTGCCAGGTAATGCAGTTAAGGTAACAGCGAAGTATAAGATCAGTTTGACACAAACGTTAAAACGTGATGATATAATACAGAAGGTGTATGAATGTACAGGAACCACTAGTTATTATTTTTGATATTTCAGGTTTAATTTGTCAGAATGTAATTTGGTCATAATCTGTTTGAAATATAATATGGAGAAATCTATCGTACAAGAGGCCCTTGGAATATAATTCAATAACAATATAATAACAGCCACAAATTATATTTCTGTATACTCCTGTCCTCCATTTTAATCATTAAAATACCATAGTCTGCATATAGTGAGTGCCAGTTAAGACATTAGGTAACATAGGTGGCTGCCTAGGGCGCCATCTTCTGAGCGGGCGCCAACTTAGCACGTCGATTTTGCTTTGTATCGGGTGGGGGGCGCCGGCGGTGAAGCTTGCCTGGGGCACCACATGTGTTACTACCAGTACTGGCTGCATCATTACTTGAAGACACAGTAGAATTGTGTATATATCACATGGTTGTGTATTTACCGAATAACGCTTCCTTGTATGGTTAAAAACTATGATCTCACCTACAACCACTTCTAACTACTGGACTGCATTTTGAGTCCTAATTGAAAACTCCTCTCTGAGGGTGGGGAGAGTGGATTCTTAAGGCTCCCTCAGTATTTTTGTACCAGCGTGGAAGAATGGAGGAAACCAAAATGTCATGACGACATAATCATTCATTACTATTTATTTTTTCCTTGATAAAAGCCATTTTCCAGAGGACTAGCAACCAGTGACCATTCATATTGAAAGATAATGGGTTTGTTTACAGCGAGTGGCTTTGTTATTTTGCATTATCCGCTATGGGATGTTCAGTCAGCAGACAAGAGCATAATTGAATGCACTGTCCTATTACATTGGGTTGAGATAGAAATGGTAAGAATGAAACGTACCCAGGATGCACTTGTGTTTATTGATAAATTGTTAAATCACCATGAATGCTTTAATGAGACTGAACACTCCTGCAGTTATCTGAACCTATCCGTGAAGTTAAACTGCTTAATCCTCTTCTGTAGCTCTGCTGCCAACTGATTTTAATTATTAAAACTGCAATGAACTCGACCGATTTGAAAAACACTGCAAGCTGCCCTCGTGTACAGTTATGTTAAGTATTTGTATAACTGTTGAGAACATGTAAGTTTGAGAGCAAGGATAGGGTAACGAAGGGTGCAACTGAAATCACATACTTAAACACTACGAACTGAATTTCATTAGAAGCCTAGTATTACTCCATTAATGTAGTATGTACCGTATGTAAGCATGAGGACAGTATGCATGCACTTTCACATACTGCGGTCACCATCTTGCATATTACCTGACCCGGAGGTTTACTAGTGGTATAGCTTGACCACCATGGACGTTGAACACTGTTAAAAATGATCCAATAAAAAAATACTTATTCAAATCGCCTTATGTAACTGGGTTTTGTTTTCTACTTAAATTTATACAGAGATGGCACTTCTTCCACCATCTTAGCAAAAATTTCTGAGCAAGCATTGTTCTTCGCCTCTCCAGTAGCTTTATGCCATAGCATAAGCATCCGCTGGTCGCACACTTCGGAATTTCACAGAATGTAGCATGTCATCTGGGTACCGGTCGCCTACTGTCTCATCCACACTGAGGATTCCGACATAGTGCTCACTTTACATACTATATTTTGCCTACTATATACAAACAATTATGCAATTTCTAATGCAACAAGTTTGTCTGAGGTTAGACACAGACATAGACCATACAGGCTAACGACTGGCTGCCATAGTGACCATGTGCCACAAAATATCCAATCATATCCATTGATTTACATGTAATAAGTCAATTTTTGGTGTCTACTAATCAAATAATCCATGTAATTAGCAGAGTAGCAGTTTATATAGAATGTATGTATAACATGATGAATGGTATAATGAATGATGAATGCTATAGTGCAGTAATGCCCTACAAAACACCTCAATTATTAAACTGCAGTTCAATTTCGTTACAAGTATTTTTCAGCAATTTTCTGTCAGCAAAATATTTTCTTTTATTGTATTGCTTATTCTCCTGCTTTATCTGTACAGAAGGACATAGGGAAAACGTTTTCATATAGTTTCAGAAGGGTAATTCATGTTTTTTAAAAGGCAGATTATATTGTTACCACATAAAACCAAGTTTAAATGTATATGTATAAATCTAAAATTTATAAAGATACCTATTCCTTAATAAAACTTTCTATGAATAAAAACAGCAACGTTATTACATTTCTACTGCTTAATAACTTAAAACAATAAAACTGCATTTTCCTGTTATGAGGGAATAAGGCCCAGCCCTATTTTAAAATGTAAGTTTTTGTTGTATCGCAGAACATATTATGGCCACATTTATGCAGGCTATCGAAGTGATTCAAGCTGCAAAGATCAGACCACAGTGGCAGTGTTGTTCAACATATTATACGGTGAAGAATATTCTAGTAACTTTGCAATGTGAAAAAGGACACAATTCAAAACATGGTAGGGTACCTGTGTATTTTGTCAAAATTCTAAAAGTGAATCAACACACACACACATACACACACACACACACACACACACACATATATATATATATATACACAGTACTCAGCGGAAATGCGTACACCCACTTTGAAAAGTAAGATTTTAATCAATAGCTCAATGACCACAAGAACATTTTCCAAAAATTTCCGAAAAAACAAACATCTAGTATTTTGTATGACCTCCATGGTTTTTAAGGACAGCATCAAGTCTTCTAGGCATGAAATGAACAAGTTGGTGACATATTGCAACATCTATCTTTTTCCATTCTTCAAGAATGACCTCTTTTAGAGCCTGGATGCTGGATGGAGAGTGATGCTCAACTTGTCTCTTCAGAATTGCCCATAGCTGTTCAGTTGGGCTCAGATCAGGAGACATACTTGGCCACTGAATCACTTTCACTCTGTTCTTCTTCAGAAAAGCAACAGTGGCCTTCGATGTGTGTTTTGGATCATTGTCATGTTTGAAAAATACACGATGACCAGGGGCACGGAGTGATGGTAACATCTTCTCTTTCAATGTAGAGCAGTACATCTGTGAATTCATGATACCATCAATGAAATGCAGCTCCCTGACACCAGCAGCACTCATGCAGCCCCACATAAGGACACTGCCACCACCATGTTTCACTGTAGGCACCATGCATTTTTATTAATACTCCTCACCTTTGCAACGTCATATAGTTTTGAAGCCATCAGTTCCAAAAACATTTATCTTGGTCTCACCACTCCAGAGTATCGAGTCCCAGTAGTCTTCATCTTTCTCAGCATGGGCCCTGGAAAATTCTAGACGGGCTATTTTGTGCATGGGCTTTAGGAGAGGCTTCCTTCATGGACGACACCCATGCATGCCATTCCTCTGCAGTGTAGCCGCATTGTGTCACAGGAAACAGTCACTCCAGTTTGGCTTTCTACTTTAGCTAACTGCAGTGAACTTGCATGGCGATTTTCTTCAACCCTTCTCATCAGAAGACGCTCCAGTCGAGGTGTTAACTTCCCTGGATGGCCTGGACGTCTCTGTGAGATGGTTGCAGTTCCATCTTTCTTAAATTTTTGTATCCCTTTTGCTACAGTATTTGACTGATAAGTAAAGCTTTGCTGATCTTCTTGTAGCCGTCGCCTTTCTTGTGTAAAGAAATGATTTCCTTTCTCAGGTCTTGTGACTCTTCTCTTCCATGTGGTGCCGTTGCTGACAGCATGGAATGGGAAGGGCTTTCTTTGCTAAGTAATGCCCTTTTATAGTCGAAATGCCTGTCTAATGAATAGACTCACATATGGTTGATATCTTGTTAATTAGAATTTTGTAGTCTGAAATTTAGCTTTACTCCTAAGACTTTCAATGGGGCGTACTAATTTTTGTAACATGGTCTTTAATGATTTTGTTAGGACATTTTACTTTTTTGTGTGAGCAAATTAACAAATCTTGTTTGCAATCAATGGCCCGCATTTGTGGGAGTATTTCGTAGTATAGTATCCCATAGAAAATGTTTATTCTGAAAGGAAACGAAAGGTTTTCTGACAAAACTGTTGGGGTGTACTCGTTTATGCTGAGCACAATATATATATATATATTGTAGACAGGCTTATGATTGTCATATTTATGTTAAAATAAACCTTTGGTAAAATACACAGACTTCACAATATGTTACTTATGTTTAGGAAGAGCCAGCAAGTCCTTGACAAATGGATGGTATCTGTGTAAATCTCCCTATACCAGTGTTTCCCAGTCCGGTCCTTGGGGACCCCCAGACAGTGCACATTTTTGCTACAGGGAGCTGGGAGGGATCAAAAATATGCACCGTCTGTAGGTCCCCAAGGACTGAGTTGGGAAACACTGCAGCTATACACATCAGAAGGTGGCCAGGCATTGAAATTGTCCACAGTAATCTGCTCCTTCTAATAGCACAGTCAGTTCCTGTAATATGATCACTTTTTGGATGAAAATCAGGATATTCTTCATTACAGTTTGCAGCATAGAAACAAGCACGAAGCCAGTAAAAACTGTTGGTGCCACAATTGTAACTCACACAGAAAATCAAGCAGTGAATCAAATGTTGCCACCTTCAGTATTTATGTTGTTTAATTACTTTTATAATGCTATCCAAAGAGCCTCTAAGACAAGCACATTTATTTAGGATACACTTTCATCCAGAGCAACGCACCACTGAGAAGTCATGGTCAGATGGTCCTTGGAGTAACTGAGGTCATGGGCCTTGCTCAGGGGCTCAACAGTGACATCTCTCTGCCCACGTTGGGATTTGAACCACTGACTGTACAATCTCAGGCATGGCATCCTTACCCAATGAGCCACACTCCACCCCCATACTTTACTTCAGACTGGTCTGCTTTGCTACACTTTTTGTAAAATTCTTTTATGTCGGCGTAATCAATGGCTGCCATATGTAGACACACCATCCTCATTAAGAAGGTCTCAAAGAGATCAAAGTTTGCTTGATCAGGCTTTGGTAAAATCTGTTGTCCATGCTCTTGTTGATTCTGCAGTGCAAGGGACTGACATTGATGAAGGAAGCCAATAATAGACTTAGCAGGAGCAACGTAAGTACAACCTAAACTGTTCAAAATACAATATGATTTTCATGAAAATCCAGTGCATGAAGTAATACTTAGTGATGATTAATATGCAGGTATTTCAGTCTGAATAATTCTGATTAACACTAACATTAACTGCATATAGTCAACATAACCTTCCCAATATACATTTTTCTAATTTACCTAATTAAAACCAGTTTGTTATGGACAAAATGACCTTTTTTCTGATCAGTGTATATCATGACATATTCAGGGTCAGTGGGGCCTGGAGTCTGCCCCAGGCTGCTCAGACCACAAGGCAGTGAACATCCCAAACAGGATGCCAGTTCAGGAAGCATATTCTCAGCAGGAATTGTCACTGGGTTGATTCTTAGGGATGTAGACCATCTTGATGTAATTTTGCGTAATTCCTTTGCAAATTCTGCTTGTGTTTAGGGAACTGAACATAATCTCAGTTGTAGAACGACATGTTCAGCAACCGGCGCCTACTTGCGAGAATGCATTTTGGCCCTATTAACAATAAGACCACATTTCACGAAGGGCAGACTTTCTGGTTTAAATTATAATCTTACTCAGTTATAGTATTAAAACATTCCTTTAAACAAGGAAGCCTGAAATTAGACTACAGCACTGAGGCAGATGAGAGTTGGGGGCGCCAGCACCCAAAAGGAAACTTGCTTGTATAACAATAAGCTAAATAATGAATTATTACATTTTTTTTCCTTCATTGTATGCAGCCACATTTAATCTGAATACGTCATTTTGGCTAAATATACACTGGAAATACACTTAGCCTAAATCCTACCTTGGACATGTGATCACATAGGCTAACGTAATCTGCGTGGCCATGCTGCAGGTCCCCAAATAATTTGGCTCACCCTAAGCCCCACCCCTCCTCAGAGATGGGCCTGCACTGAGGTTTAAATAAACCACAATTTGAGTAAAATTGAGATGCGTGGCTAAGAGTGCATATTCCTCTTGCATTTATATTGACTAAGGCTTTATGTTAATGTTTTTATTATTGAAAGAGCAAATCAGTATCTTTGTAATTCCTTTGAGAAACACTGATTTGTTATTTTTTTACAGGCTTTTTTATTAATAGTATTTATTGAACAAAAATCAAATAATATTTTGTTATTTGTTGTTGGGGAAGGTTGAAATTATGCCTTATTTATTAAATAATCATGTAGGTACGATGGTCTTTTTAAAAACGTACTCAAAAAATGCATGATTAATTTTTTTTTAATTTAAACTGATTAAAATACAGCTGATTAAACCGTTGATTGTGGTGTTCCACAGAAGTTTAGAAGGTGATCATTGTATCATAAAAATGATTCGTTTTTCTTAAATGCAAGTAAAGACCACGTCTGAACTAATATTTTTATAACCACCTTCAGATACTTTGAATAAGAAACACAGCTTATATTACCTTCCCCAATTACCTTCCACCACTCTCCATTTTAAGGAGCATTTCAGAAGCTGAAAATTACGGATGTGGATATTGTGATGTGCGAAAATCTTAATTGTATGCTTCAGTGCTTTTGTTCATAATGTTTAATCAACACACTGATTGGTCGGAATCGGCATGTATCATCGGGTTATGGGTATTCAGTTGATAATGGAAATAGCTGCTAGAATGTGTGTGTGTCTTCGTTTGTTTGCGTGCGTGCGTGCATGTGTATGAATGCAGCCATATTTGTAATGTGACTTTCTAACTTCATCAATTGCCGCGAAATACCTTGCAGTAACAATGCACATTGCAATAACTATAATTATGAAATACTATTGAGAGCGCTATTTTTATATTATATACAAAATATAAGCTAAAAAGTACATAAGTTTCCTTTTAATTTGTAGAATGAGGGGACAGCTCTTATAGAATGTAAATTATGGAGTTGTCACTACATACTACAGTCTCATCTACTAGCGCTGAATTTTAAGTGTTACTGAGATTATTGATCCGCTGAATTTTAAATCACAAAGATGCAATAGGCAGAAACACAGGGGGGGAAAATCGATTGTGCTAAATTAAATAAAACCGCAGAGAAATATGAGCCTTTTGTATCCTAGTTTTGACCACTTAATCCTTTTCTGGGATCAGCGACCGCCTGCAACATGTATTTATCCAGCCAGAATTACCGATGGACGGTCCAGTTCAGCACCTCGGCCAGCGTCTGGATTGCCTTCGCGAATTCTATCACATATAACACATTTAGAAATTGAAATTAAACTCGTAAGCACAGTTCGTAATGGTTTGTCATACTTTTGTTAATAAAATAGGCCCATCGTATTCTTCCGTTAATGCACTGTTTGTAGAAATAGCAATAATGGTAGCGATTATAGTAACAGGCTAATAAGAAAAACCCGTTAATCATGGTAGCTGCTTGAAACATTTATAAAGTGGAAATTCAGTTTGCCAAAAAGGTGTTTGTTTGAATAATTCCATTTATTAGAATGGAACTGGAAATGTTTCAATAATTTATCTGCTTCAGATAAATATCTCATTATTTTTTGATTTTTTTGATAGATACACACGAAATTCTGTTGTTTCTGAAACTGTACCATTTCCGTTATTCGGATAATAAAGGGGCGGTGGATCACATCTACCGAGCCCGGGAAATGCATTAACATTTTGCCTTGGCAAAAGGCGATCCTAACCTTTATAGATGAGATCCTCGGTCTCCAGGTCAAAGCCATCGCGGTGACACCTTCTCCATAAGCCCGATATGGTGGAATTAAACTGCCGACTGCAGTGAGACTCCATTGCCGCCGCAGAAGCCAAGAAGTTGGGCTTTAGGTCCTGCTTCTCCTTCCTGTGGATATATTCCGGAGGCATACGGAGCGGCAGATTGACACTGGGGATGTAAATGTATCCCCGATCGTTCCTCTTGCTGGCAAAATTCTTGCACCGCTCCCGGTGCCTCCTCGCATCTGTTTCGTACCAGTAGTCTGTGCAGATTGCCATTGCCAACAATCCCAAAGAGCATAACGCTAAAAACAGTCCGGAGCATGTTAAAATTTTCATGGCAGCCATCTTCCTCGCTTTGCTGGAGAACCCAGACAGACGGGCGCGATGAAAAAAAAAAAAAACCTAGACGAGAAATTAAAGGCTGCGCTCACAACTATCTGCTGTTTGCTGCAATATACATTTTAATCGTGGCTGGACCAGCACACTGGAGCTCGGTGATACCTTTTGTTGTGGTGCAGCAGACAGATGTGGCTATTCTCACACCATCTGTGTCGGTTTCTGCCTTAAACCACAATGGATGTCAACCAATGAGAAGATGCAGTGATGCAATTATTCCCCTCTCAGTCTCCGCTGTAACGTGGGGAAGCACCATCACGCCACAGTACTTCATGTAGCATCTATTATTAAATATTATATTAATCTTACTCATCATCGTCTTTTCATTATTCGTCTTATTTTTGCGCTGTAAATTGAATCAAATGAATGAAACAGGTGATAATTTATTATGCGCCTATTAACAAGAAAAACACGTTATTGTTATCTTCGAGAAAGCTGGAATTGGGAATAAGATGAAACTGCATTTTGAATAATAAATGCAAATAGTTATACCTGATGTATTAACATTTTGGTATAATACTTGCCATTTCAGTAGCACAATAAACGCTGATAGAAATCCTTTCGGTTTTGTGAATGTTAGATTGCTGGCTTTTGAATTAATTGCATGTCTTTTCTGTGGATAATGGAATTGTTTCTATTTATATAGATCTTTAAAGGCAACAATACCAGAAATTTACGTTTTGCGTTGAAAGCTTTACGAAACTGAGCAATGCACGATGTATGAAGTGTGCGAACCAATTAGTTATTATACTAACACTGTTAATGTAGGAGACTGTACATTTGACATAAACTGTACATTTAAGAGAGCGCGTTTATGAAATTGTAGAGAAATGCGTGGTCCATTTTTTATACGCAGTAATGGACAGGTCTGAGTCAAAAATGACACCTAAGTTCCAAGATTATTCATCAAAACAAGTTTGAATCCTTAGAGGCAAGTGCTTGTTTTTTGTGCCATTTTTAATAATTGGGAAAGCCCTTTATACTTTGACCAGCTTAGCCTGCAGGTCTTCCTGAAATTCATGTTTGGATATTCATTATTTAGCCTATCATTATACAAGCAATCATCATACATGATTATATCATGTTCATAAGGTTTTGCATTTTTTAAATAAAGTATACGGATTATATAACCTCTCTGGCAGGGCGTGGCCGTACTTCAGCACAATAATTAAATATTAATTCTGGCAAACATTGCACCTGCATTTTCAATATAAATATGCCAATACGATGAAGATTAATTACAGTTTAGGTTTCACAGTATTGTTTTTTTTACGACAATGAGTGATTTCATACGGTACAACCTAGTGAGTTATGTGCACTTTACGCTGGAGGATGTTATTTATCCAACACAGAACTTTGATGGTATTTCCAAGCATGCGTATAATTAGATCAGACCTAGGCTCTCCTATAGCGCGACCATAACCAATCACATTGACATACTGAGATGTTCCCTATCTCTGTGAATCACTGGGGTAAACAGTCTATGCCTGGAAGAGTGTTTTAGACACTTTACCTTGAAACCTCTGAGCTCCCAACAGCAATATATTGTTGTCACAGCTCAACTAAAAAATAACAATATTCCAAATAAGCTACCTTTAAAGCCAAGATAAGATGATGTTGATTTTCCCCAGTTTTTTTTTCTTTAATTATTGAAGCTGCAGTTAAAACGAACGCATATCAACACATAACATTATATTTCCCCAGCTGAGCTTGGTGGACCAGTCTGACTGGATTAACCCAAACTGAAAAATGATTTAAACTATCACTAGTAGTATTTCATAATAATTCTATTGAGATGTGATGCTGTAGATGTATTTCCAAGCAGTATGTTGGTACCCCCACACTAGAATACAGCGAGCTGCTTAGATCCAAACATAAAAATAAACATTAAAAAGGGTTTATCCGTCTTACCAGTAATGCACATCGAATCAATGGTGATGCTGCTACACGTGTATATATATATATGAGAATTCACACACAAGGGCAGAAATATTGTAGCAGAGCCAATGACTAAGGATGGCAACCTACAGTGCAGTCGTTATGGCAACAGCCCCTTGCCAAACAGACTGTGTCGAATTTGGACAAGTGTGATCTCACAATCAATACTCCCCGGTGCTTTCCATATGACATTTTAGCCCTAAATTCAGATGTTGTAAGTATGCGGGTTTGCAGGAAACAGCTTGCATAATAGAATAGTCTTTGACGTATAACATTTTTTCTTTTGCTTACGGTGCAGCTGTATAGTGTGCAGGGGAGAAATACTTATGAAATAGCAGGAGCATACAGACAATGACAGTGGTGAAATATTAAGCGTGTCATGATCTTTTATTTGTTATTTGTTCAGGTACATGAGTGGGGGTCACTCAGCTGGTTCATTACATACAGGACACATGACACAAGTATGAAGAACATGAACAGACATGTATATGTACAGTACTGTGCAAAAGTCTTAGGCAGTCAAAGAAATGAACATTTATTTGATCTTTATGTTATTCTAAGATTTTATTGTGTCAGCTTAACCATTTCTAAATGGCTCCTGTCACTCTTGTATTTACCTTCCAATACATCCATGTATATTTTGACATGGCCATTAGCACGTGTCATATGGTTAATCAATCATCATTAAGTTATTTAACTTAATTAATTCATTCATTGACCTGGTGGTGAAATTTAACAAATACATGGAATAGCTTTAATGCCTCTGAGAAGAGATTTGGGAACTGAAGTGGTGTTCTTCTAGCCATCCAGCAAAATATCAGTGACTTTTTGGGGAACAGAAGAAATTCTTGTTAGTTACTTTTCTGTTACTGTTAATTTGCAAATGTTCTAATGTTAAATTTTTTCTGAGGAATTGTACTACCCTGATAATGAGCTTGAAACATTATGTTTGACTGCCTAAGACTTTTGTGCAACACTGTATACAGGTATGTACAGTATGTGTGGGATATAGAAGGATATTACCAAGGTGTTCCAAAAATAAATGTGACTAAAAATACTTAGAAAGTTGATGCGAAAAGTACTGATGAGAGTGATTTGCTAAAGTATATTTTATAGTCTGATATTGAGACATTCTATGGCTCATTGGGTAAGGACACTGTGTCTTCGTTCAGAAGGTCGCCAGATACCCAACAAAGAAGAATGGCTCCACCGTTGGTCTTACGGTAGACAAAAAGGGCTGAAGCACAGACTCCCAAACTGCTCCAAAAAGTGTCTTTAATCAAAAGGCTGGAAAAAGGCGTTGGTCAAACAGTCCAGGGTCAGATACCAGCAGGGCAGAAACAAACAACAGCCGAATCAGTGGGTGAGGTCGAGAGGCATTGAGAGGTCAGGCAAGGCACAGATGACAGGCAGGTAGGCTGGGCAAAAAATTAGAGTCTAGAGACAGAAAAACAGGCAGTAAACAGGAGGCCAAAAAAAAAAAAAAGACTGCTTGACTTCACGGACTGAACTTGATGATCTTGCATCAGAGCGCAGTAGTCAGGGCACTAACATAGGGCATGGCAAACAACCAGATGATCAGCAGCTAAGAGGGGGTGTGGCTGGGCACAAGGAACACCTGAGACCAGGGAAACACACTCCATAGGCAAACTGGTTTGACTGGTTCGTGACAGCTGCAATCCTAGCGATGCGGAGAAGGTGTGGCAGGAGTCTTCTGTGTAGTAGAGGAGGGCCTAGATGGGACATCCTGGAGGGCATCCCAGACAGTTGGACCCTTAGGTATCGCCTTTAATCTGCGATTGCTCCAAAGATTGGCTGACCCTGCTTTCTTTGGATAAAAGCATAAGCTAAATAAAATATAAATAAAAATTCCCTGAGATTCTTGCACATTTATAGCTAACTGGGCCGTCAACCTGGGATCTTACCTAAGCCTGTGCATTCTTAGTAACAAGTCTTATCACAGAGGGAAAGAAGCTATTTGTGAACCCTATGGTTGTGACATCTGAATTTATATCTGGTAGCACGCCAGGTGAAGAGGCACTGTCCAGACTGGTGAGGATCTCTGATTATGCGTCACTCTTCTTTTTTTGGCAGCAGCTAGTGCACAGATTCCAAGGTGATACAACTTGCCCCAGTAATCTGTTCCAAACCATACGGTGATAGTTATGCTCCTCAATCCGCTGTACAAGTGCATTAGCGGCCGTTGTGCCCATTTGGTGACGGCTGTGGTGTTTGTTGACCTGTTGAGGCGGTATCAGATGTCTATGCCCAGGAATTTGTAGGAGTGTCCACTTTGCTGCCTTTGATGTAAATGGGCTCCGGGGGAGGCTTCAGGATTAGTTCCTTTGTCTTACTCATTTTCGAGACAAGGTCGTTCTTCTCTCCATAGAGTGTCAGGTCACTGATCAGCTGCTGGTATGGAGATTCATCATCATTGTGGACCAGGCCAAGGGCAGTGGTGACATCTGCAGATTTAAAAATCAAGTACTGATTGGGAGGGGTGAGGGGGGAGGTATGCATTCATGCGTGTTCACTAAGAATAGTTTAGGATTCAGTCCTGAGGAGCACCTGTACTGAAGGTTAGCTAAGTAGCACCTCTACCTACGCTCATTTCCTGCGGTCCATAGCTGAGAAATTCCAGAATCTACTTACAACTGGAGGCGGGCTGCTAGTTTTCAGTCTAACTCTGTGGGCTTGATTGTGTTAAAAGCCAAGTTGTAATCCTGCAAGAGCATGAGTATATAAGTGTTTTGTTTGTCCAGGCACTCAAAGGTGGACTTGACAGACTCTTTGAGTAGTGGGGAAAACGGCGGGAGGGACGCGAGTTTCCGAAGGGATATCACGGCTGCTACTGAGAGTGTGACAGGGCTGTAGTCTTTGAGGCAGGTTTCCAGTGTTTTCTTCAGAGTCTGAACAGTGGTCGAGCATTTGCTGTAGTGTGTAAGTTCCCTGGGCAAGTGGTATGTTGAAAATGTCCTTGTGTGCACTTGTCAGCTGTGGGGTGCAGGATTGCCTACGTATAAATGAATCATTTGTGGTTAATACCTTCCAAGTTACAAGAGAAAATCTTGAATTGTGACATTTTTATTGCATTACAAGGATTTTTGCCAACATGAAACAGAAACAAATCTTTACTATTAATGTTTATGTGTGCTGCCCAGCAGATTCGGAGTTGTGCCTATGATCAGAGGCTGAAATGCCAGGGTCTGCAGACAGGTGTCACCGTTGGGTCCCTGAGCAAGACCCTTAACCCCCAATTGCTGCAGCAACTAGCTGACCTTGCTTTCTCAAATATACTTGGATAGATCTACTTTGAACTGTGCCCTTGGTCCTGGGATGGGTCTGTGGTCAAACTGGAACTCCAGTGTCTGCAATCAGTTTGATTATAACTTCCCTCCACACTCTCTTTTCACCTGCTGTTAATCCTAGCCCTACCCTGCTGGTTAAATGAGGTGTAAAGCTGGCAGCATGAGTATGAGAACCAGTGCAATGAATTAACTTCAGTGATCAGAGATTCTCAAACGATTAAATGTCGGTGACCTTTTTCCCCACTTGGCAGCGATGTTGCCTCTTAAATTCACAGAATAATGCTATGGTTCCTGTTTGAGAAATTACCTTGTAGTACTTTCAAATAATAAAGAAAATAAAACATATCCTGTCCTTTGTTTCAAGGTCTCCCAGAGTTCAGTTCACTATGATGAACAGCACCATAACCGTAACCATGCTGGCAAATAAACCCAGGTGACCTTAGTCAAAAAAGACAATTGCTTTGATATTTTTTGAAAATTTTGCTAATACTGGAAAACACTATTACAATTCTACAGATCAAATATTAAAGTGTACTGAAGATTACATAAACACAAAAAAAACCCTCCAAAATCTATGAAAAGATTGCGCAGATGGTGTTAACAGGCATAACCAAGGCATGGGGAAAATGTCTTTCTTTTTTGTTCTAGCATTTACAGAACGCCTTCTGATGTGGGCTTTTACTTAACTGTGCCATTCTTGCACAACAAATGGGAAAGAAACTCCCACACATACATGACATTAAAACTTTTACAACAATCAGCCTGAATCTCGCTGGATTTTTTTGGCCATTCTTTTCTCTTCATGTCCTAGAAAATGTATATATCTAACTAAACCGCAAAGAAAATTAACCCAGAGGCATTAAATGAATCAGAAGATGAATTTTAACCGCTTAGATTATACGTATACTCCCTTATTCAGTATATATAGCTATATAATGTCTATAAGGACAAATCATTGGCTCATGTGACTTATAAAACATATATTCTGATTCCTTTAGGACAAAAGGTGAGTTAATCGTGTCGTATGCATCCAAAGTAACATGGCTTATTGCTTATATTCATTAGATTGATTTTGGGAGTTTTGGCATGTTATGTTGTTCTTGGGGGTGGTAAGGATGAAGGTAATATTGTTTACATGCTGTTTAGTCTGTTTCCTGGCTATGTGAAAATAAAGCATTGCGATATTATGATCTACAAGATTATTCCATTCAATTAAAATCCACCACACATACTTTACCCTAAATCTAATTTAAGATGCTTAGCTGATCTGAGTTTGAAATTAATATAGTCCTGGAGAAATGAAGAAGACTCATGCATGTTTAACACCTGTTGTTTAACAGAATTAAGAAAGCGAATGCACAAAGAAAATATGCTCAAACTAAGAGATGGACAATGAAAGTGGGCGTGTCTTAACACCTTCGGAAATGTAACGAAATCATGTTCTCTTCTCTGAAGAAGTGCTTGGTTTCTCGGCAACAAAAATGTTCTGAAAGCCAAAGTCAAATACTTCTTTGTAAGGATCCTACAAATGAGCATCAATACAAGAAGACATATATGTCATAGATGCTGTAGTTAGTTGTTTAAGCAAATGAGCTCAGACCTTGAGAGGATGCGGACATGCCCAGTTATGTATTACCTGGCTGGTAGTATCTGACATCAGTTTTCCCAAAACATTACTTTGCATAACATGTATAAATGAACCATATTGTCTACAAAACACATCTTTAATAAACATTACAGCGTCGAAGAGAAGAACTCTAAGGAGCTTAAGAAGTAGGTTGCAGGTTGAAGAAGAGGAAGACTTCACAATACAAACAGCTGTCAGCAGCTGATAAGCTGGATGCCCTGAGTACATGAGGTTGGCCAGGGTTTTCCTGATGCAGCACTTACATGTACATCCGCTATCCTGTGGGTTCAATAATCCAGATCCCAACTCTGTCTGAGATTAAAATGTATTTTCCATTCTAAGGCCCAAGCTCTTTTGGATAACAAATGGTTAACTCTACAGAGAAGATCTTCTATAGAAAGGGCATTTTGGATGTTTTGCATTTTCAGCAATGTGTTGAAGTGCCATGTCCTTAATTTAATTTAATTTATACATTTATATAATAATACATTTATAGTACCTCTAAATGGTTCCCGGTTAATACTCTCACCTTGTGCAAATCATAAGCTTGCAGATGTCAAAGAAAGCAATGCTGAAACTGAAAGTCCGCTGAAGGGATTTGAAATTCCCTAATCAAACAATTCCGGCAGGTATTCACACTCCAGGAAATCCACAATGAGTTGTAGAAAGGCACTCTTTGAATGTACTAGAAATCACAAAAAACACACTACAGCATGTCATGATTAAGTGTAATAAACAAGATAAAAGCTTATTGGTTTTATCAAATATTTACATTTTAGGAAATTAAGAATTCCCTTATAGAACTCTCTAACATGTAAAAAAGAATAAGTATTGCTTTTATATGATTTTAACTCGTATAGCAATATGATCAGACTGAAAGGTAATAAAATGTATGCTTATCTTTTTTGTTTGTTGTTTTATGCGTTCGCACTTAGCTAAGCGGCTACGTAGATCTATATATGTGTGTATGTGTTCATGGCGACAGTAGGGCAAAGTGATGTTATTTGTTATATAAAAACTATTAACCTCAGGAATGTTAACAGTCACATGTCAGAACCTGAAGAATATTCGAAAAATACAGGAATGCCAATAGGGGCTGCACTAGTGAGCTTTTCAGAATCAGCCTCAATCCATTTGAGTCACGCTGTTTTAAATAGTCTTCATTTTAGGTCTGATTGGACATGCTAGTAAATTTGTAATTAGTTTTTTTTTTATGAATCTCAGGTTACATCCATATATTTGGACACAATAAAGCACCTGTTTTTTACTTGCCAGGGTGTATGCTACAGTATGCATCAAAATCACTTTTCTGCTCTTTCAAGATCAGATGTTCTACCACAGTATGAACTTCACTGTGACATTTCTGGTGATTAATAGATAGGAATTGAAAATGAATAATGAATGAAAACAGGGTTTCACCTGAGAAATATCATTACTTGGAAAACCTATAGGAAGCTGTGTAATGGGGAGTAGCGTGACAAACCACAATGAGTAGGAGTTTTACTTTTCTGTATTCTATAGCAGTAAAATAGCATGAAATAGACTAGTGAATAAAAAAATTGAAATTTACCTGTAAAAATTACACATGACAAACAATATAAAACAGATATGTAGCATATTTGCAATAAAAAGATGATAATTTATATCTGACAATAATGAAATAATCTGGATTATTACTGAAAAAGGTTTGACGGGCACATAATGTGCATGAACGATGGACCTCAAGATGATTCACAACCATGAGGGTAATTTCATTTTACAAACATTTTAAGGATAAAAAAGCAGTCATTAGATCCTTTAAATTAAAACCACAATTTGTGCTTCTTGCTTTTGTATTTCTTTGCATGTCTTTAGTTTCTCTGTAGCACCCCTCCATAGCAATGATCCAAGAGGATACAAATTAAAAGCCTTTTAAAAAGCAAATTTGGTTCCAATGTGGTGCCTCACACCTCCTGGGGTTTAAATCCTGCCTGTACTCTGTGTGTACAACGTGTTCTCCTCCTGTCACATGTGTTTGCTCTGAGGCTCCTCCCACAGTCCAAAGACATGCAGTCAGGCTAACTAGAGGATCTCTGTATGAACGTGATTTTATATGCACTGCGATGAACCGGCATCCCTTCCAGGGTGTACCTCAGCCTTGTGGTCTGCTGCCTGCGTTAAGTGCCAGACAAGCCTGAGCAGGATAATCAGAATAAGGCTGTCAGTATGATTAAGAAGCCGAAACAAAAGAATGCATTCAGTTTTTTTTAAATAGGCCTTCATCACTTGCTTTTTTATACATATTATTCAGGTTTCCTCTCTCTGTAAAGATCACTTCCCTAAGAAGGTGAGCTCATTAAACTATTGAACCAGAGTCTGTTTTTAGCAGCTCAAGAAGAAAACTGCCTCACTGTCCTCAGCATCATTATGGGGTGTGTCTCTGCCCCATTATACAAAGACTGGGACACAATTAACTCCAAAAAGCACATGTACACAATGGAAAATTAAGGCGTCTTTTATGATGGGGATATTGCTGTTTTGTTAAATACAGCATTGAACAATATTTAAAAAATCTTTCCCTGCATGTTCATTTAATTCATTGCATTTACTTTTTTCAGAACTATTTTGGATTATTGCAGCAGATATTTAACATTATTACTGGTCAAGA
Source organism: Mormyrus iriodes (assembly GCA_011763525.2). Classification (NCBI taxonomy): domain Eukaryota; kingdom Metazoa; phylum Chordata; class Actinopteri; order Osteoglossiformes; family Mormyridae; genus Mormyrus; species Mormyrus iriodes. The sequence goes on from JAAGVU020000019.1 coordinate 19,793,253, forward strand.
TTGAAGATATAATTAAACTTCATCAGGTAAATGAAGAACATGAATTTGCATCAGAAAGCAGTTTTCAGTTGTATCAAAGAACTTTTTTTGTCTAAATCATCATTGTCGCAAGTAGAATTTGACAGAAGTTTGAAACTATATAAAGAGAATGCTAGAAATAATGGAAGCCTTGATTTCATCAGGATTCACATTTGCTGAATTTGCTAAAAGGAGAAATTGAATTACTTCCCAGTAAAGATAAGTGTAAGTCATTCTTTCATCCTGCAGTGATAACATGTGTGACTTATCTTTTCTTTAAAGCTGGGTGAGGTTAATGTAACACTGTTGCAAAATTTAATGTTACCTGTAGGTATCGCTTATCTAATTCTGCCCCCTATAAAATGGGAATCCACAGCTGACAAATTCTATTTTTCTGATGTTAAAACTTATTACGCTTACATTTTCCTATTGATAGGCACAGAAAGGGAAGAGCTTGTAGAGTTGTAAAAAGATGGCTGTGGGTTTCATTTAATTTATTCTTATGTGTTTTTTTTCCATTGGGGGAAATGCATTAAAAGTGTGGAATCTGAGTCCTTATAATCACTGGTCTTGTCATTTTTGACCAGATGCTTCTTTTGCACATGGGAAGTGACATCTACCCAGTAATGTGTCTAAAGTTTAATATTCATCAGTTATTTCACGTGCTTAAATGAATCACCATTTGATCAGTGCTCTATGAGGTAGAAGGTTTGCTAAACAGTTAGAGACAATCTTATTGATTCACTGCCGGTGTCTTACGATTTGTAAATTTCCATACTGTGGAATCTCTGTGTGTCATTTTTGTTGCTCCACTTTATTCTGAAAAGAAAAAGCCAGGAAATCTAAAGTCTCCATTAAAAAAATATAATAATAATTGTAACAGTTATTTGTCAATTATTATTTATAAGAATTCTTTGTCATCTCCATGGATAAAAATCTACTTAAAATTTCTTATGCTTCTTACCATTAAGATACCTGCAGCCTTCACATTGACTGTCGCCTGTTAACAACACAAGGTCAAATGTTTGCAATACTTTACAATAGTTTTTAAAATATTACTTAAATTATACTTTATTTTACATCTTTGGTGTATAATTATTACAAAACACATGAATATTTTGGTATAGCAAACTAGTAAAGTCCTGTCTTCAGTTTCAGAAGGTTTGATTGGCTGTTATTTTATGGTCTATACAGAATGACACACCATCTGGCTGTACACTTCCACTGGAACTATGAGCCTTTTTCGGTTTAATGTCACCCAAAAAAGTCCTCCAAGTTTTCTCTGACAGTTTTGTTCGCGCTGAATGGTTTCATAAGTACCTCCAGCCACTTCTTGTCTTTGCTCTAATCTACCATCGGATAAACTCTTACAAATGATGTTTATCCTCTGTGTTTTGCATTGTTTTGCTCTGATTTGGTACCACACTGCTACATGTGGTGCAGAAACAGCCACCCAATCAGATCAATAGCCTTGATATGTAATAGAATTGATAATAGCATAGTGATGCATTATTGATCTCTGTGGGAAATTTGTCTTTTCTATCTATCCCATCTTGCTCTCCATGAGACATAGAGGTAAGGGCAAGCTTGGGGGTCACAGCACAGGGTCAGCCAGCATGCAGCATCCCTGCAGCTGGGGGTTAAGGGCCTTGCACAAGGGCTTGACAGTAGCAGCAGTCTGCTGCCCCAATAATTCAAACCAGTAACCTTACAATCATAGACACAGAGTCGTAACCTGCTGAGCCATACATCCCCCCCATGTTAATAATGACTCTTCCCTAATGACTCGGGCGGCACAGTGGTGTGTATAGATGGTGGCACCAGTGTTTCCTCACACCTCCATGGCTTTGGGTTCAAATCCCATCCATAGCTTTGCATATGTGAAGTTTGCAGGCTCTCTCTCTGTTTGCAAATCTTTCTTTGGGATATCATGGTATTCTCCCTCAGTGCAAAAAATATATGGTGATATGAATATATGATGGTTAGAATGAAACGAGTTGGATTGCAGTGTGTGCATGCCCTGCAGTGGACTCACATCCAGTCCAGAGAGTCCCCTGCCTCTTGCTTTGTGCTCCCTGGGCTAGACTCCAGGCCTACAACAACCTGGTGCTGCAGCAACGGCTATGAGAGGTGGGTGGGAGCAAAATATGGTAATATCTCATCTCCATGCATTTTTTTCCCAGAAAATGTTACCCCCAAAACTACCATTCACATCTGTATTTCTAGTTATAACTTAGTTGGCTTAACTGACTTTTTCATTCTGTCAAACATGCTTTGCGCAGTCTGGTTTTGCCATTTTGATTATGGACGGGGCGTATTGTCGCCCCCTGCTGACCACTTGTTACTGTTGCACAGCATCACACAATTGTGCTGCAAATTAGATGATGGCCTGCACGTTTTGCAGTCACCAAAGGCAATGCAGCAAAATCCATGCACTGCTGCCCAGTAAAATCCGTACAAAACTCAGAGGCATACTCACCAAGGTCAGCGTTTCTCAGTTCCTGGCCTGCTGTATAGCACTTGAGTAAATTAAAGCTTAAATGAAACCAATTCATATGCTAATTAGACCAATTAAACTTTTTTTTACAGCGCTGATGTTGGCAGCTGTTAAAGGAATGAGAACTAACAAGGAATCCATTGGCTAATACATTTGCCCATTTCAGCTTGATAAAACAGGCCATATGGGAACAACAGGCTTCTAAGGATTTAGGTCAAGAAATTTAGGTTAACTCTATTATTACGGGTATGTTTCTTGCCTTCCTTAGCCTTTTTAAAATAGTATTTCACTTTTCCCCCAAAAATAAGCTATTCCATGTTAGCGCTGAGCTGTTTCCTAGCTATGCGTTATTAGTTGGCATAGTTGGCGGTTCTCTGGCATCATCACCATGGCTGTGCGTTTGATTCTTGCTCTGGTTCTCCATGTGTGGTGTTTGCATGCGATCCTCACATTTATGTGGGTTTTCACTGGGTGCCACGTAGTGGTGACTGGTGCCTAAAGCTAAAATTAAGAAGGTAACACATTGTGCAGTTTTGCAATCCTCCTCTGCTGCTATGGACTAGCCTCCTGTGGTGCTGCAGTTTCCACACGCAGTCCAAAGACTTGCACTCTGTCTCTAAGTTGTTTGTAGTTCCCAGTGTTGGATTGGCGTCTCATCCAAGTTGGGCTGTTCTTCTTGTACCGGTTCACCCTGCATTAATTAAGCGATTTTGGCACATGAATGTAAAGCTTATTAATTATTTTTGCATGACTGCTGATGAAGAAAATGGTACATACATTTTTTAAGTCTAATGTCAATTTTAATTTCATTAACCTTATGATTAAATACGCAGTATGGCAGTCAGTCTGCTTAGCTTCTGTGTTGGTCAGTCTATACTAGGTACATGCATGTTATAAAACATTTGAAACACTCTGGGAGCAATTTTACTACAGTATAAAGAAACTATTGGATGAGGGTTTAATCTTTGCTTCCAAGAGAAATGGAAGCAAATGTCTTTTCTCTCGTTATTTAAAGTGGATTTATGTGCATAGCATACATAATCCATTTAAGTGAGAAATAAGGGAAGCCCTCAGCTTTATGACCTGGTTGAAGACATAGTGATGCCTCTTTAACAGGTCAGTGCTAGCAGAGTCATTTTTGTTAGTAATGGTGAGTAGTGGTCACATTTTACACAGTATCTCTTCCTACCGACGGTCATTCTCTACAAAAGTAACTCAAATGGATCTTCTTGGATTCTGCCGTATTTGCACGTGTTACACTGCTGCTGCACGTCTGCATTGTTGCTGTGTTTGATTTCGGCCTGTGCGTTCTGGTTGGTTTGTGACATCATGGTATAAAAATTAGTTTTCCTTTTACTACAGACCTCTGACGCTGTCTCCATACGAATCCAGATGGCTTCCCGGTCGTATTCCCCATCCCTATCATGCTAAACATTCTGCATTCCATGGAGGCATTTCCTTTATATATTTGTTTTTAATAGGGTCCTTGTCAAAACCTCGGAAAAGCCAACTTCAGCAAAGGGAAAGGTTAAGGGCGGGATATGAAATACGGGCCAGAGCCGCGGCTGATGTGAGTCATGTCCTGACTCGGATACAGAAAAAGGAACCGGTATCAAGAAGCACATTTGTACAGGGTGCCCTGAAGAGCCAGATTGTCTAGAATGCATACTGCTGCCTTCTGTCATTTATGCATTAAAAAATAATGAATCCTTTATTTGCAGAACTACAGGTATATTTGAGTATTGGAGTTCTTCTCCCTGCCCCCAACTTCTGTATTTTGGGGGGGGGGGGGGGGTGACAGCACAGGGACCCCCAAACAATGACACCCCTAGG